>PITA01001077.1:0-216552 GCA_004023965.1 Spilogale gracilis
CTCACGACCTGAAAAAGTGTCACATGCTTTGCCAGCTGAACCAGCCAGGTGCCCTCTTCTTGGTGTAATTTTAGGGACTAAGTCTCCCTTACTGGCCAGAGACTATTAGGGATTTATTAGCCATAGACTGTTTCAGGCCAGTCTTGGAGGGAAGGATGTACATTGAGTATAGAATCCCTTCTATATATAGTATATAGTTTTGCTCTGTTTGGTTCCTGTAAGGTCCAAGTTTAAGAAATAATAGCCAAAGGGCTTGTCCAGATATAGATATTAAGCCCGGGAAATCTCTTTTAATTGCAAGTCTCTATGTTCTACCCATCTACCTTTCCTTAGACTCCATGACTGCTGCCATGACTTAGAGTCAACAGGCCTCTGTGGGAAGGCAACATCCTCAATCCCATTGGTGGTGGTAGGCTTTGCTCCCTTTCCTAGTGGGTACTAGTACTTAGACTGTCATTTGTCCATCACTGTTTATAACTTCTTCAAGTTCAAATAACAGAAACGGTTGGCTTTGGGACTCCCTTCACCATAACTCATAGACCACAGGCAGGGAAAGATTGCTTTAAAAATAACGTTTCTTTCCTTCTCTGTCTGCAGCCTGAATAACTCTAGTCTAATGTCATCTCTTCAGTCAGATTTTCCTGAAAGTGGTAGAAACAGCACATGCCAATGTATCAAAGGTTCATGACCATTTCTCCTAATCATGTGGCCTTATTTGGGCCATTGCCTGAATTCCAACTAGAACAGGCAACAATTTATCCAAATGTCCTGCCACACCTAAAGAAGGATCACCAACTTTACAGTTTCAGGGGTCCAAGTCCTTATTGCTCAAAGCCCCATTTCTCATATCAAGTCAATCCCACATTTTAGGTTTGCTTAAAACATCCCACTTCTAAATACCAAACTCTGTTATCAGTTATAATCAGCTCTGAATCATAAGACAATTGGAAAACAGTAGCATAAACTTATTAGTGATTTTGTTTTTCCCATGAAATGAGAATCCTTGGGATACCTGGGTGGCTCAGTCAGTTAAGTGTCTGCCTTGGGCTCAGGTCATGATCCCAGGGTCCTGGGATCAAGTTCCGCATTAGGCTCCTTGCTCAATGGGGAGCCTGCTTCTCCCTCTCTCTCTGCCTGACATGCCCCCTGCTTGTGCTCTCTTGCTCTTTGACGAATAAATAAATGAAATTTTAAAGAAAGAAATGAAAAATGTAGTTTTAAGTACTACAGAGCTAATATGACATCTTCATCATCATGCCAGCTGGCCAGTCCACATTCAGCATTTTGTTCATCATCCCGGAGAGGAGAGACAGAGGACAAAGGATTGACCTAGTCCCCTTTAAGGAGCTTTACCAAAAGTCCCTTGTTCAGAATAATAGTATTAATAATAAATAGTAACAAGTAGTAATTTCTGATAAAATGGATCAAGATATCACCACAAATGGAAGTCTGACAGAGCCACACTCAGACATATGAAATTCAAATTTTTCTACAACTATAATCATCTTACTATAACTGGAATAATTTCCAGAGAAACTCTAGGATTCAGTTGTCAAGGGTAACAGTAATGTCAAATTTGGACATTGGTAACCACAGTACAACTTTTTTAAGAAAGAGGATTAAAAAAATGAAATTATCTATTGATGATTGGATAAGAGATCTGCCTCAACTTTACAGTTCTATAGCAATCTCTGCATTTTATAAATTCAAAAGGACTTCTCAGCTGGGATGCAGCAATTTCATTTTCTCTAAAATATCAGTGTAATCACATGAAAAGGAAAAGGCCCCAGGAGAAGTTCTCTTGCTATTAGCAGTAATATATATAAAACTCTTCTCAGAAAAGGACTGTTAATCATATAATTGGAAAAGGCCCTAAGAAATCATTTATGCCATCTTAGACAGATAAATGAGCATCCTAACCTTAAAAATATACCTAGGAAGAAGATTTAAACTCTTCTTTTGTTGGCTTAATTATTGTGGGCACTGCCTTGGAGCCATGTTAAAAATCCCTGGTGATTCTAGCTCTTCCAACAGATATTTATTGAACATCTACTGTGTGTATAATACTGTGGGAGAAACAAAGAGTAAACATGGTCTTTGGTAGCAAAGATTTAGTTTACTTACAGAGATAAAAACATGGAGGTGGAAGAATTTGCCATGGTGTAAAATGGCTTTAAAAGAATTTCTGGAGGAGGGGGGACTCTGTTTGGCTTTGATAATAGAGAATATTCCTGTATATTCAGTTTTTATCATTTCTCCCTGTTCTTCATTCCTGACACCTTGTTCCCCCTCCCTCCACTCTACCCTCTTTGTTGCCTTAGCTCAATCTTTCTTATTTTTTATCTATGCTATTACAAGGGACTTTGGATTTGCCCCCATTTTGCCAGTCCACCATGGTCTTCAGCAATTCCATTTGATATGATGAGAGATGATCTTTAAAATATAGATCTATGGGCTTTTTTCAGGGCTGGCCTTACAGTGAGTGCAAAATTTAAGGGGCTGCCAGAAAATTCAGTAATCAAGATAAGTAATATTCTAATAGAAATTTTTTTTTGAATTAGTGAATATATTTTTAAAAAAAATTTTTTTTTAATTAACATATAATGTATTATTTGTTTCAGGGGTGCAGGTCTGTGATTCATCAGTCTTGCACAATTTATAGCACTCACCATAGCACATACCTTCCACAGTATCTATCACCCAGTCACCCCATCTCTCCCATCTCCCTCCCCTCCAGCAACCCTCAGTTTGTTTCTGGAGATTAAGAGTCTCTAACGGTCTGTCTCCCTCTCTGGTTTCATCTTGTTTCATTTCCTCCCCCACTTCCCCTATGATCCTCTGTCTTGTTTCTCAAATTCCTCAAATTGGTGAGATCATATGATAATTCTTTCTCTGATTGATTTATTTTGCTTAACATAATACTCTCTAGTCCCATCCACGTCATTGCAGATGGCAAGATTTCAGGTTTTTTTGATACCTGCATAAGATTCCATTGTATATATACACCTCTCCTTTTTATCCATTCATTTGTTGATGGACATTTAGGCTTTTTCCACAGTTTAGCTATTGCGGACATTGCTGCTATAAACACTAGGGTGCATGTACCCCTTCAGATCACTACATTTGTATCTTTAGGGTAAATACCCAGTAGTGCAATTGCTCTATTTTCAACTTTTTGAGGAACCTCCCTACTGTTTTCCAGAGTGGCTGCACTAGCTTACATTCCCACCAACAGTGTAGGCGGATTCCCCTTTCTCCCCATCCTCACTAACACCCGTCATTTCCTGACTTGTCAATTTTAGCCATTCTGACTGGTGTGAGGTGATATCTCATCGTGGTTTTGATTTGTATTTCCCTGATGCCAAGTGATGTTGAGAACTTTCTCAACTGTCTGTTAGCCATTTGGATGTCTTCTTTGGAGAAATATCTGTTCATGTCTTCTGCCCATTTCTTTTCTAGATTATTTGTCTTTTGGGTGTTGAGTTTGATAAGTTCTTTATAGATTTTGGATGCTAAACCTTTATCTGATTTGTCACTTGCAAATATCTTTTCCCATTCTTTCAGCTGTCTTTTGGTTTTGTTGACTGTTTCCTTTGCTGTGCAAAAGCTTTTTTATCTTGATGATGTCCCAATAGTTCTTTTTTGCGCTTGTGTCCCTTGCTTTGGCAAAATTTCTAGGAAGAAATTACTGTGGCTGAGGTTGAAGAGGTTCCTGCCTGTGTTCTCCTCAAGGGTTTTGAGGAGACTCACACTTAGGTTTTTCACCCATTTTTGGTCGATTTTTGTGCACAGTGTAAGGAAATGGTCCAGTTTCATTCTTCTGCATGTGGCTATCCAGTTTTCCCAAAACAATTTGTTGAAGAGAGTGTCTTTTTTCCACTGGACATTCTTTCCTGCTTTGCCGAAGATTTGTTGGCCATAGAGTTGAGGATCCATTTATGGGCTTTCTATTCTGCTCCATTGATATATGTGTCTGTTTTTGTGCCAATACCATACTGTCTTGGTGATGACTGCTTTTTAATAGAGCTTGAATTCTGCAATTGTGATGCCACCAGCTTTGCTTTTCTTTTTCAACATTCCTCTGGCTATTTGGGGTCTTTTCTGGTTCCACATAAATTTTAGGATTATTTGTTCCCTTTCTTTGAAAAAGTTAATGGCATTTTGATAGGGATTGCATTAAATGTGTAGATTGCTCTAGGAAGCATAGATATTTTCACAATATTTGTTCTTCCAATCCATGAGCATGGAACGTTTTTCCATTTCTTTGTGTCTTCCTCAATTTCATGAGTATTCTATCATTTTCTTAGTACAGATTCTTTGCCTCTTTGGTTAGATTTATTTCTAGGTACCTTACAGTTTTGGGTGCAATTGTAAATGGGATAGATTACTTAATTTCACTTTCTTCTGTCTTGTTGGTGTATAGAAATGCAACTGATTTCTGTGCATTGATTTTTGTATCCTGATACTTCACTGAATTCCTGTATGAGTTCCAGCAGTTTTGGGGTGGAGTCTTTTGGGTTTTCCATATAAAGTATCATATCATCTGTGAAGAGTGAGAGTTTGACTACTTCTTTGCTGATTCAGATGCCCTTTATTTCTTTTTGTTGTCTGATTTCTGAGGGTAGGACTTCTAGTATTATGTTGAATAGCAGTGTCACCACTGGATAGCCCAGCCATGTTCCTGACCTTAGGAAGGTCAGGAACTCATTTTTTCCCCATTGAGAATGATATTCATTGTGGGTTTTTCTATCATTGGCTTTAATGATATTGAGGTATATACCCTCTATCCCCAAACTATGAAGAGTTTTGATCAAGAAAGGATGCTGTACTTTGTCAAATGCTTTTTCTCCATCTATTGAGAGTATCGTATGTTTCTTGTTCTTTATTTTATTAATTCATTGTATCACATTGATTGATTTGCAGATATTGAACCAACCTTGCAGCTCAGGAATAAATCCCACTTGGTCATGGTGAATAATCCTTTTAATGTACTGTTGGATCCTACTGGCTCGTATTTTGGTGAGAATTTTTGCATCCAGTTCATCAGGGATATTGGTCTGTAATTCTCCTTTTTGAAGGGGTCTTTGTCTGGTTTTGGGATCAAGGTAATGCTGGCCTCATAAAATGAGTTTGGAAGTTTTCCTCCCATTTCTATTTTTTTGGAACAGTTTCAGGAGAATAGGTATTAATTCTTCTTTAAATGTTTAGTAGAATTTCCTTGGGAAGCTGTATGGCCCTGGGCTGTTGTTTGTTGGGAGATATTTGATGACTGCCTCAATTTACTTACTGGTTATGGGTCTGCTCAGGTTTTCTCTTTCTTCCTGTTTCATTTTGGGTAGTTTATATGTCTCTAGGAATGCTTCTATTTCTTCAGATTGTCTAATTTGCTGGCATTTAGTTGCCTATAATATGTTCTTATAATTGTATTTCTGTGATGTTGGTTGTGATCTCTCCTCTTTCATGCATGATTTTATTAATTTACATCCTTTCATTTTTGTTTTTGATAAGTCTGGCCGGGGACTTATCAATCTTATTCTTTCAAAGAACCCGCTCCTAGTTTTGTTGATTTGTTCTACTATTCTTTTGGTTTCTATTTCGTTGATTTCTGTTTTGATCTTTATTATTTCTCTTTTCATGCTAGGTTTAGGTTTTCTTTACTGTTCTTTCTCCAGCTCCTTTAGGTAAAGGGTTAGGTTGTGTATTTGAGACCTTTTGTTTTTCTTGAAAAAGGCTTGTATTGCTATATACTTTCCTCTTAGGACTGCCTTTGCTGCATCCCAAAGATTTTGAACCAGTTGTGTTTCCATTTTCATTTTTTTCCATGAATTTTAAAAATTTTCTTCAATTTCCTGGTTAACCCATTCATTTTTTAGTAGGATGCTTTTTAGCCTCCATGTATTTGAGTTCCTTCCAACTTTCCTCTTGTGGTTGAGTTCTAGCTTCAAAGCATTGTGGTCTGAAAATATGGAGGGAATGACCCTAATCTTTCGCTACTGGTTGAGAACTGATTTATGACCCAGGATGTGATCTATTTTGGAGAATGTTCCATGTACACTAGAGAAGAATGTGTATTCTATTACTTTGGGATAGAATGTTCTGAATATACATGTGACATCCCTCTGGTCTGTTGTGTCATTTTAAGCATTTATTTACTTGTTGATCTTTGGTTAGATGATCTGTCCATTTCAGTGAGGGGGGTTGTTAACATCCCCTACAATTATTGATTATTGTCAATATGTTTCTTTGATTTTGTTATTAATTGGCTTATATAATTGGCTGTTCCCAGGTCAGCAGCATAGATATTTAAAATTGTTAGATCTTCTGTTAGACAGACCCTTTAAGTATGATATAGTTTCCTTCTTCATCTCTTATTATAGTCTTTGTTTAAAATCTAATTCATCTAATATAAGGATTGTCTTTCTTTTGGCTTTCTCTTGATGTCCATTAGCATGGTCAGGGATTTTCCACCCTCTCACTTTAAGTCTGGAAGTGTCTTTGGGTCTAAAATGAGTTTCTTGCAGACAGCATAGTGGTGGATCTTATTTTTTATCCATTCTGATACCCTATGTCTTTTGATTGGGTCATTTAGCCCATTTATATTCAGGGCAACTATTGAAAGACATGAATTTGGTGCCATTGTATTGCCTGTATGGTGACTGTTACTGTATATTGTTTGTGTTCTGTTGGTCTGTTACTTTTAGGCTCTCTCTTTGGTTAGAGGATTCCTTTCAATATTTCCTGTAGGGTTGGTTTGGTGTTTGCAAATTCTGTTAGTTTTTGTTTGTCTTGGAAGGTTTTATTGCTCCTTTAATTTTCAGTGACAGCCTAGCTGGATTTAGTATTCTTGGCTGCACTTTTTTTGTTTGTCTGTTCAGTGCTCGCAATGTATCATGCCAGTCCTTTCTGGCCTTCCAGGGATCTGTGGATAGGTCTGCTGCCATTCTATAGGTTATATACCTCTTGTCCTGAACTTATTTCAGGATTTTCTCTTTGTCTCTGAGACTTGTAAATTTTACTATTAGATAACAGGGTGTTGATCTATTTCTATTGATTTTGAGGGATGTTGTCTGTGCTTCCAGGATTTTGATGCCTGTTTCCTTCCCCAAATTAGAGAGGTTCTCTGTTATAATTTGCTTCAATATACCTTCTGCCCCTCTCTCTCTCTTTCTTCTTCTTCTGGGATCCCAGTTATTCTAATATTGTTCTGTCTTAGGGTATCACTTATCTCTCAAATTCTCCCCTCATGATCCAGTAGTTGTTTATCTCTCTTTTCCTCAGCTTCTTTATTTCCATCATTTGGTCTTCTATATCACTAATTCTCTCTTCTGCCTCATTTATCCTAGCAGTATGGTTTATCCATTTTTTTATTGTACCTCATTAATACCATTTTTGATTTCAACTTGGTTAGATTTTAGTTCTTTTATTTCTCCATAAAGGGATTCTTTAGTATCTTCTATGCTTTTTTCAAGTCCAGCTAGTATCTCTAACCATCATTCTGAACTCTAGTTCTGGCATCTTACTAATGTCTGTATTTATTAGATCCCTGACAGTTGGTACTCCCTCTTGTACTTTTTTTTTAAGTGTGCTTTTCTGCTTTTGTCATTTTGTCCAGAGAAGAATAGATAAATGAAAGAACAAAATGCTGAAAGGATAACAACAACCCCAGAAAAAGATACAGTAAATGAATCAGAAGAGACATGCAACTGGAAGGGAAAAAAAAGAAAGGAATATGATCAGGGTGGTGAATAGAACAGAGCCACAGACTAGATTTTGGGTATATTTTGATCTATTAGAAGAAACTGTCTCCCAAAACTTTAAAGAAAGAAAAACTTATATATATACAAAAATAAGGATAAATTCAATGAAGGGATGGAATATGCCTGTAAAGATGAAAATTTAAAAATATTCAAAAAGAATTGTTAAGCTAAGTTGGTTGAAAAAAGAAAGAAAAAATAAAAAAATAAAAGGGGTGGGGAGAGAATATGATTAGGCAATAGACTAGAACAAAGCCATATGCTAGATTTAGGATATATTTTGGTCTGTTAGAAGAAACTGTATCCCCAAAATTTTAAAGAAAAACATATATATATATGTTTTTCTACCAAAGAGAGAGCCTAAAAGTAACAGACCAACAGAACACAAACAATATACAGTAATAGTCACCATACAGGCAATACAATGGCACCAAATATATATATATATATATATATATATATATAATAATGTTAAATACAATGAAGGGATAGAATATGACTGTAAAAATGAAAATTTAAAAAGATTTTTAAAAGGTATTGGTAAGATAAGATGTTAGTTAAAATAGGAAAGAGGAAAAATTCAGCAAAAAGAAAAAGAAAAAATAAGGAAAATTTTAAAAATTTAACATTGAAAGATTAAGGTATCATGGGGGGAAAAGCCATGAACTTGATGTTCTATATTTCCCTAGCACTGGAGTTCTGCAGTTCTCATTGACTGGTAAACTTGGTCTTGGCTGGATGTTCTTGCTGATCTTCTACAGAAGGGGCTTGTTGTACTGATTCTCAGATGTCTCTGCTTGGAGGCGGAATTGCCCTGTCCTTACCAAGGGCCAGGCTAAGCAGTCTGCCCAGGTTCGCTCTGGGGAGCTTTTCACTGAAAGCTTTCCGTCCAGCTTTGGAGGCTGAAAATGAAGATGGCGGCCTCCCAGTCTCCTGCCCAGAGGAGCCAAGAGCTCAGGGGTCCCTGTTCAGTGCACCCTCAGAGAAAAGCAGTGAATCACGCCTGTCTCCCTGGTCTCTGGCTGTGCTCCGTGTCACCCGGCATGTGACTGAGCATTTCTATTTCCCGCACATGACCCCATTTGGAGTCTCCAAACCCAGCAGATTCCTGTAGCACCCTCCCACGCCACTGCTACCGGTGGAGGAAGGTGAGTCTCCCCAGATCTGTCACTTGTGGGGTCCCTGCTCAAAGAGCAATGGCCCAACTATCTCTCAACTGTCTCTCGGATCATGGTTTAAGGTCACCCCGAGCTGAGAGCCCCCTCCTCAGCTCTGTCTCTGCAGCTGGCTTCCCTGCTCCAATACCTGGGAGCTCTGCTGCACTCAGGTACCTCGGGTCCTTCTGTGACCCTATGGGTCCTGAAGCCACACTGTCCCAGTGAGGGTTCCCCCGTGGGCCCCACCTTTAGCCTCTGGAGTGACATCCCTCAGTGGGGCAGACTTCTAAAGGTTCTGGTTTTGTGCTCTGGTGCTCTGCCACTTGCTGGGAGCTGGCCCCTCTCCCTGAAGTTTATCCTCCTGTGTATCTCCTTGGATTCACTTCTCTGCATGCCCTACCTTCCAGAAAGTGGTCACTTTTCTGTTGCTACTCTTCTCTTCAATCTCCTGTTGAATTTGTTGGTATTCAGATTGGTTTGATAACTGAATTATCAAATCATGAATTCCTAACTGAATTCCTGGGACCCAGAGAAATTTAGGTCTCCTACTCCTTTGCCATCTTGTTCCTTTCTGGAAAAAAAAAAGTAAAAATTAATGCAGATAATCCATGATGAAGAAAATGTTAAAAAAATTATTTTATTTTATTTTTTAAATGGAAGGCTTTAAAAAAAGCTTTTATTTATTTATTTGACAGAGAGTGAGAGAGCATATACAGGGGGAACGAGAGGGAAAGGGAGAAGCAGGCTCCCTGCTGGCAGGCAGCCAAATGCAGGGCTTCATCCCAGGACCCTGAGCTGAAGGCTGATGCTTAACTGACTAAGTCACCCAGGCTCCCCAAAACTGTCAAAATTTTAAATAAAAACAGTATCTGACTGTGCCACTGCTAAGTCATATTAGAGTCTGAGACAAAAATAAAAATGTATGCCCCTAGACACATGTTTTTGTGTATTTTGTTTGGTTTTTATGTATTTTTAAATGGTTGTTTTCTAGACCATTAAGATAGCTTTAAAAAATCCCGATGAGTTGAATAGCAAGTGTATTAAAACTCACAACATTATTTTAAGTTTAAATATTTTAATTATGCTCCAAACACAATTTATTGTAATTTTATTTTCTTGGCTCTGATAAATACAAACTCTCCAATTCAACATTTTCAAGATCTATTTCTTGCCTGATGCCTTGTTCTGATTACTATTTCTGTGTAATGTCTTTGTCCAAATGCATACCAGATAAATGGTTATAGATTTTCCAGAAATAAGCTTTTCCTGAACCACCTGCTTCGCTTCCCTCTCCTCAGGCAGAATCGACGCCACTTCCTTTGTACTTTTCACTATAGCCAGTGAGAACCTCTGTCAAAACATTTTGGAGTGTTTGGGGTAGATGTATTTTACTATTTGTCTTCCACTAGAATAGGGCAAGGATTGCTCATACTCATTCCTGAATTCTCATGGTCTTACTACAATGTCTGGGACTCTGTAGGTCCTTAATAATATTAGTTGAATGGATGGATTAATGAACAAACAACAGCAAAACTATGTTAAGCATATTCAAAGAAAAGTCAGTAGAAATGCTTTTTGGAAAATTACGAGATACTTCAGATAAAGCCAAACATTTATGTTTATACAGCAAAAAACACATAGTATATTACTGCAAAACGTCCAAGTCATCCAATGTAATGAATTAATTAGTTGTTTAGTTGAATTATACTTAAAATTGTTTGATGGACTGTCATTTTAGCAATCCCAACTTGTTGGCCCTTTGTTGAAGGAAGGAACAACTTTGCCAAGGAAACAAAATAAAAATGTATTTTGATAACTTGTTGTGAAGTGACAGAGGACTTTCAGAGCCAGTAGAACAAGACAGGGGAAGTAGAGACTGGTTGGAAAAGTTATAAAGAATATTCCATTGCATCTGATAACTAGAAAGTGTAATGCCAGGTGGATAATTTATATTCCAGTCTAATTTTTCTGAAACTCTGTATAGCTGAAGTTTCAAACATTGTTTAAGGCCAAGGTCCTAGTCAACATCTAGGTCCATTAGATCCATTAAGCATGAAGGTACTTTCAAACCCAAGGTCCATGAATTTTCCAAGGGCCTATAAAAATGTTTGAGACATTACCCTCCCTCACAGAAACTCTTCACTCTGTAAGAAGAAAAGAAAATTGCAATATAAAAACTAGCAAATGTTTAATTAAACCTCTATAAAAATATTTGAAATATAAAAAATATTTTATTGCTTCACAATATGCAAGGAAAATTGTAGTATTGAAATGAATAAGTGTTAATTAAATACCTCTAAATTGTGGCAGTAGGTCAACTAGTTGAGGGCAGCTCAACTCATTTCTTCTATATATATTTTACATTCAATGTGGAATGTGAGTACATTTTAATATACATAATAAAAGGCAGGTGGCTTCCAAAAGTAAGGGTTTATAGAGCCTGGGAACGATGAAAACAACCTCATCTATGTACTCGATTGTAGTTTACATCAGGCTGAGCATTATCCCTGCACCTCACAGGTGAATTCTAACGGGTAGATCAACGTCCATAGGATACAGCTATAATTGTGGTGGCTTCTAAGCATCTGAACAGTAACCTTAAATGAGAACATGCCATGAAATACTACATTCTAGGTTAATCTATTTTTTCAGTTAACATTGTGTTAGTTAAAAGAGAAAAAGGGAACTTTAAAGAACATGTTTCAAGGAACACAAACTCTACTGATGGCATATAGTCATGAAGTAAACGTTTCTCCGTAATTGGTGGTTATCCATACAGGTTAATGGCCTGATTATATCTATAAATGCTTATGAAATGCACTTTGCCTTTGTCCTGCTGTGAACAGGGAAGTTCTTTGGGATGCAATGGATAGCAGGTACACTGAGGTTGACTTTATTCGCTGAAGTATGGAATGGTCTGTGGAATCTATAACCGAGGACATTATGAGCCCATTCTTTCAACTGCCTTGTGGCTGTCTTACAACCATGGATAGTTCTTTCAACTACCCATAAACTGTTACATTTTTTCCATTTTCAAAGGCCCGTTCTTAGGATCTCCATGTCTCACCATGTAATGCACTAATTTACCGAGCACTGATCTTGCCCAGATATAGTCGACTTTTCATGATGGCAGTAGCAGGCGTAGGAGGTAGGGTCACAGTATGAGCAGCAGGATCTCCCTGGTGCACAGGCCTGGGTCCTACCTGCAGTTACTTTAGCAGGTGCAATGGTTACGGAGAGGACCAGAGGGGACTTGCATTATAATTCTAGTGCCGTGGACCGATGTTGGCAGAAATCAGAGGCACATCTGGAAATGACTATTCACCATTTTTCAGATGAGCACATTGTCTTTCAGTAACTTTATCTGGTCAAAAAGGGAAATGGATGTTTAATTCATTTGAGAGAGAGAAAAATGGTCTTTGCTCTTATCCCTGCCTTGGAGCAGACTCAAAGGGGTTTGAGTCTGGAGAGAACATAATTTGGAATCTGCACCATTTCATTCTGGTTTTCTCTGCTTCATCAATCGGACCGAGTTATTCCCAGACATTAGATCACTGGAAATACTCATTTGCTGGGTTTATTTCATGCTATCCCTGCAAAAAGCTTACATTTCCCTAAAATTCCTACTAATGGTTGACAGAGACTATCCATATCCACAAACCCCTGAATTCTGCTGATCATAAGCTTTTTTTCCCCTCTCCCTCTTACAGGTCAACAAGGCACAGTGATTTCCCCAGAGTCACACAGTTCTTGGGTGCTAAAGCTTTCGCGAGATGTTACGTTTCACCTCCCTAGCTACAGGATTTTTTTCTACCTGAGTCTTAATGGACCCTTGGCTGTTTCTTGGGTTTCTTAATTCAAATTCTGAAAAGGCCAAATAGAACTGCTAATGTTCACAATTCAACAAAAACACCTGTTATAGGCAGTTGCTGACTGACTCGTAATATTCATCTTCTCTGCCAGATCTAAATTGGACCTGAGAGAATTTCCGCATTTGCTGCTACACTATGAAAGGCTCCATCCTGAGCATTTTCCTGAGAGAAAAAATAGCTCACATATCTCTTCTTAACACCTATGAAGAAAATTGCCCCCCAAAGGTAAACTGTGACTTCTTGTGGGAGGGGAAAAAGTGGAATCTCTTGTGCTTTGCCTAAGAAGCTAACTCATTTTCCCAATGCCAAATCAAGCAACTGTGTGTACCTAGATCTACACAGTATGCACCCCCGCCATTGTGTTAATGCCACACCCCTTGTGCACAGAATCCATTCTTACTCTCCTACTTGCAGAAGCTGCTTCTGCTGCAGTTTTTTTACCCTTGCATTGCCAAGTTTTTTCTTTCTCCTAGATCCTTCAACATGAGCATACATAGATGCTATAATATCTCCCATTTTTTAAAAAAATCAACCCTTTCCTTGGTTTTATATCTCCTTCAGCTGTGCCCCATTTTTCTTCTGGCTTCTTTATTGTGAAACTTCTCGAAAAGTTTACCTTTGCTTCCTGTTTTCATTTTTAATTCCTTGATCTCTCGTCAGCCCACACCAACCAGACCACCATCACTGCACCTCCATTGAAACCAGTCTCATGGAGGTCCCCAAGGCAAAGGTGACCATATGCTCTTGTTTGCCCAGGAAAGTACCAGTTTACATGCATTGTGTTGGAAGAATTATTAATAACTTTTAAAAGGCACGGTTTGGACTATAAATTGCATAGGCTATAAATCATCCTACCTGTGACCTCCATCTTGCAAACTTTCTTGGTCAGTTCTCACTACAGTATTCCTCAACATCCCAGCAGTGCTTTTCACTGACCTCTAACTATTGGCACACTGCCAGGATTTCAGATCCCCCTGGTTTCTCTCTTGTTGCTTCTGGCCCCATTTTCTCCCCATAAGTTATCTCATACAGTCCCATGGCTTTGTACACTATCTATAGTTTGTTGGATCACAGATTTCTACCTCTGTCTGGGACAATCTTCCCTGAACTTTAAATTCACCTTTATTGCCTAGATGGTAGTCCCACCAATGTCTAATAGGCAGCTTGATATGACATGGCCCAAATGGAACTTTTGATTCCCTCCTGTTCTTTACCTGTTCTTCCCTTAGGGCTCTGGGTGAATCCCATCACTATCGTCTCAGCTGCTGCAGTAAAAAAAAAATCTGTGCTTCATCCTCTTCTTACTCTTCCTTCATAACCTCTATCCATTCTTCAACAAATTGTATTGACTCTTTCAAAACCTGTCATTGTGCTGACCATTCTCCATCCCTCTTACCATCCTCACAGTCCGAGTCACCCTCTGTCCTCATGTGGACCTCCAGTGTGGCTTGCTTCAATTTCTGCTCCTGCCCAGAGCCACCGCAGGTTTACTTTTCCAGTGGATACCAGATGATGTTACTCTTCAGATCAAATCCTCCATAGGCTTTCTCTGGGGCAATAAGGATAAAATCTAGATTTCTGCCCATTGCTTAGAAGGTTCTGGTTTCCTCCATTCTTTAAGCTCATTTGTTAGCTTTCCATCCCTTTCTCTGTTCTATCTACCAGAATGGCCCCTGTGCTGTGATTATATATAATGGAATATTACTTGGTCATGAAAACAATGAAATCTTGACATTTGCAACAACACGGATGGAGCTAGAGAGTACAGTGCTAAGTCAGACAAGTCAAAGAAATACAAAATCCATATGGTCTCACTCACCTGTGGAATTTAGGAAACAAAGAAGCAAAAGAGAAAAAGAGAGGGAGAGACGAACCAAGAAAAAGACTCTAACTATAGGGAACAAACTGGTGTTTACCAGAGGGGAGGTAGGTGGGCAGATTGGGGAAATTGGTGATAGGGATTAAAGAGTGCACTTATCATGATAAAAAAAAATTAAAATAATTTTTAAATACAAAGAAAAAAAGAGTGGTCTGGTAAGATACTTGATAAATACTTGTGTATGCCATCATTAAAAAACATTTTAATGTCTACCTAATGATATTTGAAAATGCTAACAGTATGAAAAAAGATACAAAAATTAGATCCTGTGTGTGTGTGTGTGTTTGTGTGTCTGTGTGTGTGTGTGCATGTGATGTAAAATGTCGTAAAGGAAGATGCCCAAATGTCAATGGTTGCATCAAATGACAATTAAAAAGATGGTTTTTATTCTACTTTATATTCTTTATTTTTTCCATCTTATATATTTTTTGGTAATTTCTAAATTTTGCATGAGGATGTAATACTGTTTAGATCAGAAAGCTCTACATAAATTTCCATCTGTTTATGGGATATTTCAGTCCATCATGATGTTTTTTCTGAGATACATCACATTTTCTCTACACATCTTGCCCCAAAGAATAAGTTTACTCTACAGAGGTCACTAAGTTCTAAATTAGTTACCTGTATCATTGAGGATGGAATCTCTAAAAATATGCAACTTAAGAAACGTGATTTAATTAGAGATAGAAATGCCGCCAAGTAGGAAACTGTAAGAATGTTCATCCTTACATGTGATCACAGCAATGACATGATGCAATTAAAATCCTATTCAAAATCCAAATGCCCAAGTGCCTATTACTCATCAGGTGCCTGAGGAGTTAATTTCCAGAAAAATGAGTAAGTCACACAAATTGTGACATATCTATTCTCCTACCTCCCGTCTCTGAAAATATCCAGAATAGGCTTTAAGAGCTGTGCAGAAATGGCAAACTCCCATACAGATAAAAGATCAAGGGAGGGAAGGGGAGATGAAGCAGCAGACAAGGTAACAGACAAGATAATTACAGAGCTTTAAAAGCCTTGGATTTATTTTTAAGATGTAAGGGCTCTATTTAGAAAAGCCCATAGCTAACTTTATGTGAATCTTGAATGAATTGTTCTGAAACATGTAAATAGTAATGAAATGAAGGAGGGGACAGTCTGCTTTGCTTTCTGCATGCGGTCTACCGG
Source organism: Spilogale gracilis (assembly GCA_004023965.1). Lineage (NCBI taxonomy): Eukaryota > Metazoa > Chordata > Mammalia > Carnivora > Mephitidae > Spilogale > Spilogale gracilis. The sequence goes on from PITA01001077.1 coordinate 15,833, forward strand.
GCTAGCTCCAGAGCCAAGGTGGCCCGGTGACGTTCTGGCCTTTGCACCCACAGTTAAGGCTAGTGACCTCCCCCACTGGTAGATCAGTACCTGGGGCTTAGTAGGACCTCGCTCTCCAGTTTCCCATCATGGCTCACACAATAAAATCACTGCCTGCCGAAGAGACAAGGTGCTCCTTTCTGCCTCTCTCTCTCTCTCTCTCTCTCACCACTTCCCAAGGGAGGAAATGTAACTTATCTCAGTTAATTTTGAGCTAGCCTGTTTGCGGGCAAGACTTCTTCTCTCTGAATCTCCCATTGGCCAGGGTAGCTATCTCTCCCTCTGCTGGGCTCTGGTTCACAGGTGCGGGTTGCACAGTCTTCTGTTTGCACTAGGAGCTTCGAAGGACAACCCATGATCTAGCTAGAAGGTAACCAAGTATACCTTGGTATAGGCACTTGGGCATTTGGATTTTGAATAGGATTTTAATTGCATCATGTCATTGCTGTGATCACATGTGAGGATGAACATTCTTACAATTTCCTACTCAGCAGCATTTCTATCTCTAATTAAATCACGTTTTTTAAGTTGCAAAGGATGATCTTTTGGTCTCTGACTCCATTCTGGTTCCAAATTCTGAGAGGGAAAAGGGTTTGATTGCTGCTTCAGAGAATCCCAGAAAGCTGCCTTTCCTTGAGTGATCTTAAATGTCTACTTAGCTATCCTCATGTCAGGACGGCTCTCTCACAGAAGCAATAGTGTAAGGCTGCCAATATTGTCTATCATGAGAAAAGATGAGATCGAGGCTGCAGGACATATTGTAGATGGCACATCCCAGTTGACGAAATCTACAGGCATGATCTATGTGAGAGGAAACAAAAACTCAGTGTTCTCGGGAAGAATGGATTGGTGGATGACTTTTGGATTAGAGGAAGCGTTATGACTTTTTGCCTAAGAGAATAAGTTAGGGATTTGTTTTGAAATATCGATTATAAGGAATTTTAGTCTTGTTCAATTCAGGATCTAAATCTATGAGTGGCTAAATATTATTTTCCAGGCAAAAAAACTACTTTAGAGCCACAGTTCTTGGCCCTGGGAAGATGTATTTCCTTAAGTGTGAGTAACATCACCCACCCTTGAAACTAACCAGAGTATGTCATGTTAGTCCTGGTCCTCCAGGAGGCAGATGTCAAGACAGGATTAACCAGGCAAAGAGGTCCTCAGGGAAAATGCCTGTGGGGAAGGAGCTGGAGAGCTGGAGAAGTTACAAGTCCTCAGACCCGATGCAAGTCTGAGGAAAGAAGCATCCCCCATAGCGATGATGTCAGGAGTCCTAGAGCTAATCAGAAGATCCCTGGGTCTCCCAGGTATGGGTATGGGCCTGATTTTTTGTCTCTGCCCCAGGCTGAGAGCAGCGTGGGAAGCATGGCCTTCGCACCAATCACAAACATGGCAGTGGGTTTCAGAGTGTCCCTCGGTTTTGCTCCCCATAGTTGGGGGTCTGTGAGGTCCATCACCGTGGCCACCAGACCCAGGATCTGTCCACCAAGAGGAACAAGGCTAGATTGTTTTCAAAGCTGTATTCCCCCGGTCATTGGCTAAGACTGTCCAACCAGAAGAATGTTGCTTTCACTTACCTAGGGAAGAAGTGATCAAGAAATGTGTTGTTTTTAGTATGTCATGCACGTAACTGAGAAACATGCAGAGGAAAACCACTTGCCAATGAGCAAGACAAGCTGAAGGGGTATTCAGAATTGGGCAAGAATGATTCCCTGGTGACCCCCAGAGTAAGGTATTGCATGTGACATTCCCTGGTGTTCTCTCCTCAGGGACAGTGTTTACTCTGAATACGAGGTCCCCGTTACTGGTGAAGTGTCTGAATTCCCAGTGTGTGGTGTGAGTGTTTGTGTGTGTGTGTGTGTGTGTGTGTGTGTGTGTGTGTGTGAGAGAGAGAGAGAGAGAGAGAGAGAGAGAGAGAGAGAGAGAGAGATGCGTGGTCTTGAGCTGAGAAGCATAGAGCGGGCTGAGGTCCCTAGAACGCAAACACATGTCAGTAATCAGTTGATAACTAGCAGGCCCATGTGGAGCTAAATTTAAACATATGCTTTTGGTTTTAAAAAACCTTGTTCTGATGGCCAAAGGAAGAGAGGCTCTTCAATTTTTCTTTTAACCATCCTGAATTTATAATAGGGTGGTCTCATGAAACAAAACATAATAAAATGCATTTATCAGAAACACATTTATGCTTGTACCGGAGAAACAGGGTCATAATAATTTATCTAAAAGTTTTATGGTTGGTTATGCAAGGTATTTATTTTCCAAAGCTTTTGCATATTTCACATAGGCCTGTGTCATGTACTTTTTTCAACAAATTCCTCAGATGAATCACTTTGACTATCCCGGAGACCTTTTCTCATCCTCATACGCCAGAGTGAGATGAGGTTTCTTTGTTGTCAAGCAAGATTTGAAATGGCTTGTAGGATCCAATCTTGTCAGGTCGGTTGGTTTCACCCTGCAGTGGGATTCAGCAGAAATTTTCTCACCAATAGATAATGCTGGCCACGTAGTCCTCTCCACACAGAGTAGCTTAACCTCCTAGATCACCAAGACCAAGAGAGAGCAGGAGGTTTGGCTTTCAGAACCTTTCCCCCCTTCCATAGCTTTCTTGGGGCCAGACCCCTGCTTCATGCCCTTGACCTTAGTTGATGTGAGTTTTGAAAAAGTGGCTATTGTGAAACTTGGTGCTTCATGTTGCAGGGATATTATTGAGGTGACTGCCCATTATATTAAAATATCCCCTCCTTTGGGGGAATTTCTGACTTGTCTCAGTCCTTGGAAAAACTTCTCTGGTGCACCTGATCAGTGTTTTCCAAGTAGGCACCTTAAATCTTGATTCTGATTACACTTTCCTCTTTGCATCAGCCACTAAGAAGCTCAGAGACAGATTCACAAATGGTCTTTAGCCATGATGCAGACCTCACAAGTGCTTGTCTGGGTTCTGAATTTACCCTGCGGCGCCATGCTCTTCCACCTTTACTTCTGTTTCTTTATTGACATTAGTTTCAGGTGTGCAACATAGTGATTCAATTACTTTCACTTTCTTGTTATTTGATTGTGTTGTTTTTTTTCTTTGGTTGGTTTGGGTTTTGTTTTGGGGTTTTTTTTTTTTTTTTGGTTGTTTTTGGGTTTTTGTATCCCACAGTGATTAGCTTTTGAAAAAAATATGTAAGTAAAAAATACACACACACACACACACACACACACACACACGTACTTCCTGGAGTTCTGAAGTGAACCTAAAACCAAATCCAATTCTTTCCAGATCCACAAGAATTTTTCTTCACTTTTTCTGATGCTCTCTAGGGCTGCAAATGGTATGGTAGGTCATTCCCTGCAGCAGCATCGTGTCAGAGGAGACACATCTGGTTTGCTGAAATGAGCATGCTCACTGCTCCTGACAATAGATACATTTGCGTTCTGGGAGCACATGCTTCTGCGTATGTGTGTGCGCCTGTGTGCGTGTGTGCGCACGCGTGGAGCAGTTGCAGAGAAGGTTTTCGGATCCACTAGGAGATACACAAAGAAAATGGGAGCAATGTCACCTGATTGCCTCTCCCTCCATGTTGACTGGTCTCCCAGAGCTGAATCACACTGACAAGTTCAGTTCTCTCCAAAAGCGCATCCCTCAGCCTTGCTGGCCGCTCCCCTGGGTACCTGAATGCTTATCTTCTGTGTGACACACAGTTTTACTTCTGAACTGTAACGCTCTTCATTGCCCTAACCAGCCGGGCTTTTCTTCCTCGGTTTTCTGCTGTTCTTCACAGCCTTCAACACTGAGCAGAGTAACATCTGATGCTCTTGTTACACAGCCTTTTTTTTTTTTTTTTTTGAGAGGCCATTACAAATTTACAGAGATAAAAATAACAATATGAGTGATGTATTGTGCAAATCTTTTAAAAAGCCTACAAAAACAGCAGAAAGAAATCAATTAGAATTGCCATGGCAACTACCAACAATTTTTATATGCAAGAATGAAATAAAGTAAGAAAAGTAACAAAGTAGAAAAAGCATAAACCAATTGAAATACCATGAAATGTTTACAAAGTAAGTACTATAGAGCGAAGCTTCAGGAAAATACATTTCATTAAGGTAAATAAAATTGAGTTTAACTCTTGATTACACATGAGCTAGGTAGGTATTGTGAAATAAACTATTATTGATGGACGCTTGATGTAATTTTCCAGTGAAAAATATTTTTGGAAAACAAGTTTAGACAGATTGGGAAAGTACATTAAAATGTATAAAATACAGTTTTAAATAATATATCCCCGGGAAGATTTCTTTACTTCTAAGGATATTTAAGGCCCATACAGTTAAATTTGATTATTTGAGGTAAATTAAAGAGGTGGGACTTGATACATAATAGAAGTAACTGACAGAAATTGGCGAAGAGCCCAGAATTCTAGAATATGTGTGATCTGGGTTTCTGTCTTCACCCCCTAGAGTTAGGATGGCAACTCCTGTTTCCGGAGTCAGTGATTCTCAACCCTGTCTGTGTGTAAAAGTCACCTGAGTTATCTGGAAGCCATGTATCCCAACATTACCATGTCTGAAACCCATCCTACACCTGTTAACTTAGAGCACTTGAGGGTGTAACATGGGCATTCGTATTTTGTAGTGCTTCCACACGCAATTGTGCATACAGCCTGTGTTGAGAACCAGGCTTGGATCCATTCATTCCTCAGCTTGCTTACGCTGCTTACCCACTATGATCTTACCGGGACCTTCAGTATGTTCTTGTGAGAGTTCCTGTGTGTGGTAGGCAGCACAAATCCCCCTCCCCACAGGTGTCTGTCTCCTAACCCCTGGAAATTGCAAATATGTTAGGTTAATGACAGAGGGAATTAAGTTTGCAAATAGAATTAAGGTAACTAATCAGGTGACTTTATGATAAGGAAATTTCCTAAAGGAGCCCAATGTAATCTCAAGTGTCGTTACCAGTGGTGGAGGGAGGCAGAGCAAAGAGAACCAAAGAGTTATCAGTGGGAGGAGGGCTCAGTCTGACTGGCCGGAGTAAGGGAGTCAGCCAGCCCAGGAATGTGGGCAGTTTCTAGATGCTGGGAGACATGGATAAATGGTTCTCACCTGTGGAAGCCAGACGAGAAAGAGCCCTGAAACACCTTGGTTTTAGCCCAGTGAGACCCATTTTGGATTCTACACCTCCAGAACGGGAAGATTATCAGTGTATGTTGTTTTAAGCTACTTAATTCGTGGTAATTGGATATAGCGGCAATAGAAAACTAATACATCCTGTCTCCATAAATTTATCACCAAAAAAATAAAATCTTCAGACTTAAGTAGTGCAAATCAGTCAGTATAACTTCTAGACTTAAGACTTGTCTCACTCTTCCGCTGCCAGGTTGCTGTTGTGAATCTCCCCTTTGCACTCCCACTAAGATTGCAGTTTATTCTGAGATGCTCCCTCATTGTCCAGGTTCCTATTCAGCGTCTGGGGTCCCTGAAGAAATACAGCTCCTGGGGACCTGGGTGGCTCCATCGGTTAAGCTTTTATCTCTTGATTTTGGCTCAGGTCACCCTCTCAGGGTAGTGGGATGGAGCCCTGTGGTGGGCTCCCTGCTCAGTGTGGAGTCTGCTTGTCCCTCTCCCTCAGCTCCTCCCCCAGTGGAGCTCATTCTCTCTCACTGTCTCAAATACACGAATAAATAAAATCTTTTTTTTTTTTTTTTAAGGAAAGACCTACAGCTCCTTCCATTTTGGTCTTGGCCAAAAGTTCCGTACAGTTTTTCCCATTAGTTGTTTCATAATACTCAGCTTTTCCACTGATACCTTTGCCTCTCAGGAATCTATACCCTCAGAGTTTTGATAACTATCCCTTTTCTAACCTAAAAACATATCCAGCCTGATTAAACCTCCTTTGGGGGACAAAGGTTAGTTGCGAGGTGCACAGGACCTCATTTTCCCCTTTCCTACAAAAAAGAATGCCTTGCCCTATGCCAGGCTCTACTTCCATGATTCCAGGCCTTCCTCATCTTCCCTCTCTCTGGACATGAGTTCCAAAGCTGGTTTTCTGGCATGATCCCTTGCCCTATAAGAGCAAGAAACACATATCTCCAGCATCTCGTCCTCCCATATGGCATCTCCCACTGTAACCTCACCATAACGCAGACTCATGACACGATGCAGCCTAGGAAAACTTCTTTGGGGTTTTCATAAGATCTTTGAGACACCAAAACCCTGTGTATAGATGCGACAGCCTCGGGTGAGTTAGACCTTTGGCAGAGGAGGTACGACATTTAAGAAAGACATCGTTGTCACAGACATTATTCAGAAACTAACGCTGCTGGTCCTCACTGGAACATAATAGGCTCATGTGTGATGGCGATCTTGTCTTTTGTTTAGTCACTGGGTTGGGGTCCTGCGCCGTCCATGCCGCCATTCAAATGCTAGGAGGGAAAAACTTGATAGTAAGTGTTAATGGTGATGGGAAAAATTATACCTCCAAATCCACTCCGCCTGCCAATTTGTTTCTCTCTGAAAAGAAAGCATCAGGAGTAATTGTTCTCTCGCTCTAACACAGGCATGATTGTGTTTTCAAGGATAATGATGCTATTTTATGGTTGTTCCTACTTGGAATAAAGCATAATTGGTATGGAATCCTTGAATACTCCCGTGTGAAAATACCAGGGTGACTGTGTCAATCGACTGTGTACGGAACAGTAAGTAATGGGGCAGTGGGGAAGAAAAATAGGGAAGAGCGACTGAGCAAAATGATAAGGGAGGCTGCTTGAGTGTAAACTGGAAAGCCTGAAATTTGTTTCGATTGTTTTCCTTTCAAGTTTCAGACTTAGAGTTTGTGTTATGGGTAGAATCAGTATGGAGTGATGCTATGTAAATGACATCTCCATGGCGCTGTTAATTTTTTAAAAAATGTGTGGGGTCCCTCTTTAGCTTTAGATCCAGTGTCTCCTGTAGGTTAAGAGGTATGCTAGAACTTCCGTAAAATCTCAGGAGAAAGAGGTAGCTTTAACGGGAGTAGAAGTGGATACAATCTATTCGTTATTCCTGTCACTTCAGGCAAGTGACGTGCGCTGCTGTTTAATTCACTTTATCCTAGAGTGGGCAAAGCTTATTTAACTTCATGCAAAGTGTTTACCGATGCAAGAATCGGTTTTAAATGTGATTATTTTAAATTCCCCAATGGGCTATGCTTAAGAACTAAAGGTTACAAAGGAGAGCATTTTATTTTGATTTTTTTCAGTGTTGAGGGGGTTAAAATAAAAGCAAATGTTGCAATGGGAGGATAAATTAGAATCTTGAGTTTCTTTGTGAGGCCAACAGAAAACATGGAATCCTTGTGGGAAAAATTACAGGAGTAGGGTTATAAGCTCCAGGGTGCTCTAAATGAATAAACGGTGCGCTGAGAGCGTGTACACACAGACGTGTTGGGGGTTCAACATATGTTCCCTATAGTAATTGGCAAATAGAGGAGTCTAACAACAACAACAAAACAATTTGAAGAGAAGTGATACAAGTGTGTTTAACTGCAGTTAGCAGATTAAAAACATAAGGTTTAAGGGGTGGTTGTAGTTTGTTTTTTTTTTTTTGCCTTTTTTTTGTGGTTTTAATATTGACATAAAGGAAATACATGGTGGCAATTTTGGTGTAAAAATCTGGGTGTGTGGGTTAGTTTTACCAGGATCTGACTTTTTGAGCTTTTGTACCTTGGGCAACTTACTTGTCTAAATCCAGTGTCCTTATGACTGAGAAGGGATGACCTGTTGTTCCAAGATTAATGTGGTTACCGATCTTTGGGTACTATTACATTTTTCTGATAAGCTGAAATATTAACTCAAAGCACAAAAATACATTTTTCTGATAAGCTGAAATATTAAGTCAAAGCACAAAAATGTACTTTTTTTTTTAGAGAGCACAAGCAAAGGGGAGGGACAGAGGGAAGGGAGAGAGAAAATCCCAAGCAGGCTCCATACTCAGTGCAGAGCCCGATGTGGGGCTCGAACTCACGACCCTGAGATCATGACCTGAGCCAAAAACAGGAGTCAGATGCTCAACCGACTGACCACCCAGGCACCCCTTAATGTACCTTGTTAAAACTTATAAACAAAAGGAGACATTTTAGAAGCTCCTCCTTTTTTATAGCATGAAAGGAAATGTATGTATTATATATAAGTATTATATTTCTATTATCTTTATCATGAAAAATAAAATCTGCTTTTTGAAACACTAAAAGAAAACAAAAAACCTCGAGTGATGAGTGGGAAGAAATAATGTACCTTGCACATAGTCAGTGCTCACGAAATGTTAGTCTTCTCCTTACCTTCAATAATCTCCTTATGCCAAATAACACCTGAAGGTTTGTCTTTAGGGAAAATAAGAAAGGACTAGTGGAATCATAAAAGTTGAATGGGCAGGAAATATAAAAGATGGTAAGAGGTGCCTTCTTGCATTTACTTACACAATAGCTCAATTAACCAAGCCCGCCACAAACTAATTTTTTCTCAATATTCTTCCAACTTAGCTAATATTTATATTTGGAGACACAGATCTCAGGAATGGAAAGGGGACCAAATTAAATGCATTTAAAACAAATATGAGGAGGTTTTTTGCCCAAAAAAGGAAAATGAGTAAAACCCAGAAGTGGTGGCTTTTAAAGTGTGAAACGTAAAATCAATATAATGGTCTCAAACAGCATTTAAAAAGATTAGAGTAGAATGGAACATTTCTGAGTGTATAAAATAGAGTAAGGGTAAGGTTTATTCCATAAAACTTTTATTTCAAACCGACACACACACACACACACACACACACACACACACAATGTGTATGTATGTATCAGGTCACAATATAAAATACATTTTTTACTGTGGGGTTGAGGTTTTAAAGGAAAAATTTAAAAGCTCCTCAAAAGGGAAAGAAATAAGCTATATTCCTTTTCAATAAACTAGATTCTCTCAGGCCTTGTTCGAAGACAGTGTCATTGCTTCCAGGGAAGGTAGGCTTTTATCTAAATATCCCCATCCTTGAGTCACGTCCAAACTATTCATATATTATTTCAGATCATGATGTACCTTTATCAATACTTCCATACATTTCATCAGGAGAGAGGTGTAAGAAATACCAGAAGAAAAATTTGTGAAAGCCAATGATATTTTCATTTTCTTCCAATCCCTGATCTTTCCTCTAAAAAATAGTACCACAAAATAGTGAAGAGACGAAGAACACAAAAAGGACTCATTCTGCATTTTTTTAAAGAATATTTTCCTAAATAATCCAAAAGCCATCAATTGATGGAAGTTCTTAAATGTATGGATAGATGTGAGATATTACAAAGGAATTGGCTCTGAAAGAGATAGTCTTGGTGGGAAAAAATTTTTTAAAGATTTTTATTTATTTATTTGACACGAGGGGGCAGAGAGAGGGAGAGAGAGGGAGAGAACAAGCACAGGCAGAGGAGAAGCAGGCTCCCTGCTCAACAAGAAGCCTGACGTGGGGCTCGACCCCAGGACCCTGGGATCGTGACCTGAGCCGAAGGCAGCAACTTGACGACTGAGCTACCCACCCCTGGAAAAAAAAAATTTTTTTTAAGTGAAACCTTGGCCATATGGGAACTAACACTTGATGTGCTCTTAACTCTGGTTCCAACCATCAGGCGCTTTTTTAGCAGCTTTTTCCGTTGATCCTTAAACAAGCGCAGGTAGTATATATTTCCATTTTACAGCTGAGAAAAATGAGGCTGTCACTGGGTAAGTCACTAATCTGGGGTGGCCAGGATTCTAACCCAGATCTGCTGTTGAACTCCAAACCTGAGCCATATCCAGCCAACTCTTTCTTTGGGGCACCATTCCTCTACTCCTGTTAGTGCTTCCTGCTATCCCCCATCAAGACATATTCTCAATAATATGTTTTTTATACCAAAATGCCAGGAACTGTGATTTTCTTCATGTTATAGTAAGGTTCCAAGCCTAAACTAAAAAAATTCCTCCAAAGTGGAATTTCAGACATGGTAGAAAAGGTCAGAGACACTTTAGGGGTAAGGGATAGAGGGAGAGTAAAGGGAGAGGTGCTTTATGATGTTCCTGTAACTTTCCAATAAGATACTGTCTAATACTGCTTATCTGTAATAGTTCTTTCAAGATGATGGAGAGCTGTAACATGCCTGAGCTGTAACATCCTTCGGGATCCACCCAACTTTTCCATGTGCTTTGCATTCCATATCTAAGCCCTGTTTGCTTTTCTTACATGCTAAAGTTTTTCTTGTTTAAAACTCAAGCAAATTATGGATCAGTAGGTCACCAAGAAATTTTTTTAAGCTATTACTTTGGCAGAACCCTCATATTCTTCTCTTAATTCCATGCCACACCCTCGCCTAATTAACTCACATACAAAAAAATTGACACCTAAAATGCAGAATGAGGGGAAAGAAGTAACCTTTGCCTGTCATCCAGCAGTGCATGGTTTCCTTGTCAAGTTGATGTCCGGATCTCACTCTCTCAGGCTAGGGTATTTCAAGAAGCCCAATTCTACCCATAAATAAGAGTGCTGGGACTCTCTTCCATTTCAGCAGGTGTCACAGTCTTAGGGATCCTGGTCCAGCACAGCAGGGAAGTGCCCTCACGTGATAGCTATGGACAGATACTGCTCCCGGAAGGCTGGCAAGGGTTTAAGAGCAGACCAGGCAAATTCCCATTCATTTCAAGACTGTATTGCTGTCAGCACAGACCTGTGGGCAGGTGCATAATGTTCCCACTAATGCGAAGTCAGGAAGCTATTCTCCTGCAGTATGATCTATAAGCATTGTTGTCTTCCCTTTCACATTTAAGCCCATAATCCATCTATAACTGATCTAGTCTGTTGTGCCATAGGGCTATAATTTCATTGTTTTTCCATTTAAATATCTAATTGCCCTAGTTCCATTTTTCAAAAAGCCTGTCCTCTCCCTCTTTCCTGCAGTGCTGTCTCTGTCATAATTTTAGCATCCAGTTATGTGTAGGTCTCTTTCTTTGGTTAATGGGATTGGATAAACTCACTGTAATTTTATTTTGAAATGCAAAAAAAGCAAAAATATCCAAGACATTATTTTTTTAAAGATTTTATTTATTTATTTACTTCAGAGAAAGAGGGAGAGAGGGAGTGAGAAAGCGCACAAGCCAGGGGAGGGGCAAAGGGAGATGCAACTCCCCACTGAGTAGGAAGCCCAATGCCATTCGGGGCTTTGTCCCAGGACCCTGGGATCATGACCAGAGCCGAAGGCAGACTCTTAACTGATTGAGTCACCCAGGTGCCCCTAAAGAATAGCCAAGATATTCTTAAAGATAAGGAACAAGGTGAGAGGACTTGCCCCACTTGATACTGAGTGAGCGAGGAAGAAGCAAAAAGATACACAAGGAGACCCAGAGCAGGACAAAGGGGACAATCTCTTGGGATTTTGATTGAGATACACTCAATCTATATATCAACTTGGGAAGAATTACAGTTTTTACAGCATTCAGTTTCCAATCTGTGTTAATAGGGTACCCCTTCATTTATTAGGTCTTCCTAATAGTCTCTTAATAAGGTTTAACAGTTCTTTCTGGAAGGGCCTTGGACATTTTTTATTTGAATGTCTTCCTATAGATATAGTATTCTGGTGTCATTTAAAATTGAACCCATAAAATATTTCATTCTAGACAGAAATACTGATTTTTGTGTATTGAATTTAGCCTACTAAATTATAAACTCAATTATGAATTTGAATAATTTATAGTTGTGTTTTTCCTGCATATACAATTATAAATTCTTTAAGTAATAACAAGAATTGTTTTCAATTCTTTACTTCCCTTCCTTGCCTTGCTATGCCAGCCAGTAATGTTAAAAGGCATAATGTTGAAAGACAGTATCTTAAAAAAAAAAGGGGGGGGGGAAGATAGTATGTTTCTCCTGTACTTCCTCCCACTCTTAGAGGAAAACTTGCAACCTTTCTAAGAATGTTAAAAGGTTTTTTTTTTTTCTATAGATCTCTTATAATAGTATAAGAAATCCCTTTTTTTAACTTTTTTACATTGATTATGAATGGATGTTGAATTCAATGACCTTGTGCTTTATATTCCAGGGAAATAAAAACTTGTTCCTATGTTTGCTTCTCTTTTATGGAGGATTTTTGCATCTATGTTCATGAGGGAGAATTCTGGTCGCTTTCCCTTCTCTTACTACACTAGTCAGGTTTTGATATTAAGGTTCGGTCCCATAAAGTCAGTTTTGGGATTGCACCCTATTTCAAATGATCTCAAAGAGTTATTTAAGCCTCTAATAGTTTCTTCCTTCAGTGTTTGGTAGAACTCACCATTGAAACAATCTGGGTAGACCTAAAGGTTTTTTTGGTGGGAAGGATTTTAACTGGTGATTCAATTTTATATGGCTCTTCACAGCTGCTGTTTCTTGAATGGGAAGTTAAATTTGCCTAGGAATTTCTCCATTTCCTCTAAATTTTTAAATGTATCGTAAAGTGGCTCATAGCATCATCTTACAATCTTTGCAATGTCTGTCCAGCTGGTGGAGATACTCCCTCTTCAATTCCTGACAAAGACTAGTGTGCCTTCTCTCTTCCTGCCTGGATCAACCCCTCCAGTGTCTGATCTCTTTTATCAGATTGTTCAAAAAACCAAATTGTAACTTTCTTGATCATCAGTATTGAATGTTTTTCTTTATTATCTTCTGCTCTAATCATTATGATCTCTTTATTTCTAATTTCTATGGGTTTAATTTGCTCTTCTTTAATAATCTCTTCATAAAGACAGATCAGTGATGGTTTAGTCCCCTTTTCTGACATATTCATTGAAGGCTATAAATTTCCTCTGAAGTACTGCATTAGTTGCTTTCTACAAGTTTTGATATATTGTTTTTTCATCAGTGCTCAGTACAAATTATTTTTAATTTCCATTGTGATTGCTTCTTTTACCCATTAATTACTTAGAAGACTATTTCTTAATTTCCAAACTTATGGGCATGTTCTACCTATTTTTATTCATATCTACTATAGTTTCATTGTATTAAAAATATACTTTAATACATTTTCTTTTTTTTTTTTGAAGATTTTATTTATTTATTTGACAGAGAGAAACACAGAGAGGGAACACCTAAGCAGGGGGAGTGAGAGAGGGAGAAGCAGGCATCCTGCTGAGCAGGGAGCTCAATGAGGGGCTCAATCCCAGGACTCTGGGATCATGACCCAAACTGAAGGCAGACACCCAATGACTGAGCCACCCAGGTGCTCTAATACATTTTCTGTTGAGAATGTTATGGCTGTTTTTATCTTGAAAAGAATGTGTAATTTGAAGTTGTGTCTCTTAGGTCAATTTTGTTCACATTGTTTAATTCACATAGATTCCTTTTTTTTTTTTTTTCCTTCTATCAGTTACTGAGAGAGAGGAACTAAAGGTTTCTCATTTTTGTCAATTTTTTGTTTTAGTTGGGTTAATGCTGGTTTCATATATTTTTAGGCCATGTTATTAAGCACATCCAAATATTCAGTTATTTCTTCATGGTGAGTAGAACATTTTATCATTAAGTAAAAATACCATTTCTCTGTAGAGACTTTGCTGAAGCTTTTCATCTTCGAGATTACTCTGTTATTAGTATAACTGCTGTTGATTTCTTGGAGTTAGCATCTCAGTGATTTTCCTGTTTCCTTTCACTTTCTGGCTTTCTGTATCCTTCTTTTTAAATATATCTTTATAAACAGTGTATAATTGAGTTTTCTTTTGTTTTACATGCAATCTGTACATCCTTTTTTCAAACTGAATATTTGGTTCTTTTATGTTCAATGTAATTACTGATATGTTTGAGTTAAATCTGTAATCTTATTTTGTGTGATTTATCCCAACTGTTCTATTTAGATTACCCTTTGTAACATTCCAATTTCTTTTTCTCTACTAGCTTCCAAGTTTTACTCTTACTGCACTTTTTGAAGTGGTTTAATTACAAATAACAACTTATTTTCCTACCATCTCAAACTTTAATGTTAATTAAAATACCACTCCGTTGTTTTCTGATGTTTCTTTGTTACTCCAGGGAAGTCAGTGCTGAGTCTAAATGAGTCCAAAACTTCTTTTGAAATATTTTTTTATTCCTCATGCTGTTTTAAAGACTTCACTTTTTGTCTCCATGTCTGGGTGCAGGTTTATTGAATCTACTTAGAGTTCATTGGGATTTGTGGAATTGTGGAGGGATGGCTTGATTGCTTTTGAAAAATACAGAGCTATTCTTTCTTCAAATTTTACTTCCATCCCCTTCTCTCAGTTCACCTTTGCTCGGGCTAGAAGTACTCGCTGCTATTCCATATACCTTTTACCCTCTCTTTTATAATGTTCTTCCTTTTGTCTGTTTGTGCTACGTTCTGGATATTTTCATTTTTGTGGTTTTAAGCTTGGGGTTTTTCTTAACGTGCTACATTGCATTTTAGAATTTCCAGTTCACTTCTGACCTTTTGAGGCTTTGATTTTATTTCATACATGTGTAGCAAGCATGGTGATTTTATGAATCTGAAATCTGAGATTAAGAATCTGATAATTCTGATAACTTGAGCTTGGTGTTCTCTTTCTGTTGTTTATCTTTCTTCTGTTACTCAGCATTGCGTCCTGTGGTCTTACAAGCCTGGTTATTTTTTATGCACGTTGATAGGATATTTTGCAAATTATTTGGAGGAAAATTTGAGGCCTGGTCTGGTGATGGCTTCTTCCTGAGAAGACACTCATTTACTTGTGCAAGTAGCACTATGTTTATCATTCCAGGAACATCTTAGTGTAATGTCACTGGGGGATTGCTTGCACCATTAAATGAGGCATACCTGACTGCAAATCCATGCAAAGGCTGGTTTACCTAGTTTCTTCTTATATTGGGGGTATGACTTTTCAGATTCAAACTCAAAGAGGGGGTTGACTGACCAAATCTCTGCTCCTGGGGACTGAGTTGGATTAGTTGCTTAAGTGTCTGACTCTTGGTTTCAGCTCAGGTCCTGATCTCAGGGTCATGAGATCAAGTCCCACGTGGGACTCCACACTCAGCAAGGAGTTTGCCTGAGACTCTCTCCCTGTGCCCAGCCCCTCTCCTCGCTCACAGCCCTGCAGACATCACTGAGAGTGTGGTTCAGCTTTGCAACTGTTTCCTGCGTTGGCCGAAGCCCTCAGGTAGGAAAACATGTTGAGGCCTGGGTCTCTCTCCAGTTGTCTTCTTCAACATCTGAGCCCCAAGTCTTCTTACTGTCTTGCAAGTCTTTGATGCTTTCAGGGAGGTGCTTTTTGTATTTCATCCAATTTCTTCAGTTGTCCTCCGCATAAGGACAAAATACCTGGTTAAGCATTACAGCAAGTCAGTATGGTATTGTAGAGAGATACATGAAATTGATAGACTATTTAGAATCTTTAAGATATTATTTAGAGATAAACAGGTAAATTTATCCATACCTAAATCTCAAAATGGCTGAAAAGCACAGAGTTGGATTTCCCCAGTGGTTTCTTCCAGGGAGTGATGTTGAAGATGAGAGGGTAGGAAGACATCTGTTACTTTCATAATACATCTCTCCATTCTAGCTGAGCTTTTTTTTTTTTATTTGAGTGAGTGAGAGAGAGAGGGCACAAGCAAGGGGAGCGGCAGAGGGAGAGGGAGAAGCAGACTCCCCACTGAGCAGGGCGCCTGACGTGGGACTTGATCCCAGGAGCCCAAGATCATGACCTGAACTGAAGGCAGACATTTAATTGGCTTAACCACCCAGACACCCTGAGAGAGAGAATCTTAAGCGAGCTTCACACCCAGCATGGAGCATGGGCTTGGTCTCACAACCCTGAGATCATGACCTGAGCCAAAATGAGGAGTCAAGAGTTATACCTTTGACCAACTGAGCCACCCAAGCACAGCTGGATGTGAACATTAATGATGTATGAGACTTCATTGAGGTCACTTCCATAAAGATGAAACCACTTATCCTGGACTTTGCCTTTTCCTTTCTTCTGGAATTGAGACATAAAGATAAAATAGCTTGAAGCACACAGATTGGGATAACACCCCAGGAATGGGTAGGACAAGACAGAAAGGACCCAGGGTCACGGATGACCTGTGGTGTGTGTACCCTGGTCCACACACATTCCTCTGGGCTCTTACATGAGAGAAAAACACACGTCTCCCCTATTGAAGCCATTGTATTGGGGTTTCTTTGTTACAGCCGTTTAGCTATATCCTAACTAAAATGATAGGGAAAATATTTGAGCAAAAATTTTAAAATAAAGTATTTTACTAAAAGACTAATAGTGCTGGGAAATGTGGGTCTCATCTCTGAATGATGGCACATTCAAGGGAAAACAGTTTATATGCCAGACTTTCTCATGGGAATCTGGGAGAGTACAAAGCTCTATGCACTAACCTAAAAACAAAGGGATAGCCTTTGGAACCATACAGGGATCAGTAGGGGCAGAGTTGAAAGTCACCAGGCTGTGCTGAGAGTAGCAGCAAAATGCAACTGATGGGAAACTCCTGGTTAATGACAAAACTTCTGTTGCTTGATGTCTATCATTATGAGTGATGAGAGTGTGGATGCCTGGATCTTCTTATTTTGTGTGCAGTTTACACAGATCCTAATCTGTAGACAGATCAACAATGCAGGAGTTTACTGCGTGAAATTTCTATGTGCCATGCTACATACGTACCCCAGATGCACTCTCCCATTTAATCCTCACAACACTACACTGTTGGCCCCCCTGCTGTCCCTGTAAACAAAGGCTCAGAAAGGTCAGTGATTGGCCCACAGTCATGTGACTTGTATGAGACACAGGTGACTCTCAAACTCAGCATGTTGGCGAGAGTCCTTAGACTCAACAGCTGTGCAAGACAGTTACAGTCAAATAGTTTTGAGGACTCTGAAAAGCTAAGAATCTCCTACATGGAAGAGAAGAGGAGGCTCAGAGGGCCAGACTATGGTCCTGGAGCAGAATCACTGGGACTGGTGGTAGCAAGCCTGCCCATGGCAGAACACAAGAGTCTTGCCCCCCAGGCCCTGTCCAGAGCCCATTTTAGCAGAGATCCACCAAACCTCTTTGCAGCTGCAGGACCAGGGCCAGAATATCACTAGCCGGGTGGCCGGAATTCCCTCTGGAAACGGTGCCCACAGTCACAACGCCAGCTGAGCCCAGCAGCCGTGTTGGCGATGGTGGCACACAGTGAGCGATGTGACGGTTAAGACCTTGGGGAGAAGGAGGAACTAGAGCTAGAGAAGGAAAGGGGCCAGAACGGAAGATAAAGAAAATCTTAAAATGAAACAGCAGGTGGCAGAGGGACTGGAGTGGAGACCAGAGAGTGCAAAGAAGACTCGGCAGGAACTTGGCTTTGTACCTGCCTGGGGAAAGCTCTGTGTGTCTTCTTTTCCTCTTGTGGGGCTCAAGGAAATAATGAGACTCACCAGTTTCACTTGTGCTTGAGTGTCTCTGGGACCCTCACTCTCCTTAATATATGCAATAAAGAGAACAATGAAGGCTTAGCATGGTGCCACATTATAAATGACATTTAATTGTTTACTTTATGTAATTAAATGCTACATCCTTTGTGGAGCTATGGTTATGAGTTACCATTAAGATTAGCTGGAAGGGTCTGAAAGAATAGGGTCCATGGCTGGGAACAACCTGAGTTGTTCCCTGACTTGAAGCAGCTTTCTTATCTCTGAGACAAAAATGTTGGGCTAGAGGATGACTTCTGAGATCCTCTCAGTTTTCCAATTTTGTTTTGTGCCCTACCGGGAGAGATTGTGTGAGGCTCTGCTTGGAGCACTTACCTTAGATAATGGGTCAGTTTCCACAGCCCCCTGTAGAGTGACAGGGACGTGAACACTGCCCAGACCCTGTGATGTCGGTCTGCTTGCTCATGATTTGAGTGTTTTCCAACCTCTCCCATACTGCAGCAGGCAGAAAGGGACAATTGTGCAGCCACTACAAAAGCCAAGGAACACATTATCTCCATGTACCTATAATCCAATCCCATCCCGACATCGGGAACTTATCTCCCCTATGAGGCAGGCGTTTTTGGGCAGTACCTTAGAAACACCAGGGGAGGGGCGCCTGGGTGGCTCAGTTGGTTGAGCGACTGCCTTCGGCTCAGGTCATGATCCTGGAGACCCGGGATCGAGTCCTACATCAGGCTTCCTGCTAGGCGGACGCCTGCTTCTCCCTGCTTGTGTTCCCTCTCTGGCTATGTTTCTCTCTGTCAAATAAATAAAATCTTAAGAAAAAGAAAAAGAAAAAAGAAAGAAAGAAAGAAACACCAGAGAGCTTTGAAAAAAAGAAGAGACCTCACCCCAGAGCAAGTGAATCCAAACAGCCTGGTGTCAGACCTTTTAAGATCTTAGAATACTCTAATTGCAATAGTTTGAGAACCATTGCATGGGTATCATCAAAGAAGGGGCCCTGTTTTATGAACCCAAGTTTATTGCTTCATAAATAATAATCCCCCTGTATGTGTGTGCTCCATTGATTAATCAGTACCTGCCCAGGATAGCATAGCCACAGGCAGTCCTCAACCAGGTCAGAAAGCTGCTTTAACTCAGCTGGTCCTTCCTCCCAGGATGGCCATCCCCGAAGTTGTTCCTAAGTACTGCTTTCTCTTTGTCTCCTTCCCTTAGGCTTATGCCATGTCCTGACTCTTAAATAGCCACTGCTAACACCATCACAAGATGTTAACCACCAAGAACTATCTTCACTTCACCAGATCCCACTAAAATCCCATCCCACTAAAATCTCCCCATGCCTGGAGGCAGGGGGAAACATTATGCCTCCGGAGTCTGAGGGCCAGTTTTTAATCAGCCCATTTATAAGTAGTGCACAAGCCCCTAGCTTTTTCCTCGTCTGTCAGATCAAGAGAATACCTTTGTCTGAGCACTACAGTGATGATGATAAGTCAGCAAAGTCTGCCCATGGATAATTGATACATACACACTCTATTGGATTGTATTATACTTAAAATAGTAAAAGTCTGTTTGGATTACCTTCAAGCCTAGTTATATGGAAATAGCCAAGGGAGAAAACTTGGGGTGAATCCAAAGATGTTTTTCTTAAATTTTCTCACCAATACAGGGTACAGGGGCACCTGGGTGGCACAGTTGGTTGGGTGGTCAACTTTTTTTTTTTTAAGATTTTATTTATTTATGTGATAGAGCAAGCATGCACAAGCAGGGGGAGAAGGAGAAGCAGGCTCCCCGCTGAGCAGGGAGCCTGAGACAAGACTCAATCCCAGAACCCGGGGATTATGACCCAAGGTGAAGGCAAATGCTTAACCGACTGAACCATCCAGGCGCCCCTTGGGGGCCAACTCTCCATTTCAGCTCAGGTCATGATCTCAGGGTCATGGAGTTGAGCTCCACATCAGATTCCCAATTCAGTGTGAAGTCTACTTGCCCCTCTCTCTCTGCTCCTCCCCTCGTGCACTCTCTCTCAAATAAAATCTAAAAACAACCCAAAAGAACCTCTCTCACCAATACATAAATTTCTCATGATTCCTTCCTCCATGATCTCATGCTAGCATCCTCTGTTTCTTTTTCTATCTTCCTTCCAGACAGTGATTCAGTGTTTGAAAATCCTGTCTTAAAAAATCCACTTCGCAGATAGGACTTGAAGACACAAAGGCAGGTTGTTGGGTAAGGGCCTTGCTTGTCCACTTCTGTGTAGGGTTGGGTCTTGACCCCACAATTAGAAATGTACAAAGGGGCCTGAAGCATATGCGGCCAGAGTTTGGTCCTCTGTCTTCCGTTCTGCTCCTGAGCCTTGAGTTCTATAATCAGAAGTTCAAGGCTGAGAAGAATCTCTTCCAAGGTAGCAAAGATTAGGTTGCGGCTAGAATGCTTCATTAATTACTTTGCAGGACAAATGGGTTCAGGGGTACCTGCCTCCACTCCTGCCCTTCGCCAGCCACTTTCCAGGTAATAAATGAAATGATGTGAGGTGTCATTATCTTAAAGTTTCTGGTCATTGCCCTATTCTAGCTTCTCCCCCTCAAACTTTTCTTCTGCCACCAGCATGGACAAAGAGTTATGCATCTTTGAATTTGTAGTAAACTAAACTCAATAAAACAATTTAAAGAAAAAATATGTTTACAGACATCTATGTATATATATTCTCATAGACCCCAAAATAGCAGTTTGAATCCTTTGTAGGAACATTACTTAATTACTTAGGAGAAAATGAACTTGCTACCATTCATTGAGAATTCACACCTTCTGGTATATTCTTACCGTACAGAAAAAAAAATTCCCGAATTTGTTTCTCTGTTCCATTCTTTGGCATAGGTGGCAGAGGTGTTTCAGAGGAGTTACACAGCGTTCAAGGCTGGATGGGGGCAGTTCTCACAGAACAGTGTTGGTTTGCCTCCATGATGAATCCAGTAACTGCTCATAGATCCATGCCAAAATGACAGTTTCCAGAAACTTCTGCAAGAGCATTTAAACAGTTTTGTGCCTTGCTACCAAAATGTGTGTTCATCTCTCTCTACACCTCCACACCTGGCAATGTTTCAGCCCAACATTTGCTACAGTATTTTGAGTTCATCTTGTTTATTTTCTGCTTTATTTTTTGTCTCCTGATGTACATTTTATGTGCAAAGCCAAAGTTCCCATTTTTCATGTGCACCGCCACTGCTTGGCCCTGCTTTTACACAGTATTTCTTAATTAAAATATGCATCAAAGCAACACGGACTTCAGGGTTTTGGATTTTTGCTTCCAACATCAGCTTTTGGAGCTGCTATCTAGAACAGCCTTCATTACATGTCAGATCTATAGCACAAAACTGTGGAGAGGTGCACCCAAGTGTGTATTTGTTAGGAGATACCATGTCTTGGAAAATTATATCTCAGAATATTGATGAGATGTCAGCCATGCAAAAGGACAGGGAATGAACTCTTGTTGGTGTGCGGGTAGAGGGATGCTTTGTGGCAGTGTACAAGAGTCCCCAAATGTGAAGTGAGTTGGTCTAGGCTAGCAGGTGTCTCCAAGAGAAGTCACTGATCCAGGAGCACCAGAATCACCTGGAAACTTATTAGAAATGCACAGTCTTGGGCTCTTCCCGAAACTTCCCAAGTCACAGACCCCAGGAGGTAGGATGAGCAGTCTTTTTTTTTTTTAATATTTTATTTATTTATTTGACACAGAGAGCACGAGTGAGAGAGGGAACAGAAGCAGAGAGAGTGGGAGAGGGAGAAGCAGACTTCCCACTGAGCAGGGATCCTGATGCGGTGCTCGATCCCAGGACCCTGAGATCATGGTCTGAGCTGAAGGCAGTCGCTTAATGAATGATCCACCCAAGCCACCCTATGTTATTCTTATTTGTGAGTGTTGTGAGTGTGGTTCTGTTGCATGCTATCCTGTAAACATCTGTGGTTTATCTTGAAACTTCAGCTCAGCTGCTACCTGGGGTTGTGGCCTCAGAGAGTCACCTCTCTGAGCAGGGGTTTCCGGTGCCACTGTCTCCCCAGTGCTCTTTTCCACTACCCTATTTAGCACCTGGCAAGCAGGAGTGCTGACAAAAGTGATGTGCATAGGCACAGATATGCTCAACACTTGAGGTCCCCAAGGGGTTCTCTTCATGCTCCCTGGGTCTGGGGTCCGTTGTGTGGTTTCCTCAACGTGGCTCTTCCCAGTAATCCTGTAAAATGAGGGGATGCCCCCCAACTGGGCGTCCTCCCGACGGAGAATATAAAACACCTCAGGATGCTTTATGCTCCACGGTGGGCCTGCACGCAATTCCAGAATCACAAGGAAAACTTGCACTTGCCTTTCTGTTGTGTTTATGAAGGCGTATAATTATATCCTGTACTCTCCCCATTTTGCAGAATTACAGGGAGGGTCAAATGAGATACTGGTGATGAAGGTACTTTGGAAACTGTAGAGCCCTACACGAAGCCTGGGTTTTGTTATTACCCAGGACTCTTGAGAAATTTTTCTGTTCCTCTTTCTCCATCCTCTGTAATTGTAGTATCAATAGTGAAAATGAGGCCTCTTCACGTCCCCACAAGTATTTAATGGTCGAGCTGCATCCTCACATGTCCGTTGGGTAGAGCTGTGGTGGCCGGGCCTCTTCTGGTTGTGAGCCACAGCAACCTGTGACAAAGTCACATAAGCCAGACACAGGATCCGCGGGGAGACGACAGGGTCGCCCCACAGAAACAAAGGATGGGCTGTAAGCACCCGGGGCCTCAGGGACCACGGGGATGAGTTGACCCTGCTGAGGACCTTCTCTCCTGCTCGGGCTCTCATCTCTGTCAGTCTTGACTTAGCTCTGAGGACCAGCTCGTTGTTGATCCCACGGGTGGGAGAGAATGTGCCCAGGAGCCGCTGCCTCTTGAGCAATTCCCGAGGAAGGAGTTAGCCTCTCCCTTCCACCTTCGGTATGCTGCTCCCAGGGGAGGGCTCTGACTGGACCGGGATGATAGGGCCAGGCCTCAGTCATGTGGCTACCCCTAAAAGGGGAGGTGGAAGCTCAGGGGAACATAGTGTGTGACCAGCAGAAGAGTTGTGGGGGAAGACCCCCCCAACAACAGCTAAGACCCCCATAGGAATCATCTGGCTCTTCGGATAGAGGGCTGAGCTTTCATTGCTTTCTCTCCCTCTGCCTCTTCCCTTGCTGGTGTTTTCTCTCTCAGATACATAAAATCTTAAAAAAAAAAAAATAGGGCGGGGCACCTGAGTGGCTCTGTCATTAAGCGTCTGCCTGAAAGAAAGAAAGAAAGAAAGAAAGAAAGAAAGAAAGAAAGAAAGAAAGAAAGAAAGAAAGAAAGAAAAGAAAGAAAATAAAACTGTCTAAGCACAAAACCCAATCCATAAGTAAAGGTTCACTGCTTCAGCTGTCCCCAACAATTAATTAGCTTATTGTCTGTTAATGAATGAAATCTCGTTCAGAGATGACACGCACAGCTCTGAGAGTGTGAGGAGGCAGACGAGCCTGCCCTCAAGGCTCTCGCCATCCAAGTTGCTAAGTGACTGAGCGCACTTGTAGCACTTGTAGCAGTCCACGGTGCTCAAGGAGATTTCCAGCAAGGAAAAGACAAGCAAGCAGCTCACCATTGTATGTGGGTACTCAACAGAAGTAAAAGTCTCAGAAATGCAGACGACAGATACTCAAAGCACATCTATGCTACTAAAAATACTAATGTTTTCACTAGCATTTGATCTTTATTCCTTAGATCAAAACCAGTTAACATTTCTTCCAAACTGTCTATAATAAGAGACTGCAGCTTCTTAAAACAGCACCCACGTGGACCAGCAGCATAGTGCAAGTTTATGATAGCTGAGAGACTCGGGGTTGGAAAGTCAAGCATTCCCTAAGAGCCACCGTGGCAACAACTTATGAATTTATATGTTGTTACAGATTAAAGTAATTACTTAGACTGGCTCAGCGAAGCCAGATATAATCCCCACTCTTAAAACAAGCTATAGATTGCAATTTCGTCTTGAAAGCCCTGGTTAGATGGGTACATCTTATCAATAATTTTGAAAACTCTATTTCCACGGAGAAATTATAAAAGAAATGACTGCCATTCAATTTCTTTATGCTTTGCATTCTTTCAGAGTCGGCAAACATAAAGAAGTCAGCAGGTGGAGCTCCTATTCCCTTGACAGGACTGATAGAAGTCCTTCTCTTGAAAGAACATTCAATTACAGTCTCTCTCTGGCAGCCTGTTCTAGGCTCCCTACAGACAGGTATCAGAATAATACATGAAAATGCAAGACTGAAACATTCCAGTGTGCTGTCAGAGGTCAGGAAGGAGAAGAGAGAAAGAAGAGCTAGAGATCTTTTATTTCTTATTAAAAAAAAATTTTTTTTTTTTGCTATTTTCCTCATTTTACATTTCTTTTCAATTAACAAAGAGGAGTGCCATCTTTCAGGGATGAGACCTGGCAGGCTGTGCTAATTCATTTGTTCCCTGGGTACACTCTGCACTCCACACCCGTTCTCTCTCTAGCTCACGCTCGGTCGGCTTGCACAACGTGGAACTTCTCTACCACTGAGTTTCGCCTCAGATCAGGCCGAGCCATGGTAGCAACAGGAGAATGGGAAAAAAAAAGAAAGAAAGAAAAATGTACCTACCACAAATGTCCTGGACCCCCATCTAAAGTTCTTCGGGGGCATTCTGTTGGCAAGCAAATTCACACACACACACACACACACACACACACAGACACACACACACACACACACACGGCTCTTTTCTGATTGCCACGGACTCTAAGAACTTCTCTAAATTTCTCATAAGGGTGTGTCTGTGCTATCTTGCAGCCAGTAATTACAATAAGAATTCTTTTTAGTTCACTCTATTTCATATGCACATAATTCCTGCTGTGTGAAACCTACTTAATGTCTTGTTCAATTTGCCGTTTCTAAAGAAGGAGTGAGAAATGGGGTGATCCAATCCATGTCTTATAAGGCCCTGGCACATGGTATCATGGGACGGCAGATGGCATGTGAAAGCCTTTGTGGGAAATATGGCCCCTGTGAAGTAGGCTGGGAACGTGTAAGGCTGTGCGTGTCATTCAGTCACCTTGGCATCCGCCGCAGAGTCAACAGCATCCCGTTCCCTGTCATAATGAACGCTAACAGGAGTGACCTCAGGAAAGTCATGCCGCTGCAGGTGCACGGGGCTTGCTGCCGCCCGGGTCAAGTGCCCGCACCAGCGCAGATCGTGCTCGCTCGGCAGGGGCACTGGGCTGGCGCACTGGGCTGGCGCGGCTGCGGGGGCTTGGAATGTATCAGACTGTGCTGTAGGGAGCCACAGATGAAACCTCGGCGGGATGGTGGGGGGAGGGGGTGCACAAACAGAAGCAAGAGGAACCAGAGGTTCCCAGTGAAGGACCCAAATCCATCTTTGTTTGTCCCACCACATCGGGGAGAGAAAGGAGAGGGCGCTCTGCCCATCCTAAAGGGTCTCCTTGGCTGAGGACTTCCAACATTTTGCGCAGTCTGAGAATTTCATGGCTCTTCTCTTGGTTCACACCGAGGAGGAGCTAAATTTTGCTCTGCGATACACATCCAAGGCAGCATGCTAATGAGAATTATTATTAAGCGATGTAGAGTTGGCACCAGCCTCTTGCAATCTGCTCGTGGCAGAAGCGGGAAGGGCAGAGGCAGAGAGTCAGAAAAGCAGCTTTGCTGAATGCTCTTCTGGACCCGATCCGTTTTGGTCACTTTTAACACCAGGCAAAGCCAAGTATAATTGTGAGGTCTTGTAGGAATGCCTTCCGGCTTTTGCCATTGCTATTAAAACATCCTGTCTTCCAGAGCTGCCGACATCAGGGGACGTTCTGTGTAGTCAATAACCAGGGTAGCCGGAAGACCACTTGGCTGTACATTTCGGGATTTTTCTTTGTTTGTTTTAGCATCCCATCTGAGCAGACCATCTTGCTCTCAGAATAGGAAGTATGTCTTAGGACTTCTCCTGGCAGAACTCTTGGGATAAGCTGTGACATCCTTGTCCAGTGGGGAAGACTGGACCACCAATCATGTCAAACAGAGGGACCCGAAATTCAAGCTGCTGTGAACGGTAGTCCACACAGTTGGACCAAACCCTCTTTGCGTTGGTAGAGCACAACACAAATGACTTGGAAATGGACCACAAGACACAAATAAAAGGTCATTTCACATCTGTATTGATTCATATTGTGCTGTATTATTCAAGACACTTTACCAGACAGGCTTTTACTGGTCGTTCTGATGTGAGACTAAGAGGCATCAGTTATCCACGTCTCTGTCCCCCTCGAGTGCTAGACCCACAGGCCCATGGAGCTAATGGCCCTTTGGACGTGCCTTCGGCACATCAGCCACGGTGAATTCTAAATTGTGTCCACCAGCATAATCTCCTTTGCCATGTTCTAGACTCTGTCTCAGTCGAGAGGCTTTGACATCAGCTGTGGCTTCTCCCTTGCCATCAATTTCCAGTAATCCCCACATCCCAATGACCCCTGCTTAGGGAGTTTTCCTCATTTCTGGCCCAGACTGTAGCACATGGCCCCTCATGTCACACGATAATCCACCGAGTCACCAAAGTGATCTTTCAAGACCAGAGTCCGGATCATGTTACTTCTTGTCTTGAAGGTGGCACCCCATGTCCCCCTTCTCTTAGCCGGGCATCCTATGTGATCTGGCACCAACCCAACCAGACTCCTTTCTGTCTCTGCCCCGGTGCACCTCACAGTGCTTCGTGCTCCAACCTCTTGGAGGGGCTTGCCCCTCTGCAAACAGGTCACACCCCCCAAATCAGGATTTTCCATGCACCTGTGCCTGTGTTCCAGGGGCTGCTTCTGTCCCAGGTCTTCCTTTTGTTAACCTACCACCCTCAACTCTCACAAATGCACTTGACCTTCATTTCTGCTATAAAGACTTTTCAAATTCTCAGCCTCCCCCACCCACACTTCAGCATCCCCTTCTTTCTCTCTGTGTGTCTATATATATAGTATATATGCTAAACATGTGCACACACACACACACATATATATATATATATCCCTTTTTACATGACTGATAATTTATTAAAACACTGTTCTATCCCCCCTACCCTTTTTCTTAACAGTGTTCATACATTAGAATTGGATTCACATTCACATATTTAGATCTATCTTGGTGTATTTTATTTTATTTATTATTTGAGAAAGAGAGAGAGCCCAGGCAGGCAGAGGGAGAAGCAGAAGCAGGCTCCCCGCTGAGCAAGGAACCTGATGCGGGACTCGATCCCGGAACACTGAGATCATGACCTGAGCTGAAGGCAGACGCTTCACTGGCTGAGCCACCCAGGTGCCCCTTGTTTCTTTTTTCCTTGATCTTCCAAGATTCCAAGGATCTTCCTCCTTAATCTTCCAAGACTGGCCTGGGGGCCCCGCTGTGCCAGCTGTGTGGCTTATTATGATGTACTGTAATTCCTTCTCCTACAGGTTTTGATTTCGTTCCGCTGGAAACAATAAACACCCAAAGCCATATTAGCACAAAGAAGGTAGTTTTTGTTTGCTTACAGGCTGTTGAAGGACTTTCACCACTTTTATTCTGAGGCCACCTGTTGAGAAGCCCAGTTTTCACTGTAAGCCCAGGGCATCTTCTTTCCATGTCTGAACAGATTCCACGTTGAACATCAAGATAATGCACATTAAAATCAGATCCACATTAATAATATTAGTTGTCAGTATTGAACACACTGTATCTGTGAATTATTTCATTTAATATAGCAATCCTCTGTGTGGGCTATTATGATTCCCATTTCATGCATGAACGAACAGGGCTAGGGAGATGGCACCCTAAACAACCCAACTCTTAGACTTGTGATTTCTAGTTTTTGTTTCAATTCATTTTGGTTGCACTAAGAGAAATGTTTCTCTTGTTGCAAGGGCATGAGTCTCATTTTGCTTCAACACCCTTAATATTCTTCATTAAATTAACTCAGTTTTTTCTTTAAAAAATTGAAACTTTATGTCACTCCCACTAATAGATATTTAGAGCTGCTTGCCATAAATGCAAGGTGAGAGTAAAAATAAATATGGGACTACTCAAATAGAAATCTTCAAAGGTACACTTAAGATTACCTCATGTATATAAGATGTATAGCATATTTTAGGAAACATTGGCTCACAGGATGAAATCAACATCAAAACTCTGTAATTATTTCTTAGTATATTCTACCTGAAGCCAAATATTGCATAAATATTACATTAGGATACATACTTATTAGCTATACTATTAATAACACTGGGTAAAAGTATTTTCTTTTTATTATTTTTATTTTTTAAAAGTTTTTAAGGTTTTTATTCATTTATTTATTTAGAGAACACAAGCATGGGGGAGGGGCAGAGGAAGAAGGGGAGAGAGAATTCCAGGCAGACTCTACACTAAGCACTGAGCCCCACACGGGGCTGGGTTCCCCAACCCTGAGATCACGAATTGAACCAAAATCAAGAGTCAGCTGCTTAACCGACCGAGCCACCCAGGTTGTCCCTATTATTTTTATTTTTTAAAAGATTTTATTTACTTATTTTAGAGAGAGCGTGGGTGCATGGGTGCAAGCATGCACATGAGAGAGGGGCAGAGAGAGAGAGAGAGAGTCCCAGGCAGACTCCACACTGAGCACAGAGCCCTGCAGGGGCCTGATCCTGCGACCCTGAGATACTGACCTCAGAGGAAATGAAGAGTGAGACACCCAAGCAACTGAACCACCCAGGCAGCCCTAAAGACATTTCTGATTAACATATGTGGGGGTGAGCTGAATGAGCGTAATAACAAATAGCATCCTTTCCATGGCAAACCAGCACTCTCCGCAGCCATCCTCGAGGCTTCTCAGGAGCCTTTCTTGTGTTGTAGAGAACTTGAGAGTGTGCTTTATAGGAAAGGCTCAGGAATAATGCAAAAATAGAAAGGAGATAGTAGTTTTGGGAAGAAAACTCCAGAAATAAGTTAATCCTAGAGTTAGCAGTAATTTACAGAAGGTACAGGAAGAATGATGACATTCTGGATGTCATAATCAGACTTTTAAAGATGTGGTCCTGTTCTGGGCTTGGAGGGAGCAAACTACAGGTGAAGACAGCCCAAGCTGCTGTGTCTTGTGCTGGTGTTTCTCATGGTCATGACCCTGGGTGCCTCCTGGAAATCCTGGCCAACCCCAAGCATTCTGAATCAGAATTTGTGTTGATGGAAATAAAGATTCCCCCAAAATGCATCTGTGCACATTCAGTCTGTCTATCATTGTCATACAGAATTCACTTTAAGAATATGTGTTACTAGAAAACAACCCTGGTTTCTAAAGCAGACAACATAGTGCGATTATTTAAAAAAATATTTTTGTTACTGCATTTGAATTATATTCTTTTTATCTGCTCCTGAGTTTGCAGCCAAAATGAACAGACATGAAGAGATTAGGAAACTTATGAATTTAAATGATCACTATGTAGGAGCCCATTGAACATCATTCACTAATCACCTCCTACGTTAGGTATAAGGCACTAGAGGGACTTGGTAGCGTGCAAACTGATGGGGACTCGCTACGCCACAGGGACGGTTTCCCACAGCTTCTGCTCTCCTCATTTCTCTGGGCAGCAGCACCTACACTGTTAGCTGAGAACATGGCATAATTACACCTAGTATAACCATGTGCCTAAATTCAAGCTAGTAAGATGTAGGTAGAAGTGGTGTGTTTAATTTCTAGAAGTTTCTTTGTTTCTTTTCTTTAAAAAAAAAAAAAAACATTTTATTTATTTATTTGACTGAGAGAAACACAGCCAGAGAGGGAACACAAGCAGGGGGAGTGAGAGAGGGAGAAGCAGGCTTCCCGCGGAGCAGGGAGCCTGATGCAAGGCTCAATCCCGGGTCTCCGGGATCATGACCTGAGCTGAAGGCAGTCACTTAACCAGCTGAGCCACCCAGGTGCCCCTAGAAGTTTCTTGAAAGGAGCATTGCCTTCTCTTTCCTTTTGTGTATTCCTGCTCTTCTGCAGACAGGCTTGATGGCTACAGATATCTTGAACCTCAAGGGAGTCTTGGGGAATGGAGGTCGTGCAGAGCAGAGCAACAAAACAGAAGTCGCTGTCATCACAGAGTACGTAGTAGCCTGAATAACTTACTTCCAGACTCTGAGAGGAAAGAAATTCCAACTTGCTGGAGCCATTATCTTGGGGGGCTTTCGGCCACTGACAGTTGAACCAACATTTAATTAATAGGGATAGTGTTTCTTCAGTTTGTAGGCACGATGCTGGAAGCATGAATTTTGTTGCAGATGAGCCTTTGTTTTAGTGAAGTCTAGAGCTAAATGGGTAGGCCCCCTATCCTGGAGAAGGATAGTTAATAAGAAGCATTAAGAATCATAAGCTGGGGGAGGGGGGCGCCTGGGTGGCTTAGTTGTTAAGCATCTGTCTTCAGCCCAGGTCATGATCCCAGAATCCTGGGATCAAGCCCCATACTGGGCTCCTTGCTCAGCAGGAAGCCTGCTTCTCCTTCTCCCACTCCCCCCACTTGTGTTCCCTCTTTTACTGTCTCTCTCCCTGTCAAATAAATAAATAAAATATTTTTAAAAAATAATCATGGGCTGGAAGAAAGGATAATTATGTAGAGTGGTAGAGGAGCTATGGATTGCTGCCATGGCAATCATAGTACAATATATAACTGTGTCAAATTAGTAAGTATACCTTAAATTTGCATAATGTTATATGTCAAATTTATCCAATTAATAAAGAATAAAAATAGTATGCTGGGCCTTCCTTTTGTTTTTTTATTTAAGCAACCTCTACACCCAACATGGGGTTTGAACTCAAGACCCCAAGATCAAGAGTGGTAACCTCTACTGACTGAGCCGGCCAGGTGCCCCTCTTCCTGTGTTTTTTTCCCTAAGGTTGTACTGGGCTTACTTATGGAGGCCATCAAGGAATTTAATCTATTGTCTCTCAAGCCAAGTGGATCTCTCTGTTGTTGAGTTGACAAGAGGAAGCTTCAATTATAATGACTATGAGTAGGGGCTGGAGTGCATGACTTTTCTTATCCTATATCTGAGTGCAAGAAAAAGGATGGTTGAGATGAATGAGATGAGCCACGCTGGAAAGCAAGACCCATCTGGACCAAACATGTTCTGTTAAGATATATAAAGCTTTGTATGGAAAAGTTCAGATAGATCTCAAGAGATAATTTGTGGAGTCCAGTGCAAAAGAGGCCCCTTGTTCAAAAAGCAGAAAAAGAACATCATGAATGGTTTAAAACTTAAAGTTGTGGGGTACCTGGATGGCTCAGTCCCTTAAGCATACAGCTCCTGGTTTTGGCTCAGGTCCTAATCTCATGGGGTGATGAGATGGAGACCTGCATCAGGCTCCGTGCTCGGTGGGAGTCTGCTTGGATATTCTCTCTCAAATTAATAAATAAATCCTAAAACTAAAATAACAAAAACCTAAAAGCTTTTTCTTTTGAAAAGCTTTCTCGGGACACCTGGGTGCTCAGTTTGTTGGGCAACTGCCTTCAGCTCAGGTCATGATCCTGGAGCCCTAGGATCGAGTCCTGCATTGGGTTCCCTGCTCAGTGGGGAGTCTGCTTCTCCCTCTGCCTCCCTCCACTACTCGTGCTCTCTCTTCCATTCTTTCAAATAAATAAATAAATAAATAAATAAATAAATAAATAAATAAATAAATAAATAAGATCTTTAATTAACAAAAGAAAATATTTCTGAAATTGTCATGGGTTTTTTAATTTGCTATTTAATGTTCTAAGTAAAGATGAATTAAAATTTAAAATTATTAACATGAATCTTACTATTCTTTTTATTGTGCAATACCAGTTTGAAATGCCAATATAAGAGCATTGAACTTGTATGCAGTATCATTGAATTTACACAATTCCTATCTCATAGCTCATATTTGCATATGAATTTTGTTCTTAGTAAAACAGTGGAATCACTGCAGAGGACTATTGTTTTTAGTTCATCTAAGATCTGTGCACAACCTACCAACACTTTGTACCTTAGGTTATTGATGAGTAAGGAAGGAATGACTGACATCCTTTTTATCGTAAGCTGTTAGCTAACCCAGGGATGTAACCTGAATAGGAAAGGTTTTGATATGAGGGAGTTCATATTTCTTAAATTGCCACTGTCTTATTCCTGCATTCGAAGCAAATCCTGGTTCAAACAGAAAACCTGGCCTGTTGTGGCTGTCAAAGCCTCTGCTCACTCAGACATGGATGTAACAAGCTTACCATGTCCTTGAATCTCAGTAAATCCCCACTCATTGTTGGTCCAGAGGAATTCTGTGCTCATGAGGCATCCCAAACACGAGCCGTGAGTGAGGTGGTAGAGAATGGTGGCATTCGTGCATGCAGCCATATTGCTAACATCGCCTCCGCTCATGCCCCATTGTCACTCCACTCATGAAACACAAGTGTGGATTAAAAAATGAAGCCTACACAGGTTGTACATCCACAAAGCCAGCCTTGTTGGACAACGAGGGAGACAAGAGGTCACAGGAGTTCTCTCTGGCTTACCTGATCTTTTATACATCCTGTTGGAGCTTCTGTGGATTTAAGCTTCCTGAGGAGAATTCTCCTCTCCTGTATCTTCCCCTTCCCTATCTTATAAACAGCCCCCTGCCCTTCTCTCTCTTTCTTCAGACCTTCATGTAGGACAATCTTAATGCTCTTTAGTGAATCTCCCTCTCTTCCTGGGGGATTCTGAGAGAACTGTGTCCCACTCTTTGCCAGGACTTATGGAATCTCTTATTTGTTCATTCAAGCAACAGTGTGGGAGCTGTTGGGAGGTAGACAAACATGCATCCTATAGGCGAGGATGGAGAAAAGAGATGCTCCAAGTAGAACTCCATTTCCCTGTCATAGCTGCAGATACTTTTCCTATGAGGTCACCCAGGAAAGGTTAACACATCAACAAGGCAAGCGTTTCATTATTTGTTTTTAATTTTTTTTAAGATTTTATTTATTTATTTGACAGAGAGAACCACAGCCAGAGAGGGAACACAAGCAGGGGGAGTGAAAGAGGGAAAAGCAGGCTTCCCGCCGAGCAGGAAGCCCAATGCGGGGCTCAATCCCGAGTCTCCGGGATCATGATCTGAGCCGAAGGCAGTCGCTTAACCAACTGAGCCACCCAGGCACCCCAGCATTTCATTATTTTTGAGACAATAGTCAGTAGTCAAATGGAGGAAATGTGCTTCTATTTAATGGTTTTAAATGTACACCTTTTGAAAAATAAAACCTCCTATTATTTTGGGGGGAAGTATTAGGCATTTCTTGACATTGGATTGCTTTACCAGGAAAATCAGAGTGGCTGCAAATGACCCTCTTGCAATGAAAAGCCAGAGCTGATGCCGGGTCCTTCCTTCTCAGACTTCAGGACTTCCTTCACCTCTGGCCACTTGACCCTGGACAGCAAGCACATTTCCCTTGTGATTGGGCATCTGACAGTCAGCAAATTCATGCTGCCATTCTCTGATAATAGCTTAATGAATCCCACTTCTAGAATTTGCATCTTAATAGGAGACTTTTCTAAGTACAAGAAGAGGAGGGTGGAGGAGGAGGAAAATTGATTCTAATACCCAGAATTTTGTATGTATCAGAGTGTGAAGGCAACAGAGTACTCCGCTAGTTCTGAAGTTTGTGTACCTGGGGGAACAGTTAACCTTATGAAAATGGAAAGAAAATTGAAAGGAGGGTGGTGTAATCCAGGGTAATAGAGGGGGCTCTGCTGAGCTCCTTTGAAAAACCCTTGACTAATTCACTATTGTGTTTCCTTGACACAAAAAAAGTTTCACAGCTCTTTTGGTGCAGTTGAATAAGAGAGAGAAGCTTGGATGCAGCCCGTATCCCAGGACCATACTAACAACGATGAACCATTTGTGAGGTTGGAAAGGTTGAAAATTATGGGATAAACCACGGACCCCTTCCATCGAATGGTTTTAAATGTTAAAGGCAAAATCCATAAGTAGAATTAAAGAAGGTTAGAATAAGATGCTAGAAAAATGCTGACATTTCAGTCGAACCCTTAAATAACATCTTTCAATGAATCCTCACCACCTATAGGGAAGAACATCTCTCAACACTGTCTGGTTCCCATCCAGCCTTGTCTTTTCCCACTTCCTGCTTCATACTTTATTCTCTGATTCCATGAATTACTTATGATTTTCCCTCGGCACTTAGCTGTGTCCTTACTTCTTGCCTCTGATCACACAGTCCTCTGTCACTGAGTGGTCTCACCTCCTCTCCCATCTGCCTCTTCCTGGCTGATACCCACCCATCCTTCAGTATGGAGCACAAATATCATCGTGTCCAAGAAAACTTGTCCATTCATTTCTAGATTTAAGGAGACTTATGTCATCTCTTCTAGGTAATTCCAAAATACCCCGTTCCCATCTCCATCACTGTATTAAACCCCTTCTAAAATTCCTTTGTGCTAGATGTACATCATAGTCCATATCCTACTTTCCTATGAACTCCTTAAAAGCCAAGACCAAGTCCTTTTTTCTTTTTCTTTTTTAAATTCCCAATACCATGATCAGCAATCAAATACTCACTGAAGGAATGAACGATTCATGGTCTCTGATGACCCATGGAAGAAATTGTGATTCAGAGATGCAAAATGGCTTCCCTAAGACTTTTCCCCCCACAAACAAAAGTTTAGAAGTCCCTAATAATAAGAAAATGGTAATTAATTTGGTTAAAAAAATGAAAGGTAGAGAAAAAGTACTGAGACAAATCAATAAGGCATATAGGTATGTTTTCACTTTAAGAAAATTAAGAAGGGGCTTACTGAACTTAGATGCCACCCTGCTCTTCAAAGAAAAAATGATGAATTTGTCATACTTGGTGCTAGATTTGCACTTGGTAAATTTATTTCTAAGATTAAAGATATAAACAAGCTCATTAAAGGGTGTCAAAAACTTGTCAAACATCAAATGGCTGTTATATAACAACACACTGAAGTCTGGATTATTATATACAAATTGCACTTTAATTTTTAAAAATCCCATATTGTAAAAATTAAGGGAAAAATCACCATCTAGGTTTTTCCAAACTGCACACATGTTGAAAATGTTCAGAGGCACTTGGGAATTCTAAAACCTGGTGGGGATAAGACACATAACAATATTGCCATTCCCACTCAGCATTACTACTGTCATTTCAGCAAAGGGGAATAGCAGATGGGAAAAGGTTTGGATTCTTTTCCTTCATAATTGTTTAAAAGCCAAGTTTTGTAAGAAAAACTAATTTTTGAAAATAAAATAACATCCTGCTTCATCCAGCCTCCAGTATTTAATAATTACTCCTTGTTGATTACCTACCCAACGTTGATTCCAAGAATGCCCCAGTTTTTATTCATTCATCCACAGCTCCCTTACCTGAAGTCATGCATTTTGGAAGGGATCCCACTTCCTTGTTAATGATTGGCTCAGGAGCAGGGGCTAAGACTCAGTAGTGGCCAGTGAGGTCAAGGGAAACTTGTTGCAAATCTCTGAAAAATGTTTTCTGACTTTAAATGAGAAACTTTGTAAGAAATGATGAACAGGTTTTAAAGCTGGGACTAACCATATCATGAAGTCAACAAGAGGACAGAGCCCAAAGAACCACCTCTGGGACAGAAAGCTAATCCTACCAGATTAAGTCAACCCTGAAATCTGCTCTACTTCTGGAACTCCAGTTACATGTATCAATACATGTCATTATTATTTAAATCACTTAATTTCTGTAATTTGCTGTGGAGCAAATCCTAATTAATATATAGCAAAATTAGTGATTTCATTTAGATCACTAAAATAATGTAAAACTCCAAGAGAATATTTTACTTTAAAGTAATTCAACTTCTCTCTGTTTTTCCCTGCTATTGGGCTAATTGGGGTTTTCAGGGACATCAGTTATTTTAACACTTAAGATTCAAACGGGTGCTTTCTGGGCTCCACTGGTCCTAAACATTCAAAGGATCCAATGTTGGTGAGTTAATAAAGGACTTCATAGTATAAGGAAAACAGAAATATGGGTGGTATACTTATCATCAGATGAAGAAAATTACTTATTTGGTTGTTTTTTGGTTTTTGTTTTTTTTTGATGAGAAGATATTTTCTCCAGGTAAAATGCATCACTTTTGATTAAAGTAATTTTGAAACATTGGAGGTAGTCTAAATGATCCTTAGCAAACTTCATGCTGAGATTTTATAAACCACAATAATAATTATTATAATAGGTCATATTTATTCATTATGTATTGCAAATCGGGTACTACACTCAACTCTTTTGCTATGCTATCTCATTTAGCTCCCATTAACAGCCCTGTGAAACAGGTTCTAGTATTTCATTTTACAGATGAGAAAACAGAGGCTTAGTGAGATTAGGTAATTTTCCCCAAACCTCCAGAGTCCATGTCCTTAACCTCTGTTTTCAAGAGTGCAATTTCTGTTCTGCAGAGTGTATTCTAAATCATTAACCTGTGCTGTTAACAATGTGATTGTGTTTCCATAAGGGCAATGTAGTCTTCCATTGCCTCAATAGTCGTGGTGAGATCAGAGGTTCCACCTTGCACGAGTAAGATTACATCTGATGCGTATTGCCAAATGATGGATATCTTATGTGAAGACCATAAGGGCAAAGAGGAGTTTAGCCAGGGGAGGATGACTAGTATGGCA
This sequence comes from Spilogale gracilis, assembly GCA_004023965.1. NCBI lineage: Eukaryota > Metazoa > Chordata > Mammalia > Carnivora > Mephitidae > Spilogale > Spilogale gracilis. The sequence goes on from PITA01001077.1 coordinate 51,975, forward strand.
GGATCTGGAAAAAATCTCATATGGATTGAAGGAGTCATTTAGCCAGCTTGACCATAAATGTTTTTCAATGCTTTATTATTATAGAGAGACTATACCATATTCCAGAATATTCCACCTTTTTAGATTTCTCTGGTTACAACCTCTTTTGGTTTATCCCCTGTGCAAGTGATTTTAATTGGATGGATTCAAATGAAACACCATAGACTCCCATAGGCGAGGGTATATACGTCATGCTTTGTATCGCATCAGAAGACATATTACTTCTGGTTTGTCTACCATTAATCTGCTAAAACTGACCTTCACTGGAGTGATTGCAGTCTGAACCCTCTGTATGCGATTTTATGTAACCTCTTGTGCTTAGGAAGTACTCTGTGTGGTATTAATTTGACACCAAATGAATGTTCAAGTGTCCATCAACCATTTACCTAAGGATTTTAACCTTGATGAACTTTGCCTGAATTGATGTTAACTGGAGGTTTTGAAATGTTGTTTCCCTAATTCTGTCATTCCCTCTACTTTCATCAAGTGGCATGTAGAGTAGAGCTTCCCTACAACTGCTGGTCTGGGCCTCAGTTACCTTCTTTTATTGACATGAAGTTGCCTAGATGATGTCTCTGAAATGTTCCATCCTAGAAGTGTATGAAGGAACATACGAAGTTACTGAATATATTTATAATGCCTGGGGGAAAAAAGAGTAGATAGCTCTCTTTATATATTTAAATCTGGTCCTCTGGGAAAGGAAGTACATCCACTACACATTGTTCTGGAGGGAAGTTTTGGAAACTAACTCAATACAGGGAATAACTTTCTTATAATTAAAGATGCCAATTAACAGAAAGGTTTTCCTCACAAAGAAGTAAGGAAACAATTCTCTCTGGAAATATTGAGGGCGAACCTATCATGGTTCTTAGTCCTCAGGACCATCATCCTCAGTTGAAATTATTAGAAGAACACATGAAGATGCTCAGCAGAGTGGAAAATCCAGAAGAAACAGTGCCTAATCTTGTACCAACAGCCTAGAAACCAAAGCTGTTAATCAACAAAATCCTAATAAAGCTGAGTAATATGACCAAATATCAGAGTTACAAACTAAGTGGATTTCCTTAGCATCTCATTCTTCATTCTGAGGTGACAGATGAGACTCCCAAGGAAATGGAGGAAATGAGCATGGGTATGATTCAGAGGGAAGTATAGGTTTTAGGACTGCTCGCTGGGTAGAGGACCATAGCTTCTTCCCTTCACCCAGGAACAGTTTACACCCCCCAGTTAAGTGGACTGAATCCTAGAATAGCACATTTAACAAGTTATTAGGAGAGTTCTGATCAAGATTGCATATTGCCATCTTGTTACTGAGTACTCTCCCTCCTCCCCGTATTCCACCTTTCTACCCATGTACATATCCCTGTTCCTTTAAGGTTGCAGAAAATAACCCTCAACTGAAAAGCAAAATATTTTTGAATGTGGTGGAAAGATAAACCACATACCATGTGCAGTATATCAGAGCAAGGAGAATGTCTGTCCTGAAAATCGTATAGTCATAGTCCACCCCATAGTCATTATCCTGATTAGTGACAACCCACAGCTCGAGGCCAGAACACATGTTCTACATTCAAATACTAGTGATGGTGACAACTTGGACTTCATCTGAATTGACTTTCACTTTGTAAATTACCAAACCAGCAAAATCATATCAGATCAAGTATAAAATTATAGGTGATGAAGAATGCAAATGAGTAGACATGCTTCTCTAGCACTATCTGCTGCCTTTCTTGGGGAGGATACGAGAAATTTAGTGGTCACTATGCCCCAAAATGTAGTATAAAATTGTCCTGGCTGGCAGACATGGACTCATTGGTTGTTGTCTTTTGCACTACTTGGGCTGGGTGGAAGGCACAGTATTTCCCTCTAAGATAATCCCAGAGCCTATGCCTCTATCTCATAGCTCTTCCTGTATCATTGAACCTACTTGTGTTTTGGGTAGAGTATGGTCTGGCATGGCCTACCACACTTGCCCAAGAGAGAAAAGAGGACACTACTAAGAAGAAAACATAACTCAGTGGACCAAGAAAAAGACTGGCCATCATTCCTAGTGGGTGGATTGAGTGTAACTTAAAATGCATGGCCACAGGACATACAGTCTTTTATCTTTGTATTTTGTGCTTTCTTTTCTCCACATGAGAAGGAGAGCTGGACAAGGTCTGCCTCCCTGGTTATCTGCTTCTCTCTTGTCCTTTTCCCAAGAAGCTATGTAGTTAGTGATGCAGAGACCTTTGTACTTTCCTCAGATCTGTGTTAGAGTAGCAGCTGGTTGTCATTTGATTCCCATTTTTCCTATTGATCCTCGTTTTAAGAGATGCATCATGAAGCCTGTAGGGATCACAGGCAAGAAGAAGTTAAGCATTCTTACAGTAATAGCAATAATGCTATCAAACTGGCAACAAATACTACCTTAATTCCTCTGTGTGTTCTTAATTCTCCTTCATTGTTGAATATTTGTATTCCCCATAATATGTCATTTCAGCATACACTTTCCTAATTAGTCTGTCTTACTCCATAATGAATTTGTGTTTATTTGTATAATACATGGATGCCCAAACTTTCTCATCAAAAACCATGATACCACCTACATGGGAGTTGGGCCAGATGTCACAGGAAAAAAGCATTGGTTCTCCACGAATATGCCTGCACTGTAGATACCAGCCACGAGCTTGGGGTTCCTCCAAACATCCTCACTTCTGACATGCTGGCTACAAAGTCAGGGCTTCCTGCTACCCCCTTAATTTCGATCACTCACTAGAATGACTCAGAATTCAGGAAAACCCTATACTTAGGATTACAATTTTATTATAGCAAAAGCAAACGAGATCCACAACCACCACCAAAACCAGATCAAAGTCAAAGGGAGAGATACATAGGGCATGGTCCTGGGGGTGTTCCAGACATGAAACCTCTGTCATCATCCTCCCAGATGACCCATTTGTGACAATATGCCAACCATCTGACTCTTGTCAACCATCTGAGCTTCTGGTGTCTGGGGCTTGTACTAAGGCTTATCACATGTGGTTGACCTTTAGGCTCCAGCCCCTCCTGCAGGTTCTGGCTAATACATTTAGTCTCTAATTCTTCCAGAAGTTTGAACAGATAGGGCAAGTTCCAAAGCCCCCACCATATATCACGTTGTTAGGCTGCTTAGAGGCAAAATCTCCCAAGCAAAAGAAATACTCCTATCAGGCAAATTATAGCAGGGGCCTCGAGATCTCCCAGTAGCCAAGGCAAACGCCAGAACTCGCTTTGGACAAAGCTGATTTTCTACCTCACACATCCCAACCTTGTTGCAGGCTGTGTGCTTATAACTTCTGGTCAGTACGTAACTGAACAACCTGTCCCTTAATCCCGTACAGGATTTTTAAAAACTATTCAATGCTAAAAAAGTGATTTTAAAGCTTTAGTCGTACATGAGTTGAAGCTTACCTTACATTCCTACACAACAAAGAATATGCCTCTACTTGATTTAGAAATAAAGGAGGACTCTAGGCTGCTGTGTTAGCAGTAAGTGTCCCCAAATTAAAATAAAATAGAAAGAACAAACAGCCTAACAAAAGTAAAAATACAAGTACAACATCTACAATTAGATTAGGGGATAAAGTATTCCTGTGAACCTAAAATACGAACAACTGTTGACAAAGAACTCAAAGCTTTAGGTCCATCACCGTCTCTGAAGGATGGAGAAAGCTGAAGGAAGGCAAAGGGTGTTCCTGAGAATAGGAGAACCTCAAAGTCACCAATAGGTACTCACTAGAAAGTTCCAGGAGACAATCTGAGATGGTAATTTTTAGATTCCAGGACACTGAGAGGGGTGAGGGAGTCGGTGTAGGCTCTGAAATTTTAAAGTTATATGGCCCCAGGAACTCTCAAAACCGGAAAACCTAAGCGTAAAGAGATGCAGTCACACTTAGGAGCAACGTCTTCAAATAGAATCTAAATGAAAAAGACAGGAACAATGGGAAATAGGAAAGAGAAAGTCCAGATAAAAATGAGGGAAGAGGCAGCAGATTTCAGAAGGCAAATGGGACAGCTAAACGGGGGACAGTAAATACAAAAAAATGAACAAATCCAAAATAGCAAATTACAAAAGGGATAGCTATCACCAAATGGGATGTTCCTCTATATGCAAGGCTGGTTTACTCTTCCAGTTTATCAATGGTTTTCTCTACTAATAGAAACAAGAGAAAAAGTATATGATCATCTATATCAGAGATTGGTAAGCATTTTCTTAAAGAGCCAGATTCTTAATATTTTAAGCTTGAAGGACATACAGACCTGTGTTATAACTATTCAACAGTGCTACTGTAGAGCAAGAGAGGTTGCAGACAATACATAAATGAGAGGGTGTTCCAATAAAACTTTATAAAAAAGAGGCAATCAGCTTTTGGTTGTTGACCTCTGATCTAGATAGAAATATTTGTGATACGAGCTTTGAAAAATAGATCTCCACAAACTGAGAATAGGAGAATCATATTTAATGTGATTTTTAAAATCTATGAAAAACTGTCACTCATATGATACTCACAAAATACTGAAAACCTTTCCCGTGAAATTGGGAACAAGATAAGGAGACCTGCTCTCAACATTTCTATTCAAAATTATACCGGAGCTCCTAGCCAGGCAAATTAATTGGGGAAAAAGAAAGTATAAAAAGGATGGAAAGAAAGAAATCTATCATTATTTGCAGATAATATCATTGTGTATCTAGCAAAATCTAGAAGAATCTAAATTATCAGTAAATTTAACAAGATTGCCGAATTCAAAGTCAGTATTCAAATTTCAATTTGTGTGTGTGTGTGTTTTTAAAGATTTTATTTATTTGAAAGAGAGAGAGATCACAAGTAGGCAGAGAGGTAGGCAGCAAGAGAGGAGGAAGCAGGCTCCTCGTGGAGCAGAGAGCCCGATGCGGGGCCTCGATCCCAAGACCCTGAGATCATGACCTGAGCTGAAAGCAGAGGCTTTACCCCACTTAGCCACCCAGGTACCCTCAATAGTTTTTCTGTATACCAGCCACATAAAGAGAGAAATGAAGAAATTTTAAAGTATATAATTTACTGTAGTATCAGAAATATCCAATATCTAGGAATAAATCTAATGAAAAGGTACAAAACAGGAACACTAAAAAAATGCACAACATTTTTAAAGAAAGTAAATGAGACCTAAATAAATGATGATACTTATTATATTCATGGGTCAGAAGACTGTCTTGTAAAGTGGTCCATTATCCCCAAATTAATCTCTGTACTCAATTCAATCCAATAAAAATGCCAGCAGGTTACTATTGTTTTTCAGTTGAACAATTAATTCTGAAATTGATATGGAAATGCTATGAACCAAAAAAAAAAAAATCTGAGACAGTCTTAGAAAGGAGAAAGCTGGAGGGCTTACAGTATAAATGTCAATATCTATTATAAAGTTACAATGAGTAAAATTGCAGTATTTGAGTAAGCACAGACCTACAGAAAAGGGGATTACAGAAAGATCCACATGTGGTCAGGTGACTTGTGACAAATACAATACTTCAATATGGTAGAGAAACAAAATTTTTGAATAAATAGTGCTGGATCAATATCAAAGTGTGTATATATGTGTGTGTGTATGTATATATATGTTTATATATATACACAGAAGACACACACACACACACATATAGAGAGGGAGAGGGAGAGGTAAATAGATCTTGGCCTCTATCTGCCTCACATGATAAACAAAATTCTGCATAGATTGCAGCTTTAAACTTGAAAGGTAACAAGGTAAAGAGTTTAGAATTAAACATAGGGGAACATATTTATGACATTGAGGTAGGCAAAGATTTATTAAACAGCACATAGAAAACACCAGCCAAATTTTTTTTAAATGAATAATGGTACTATTTTAAAATTTAAAACTTTCTGGGCACCTGGGTGGCTCAGTGGGTTGCTTAACTGTCTTCAGCTCAGGTCATAATCTCAGGGTCCTGGGATCGAGTCCCATGTTGAGCTCACTGCTTAGTGGGGAGCCTACTTCTCCCTCTCCCTCCTTGCTTGTGCCCTGTCTCTCTCTCTCTCAAATGAATAAAATCTTAAAAATAAAATAAAATAAAACTCCCATTTATGAGAAGACACCATTATGTGGTTGAAAAGGCAACTAAAATTGTAGGAATACTGTCTGTACATACATCTGAAAAGGGACTCATTCAAAACACCTAAAGAATTTCTACAAGTCCAGAGGAAAATTGACAAAAGGCTTGAACAGACCCATCATAGAAGATATCCAAATGACCAGTAAACATATGAAAAGATGTTGAACTTCCTTAGTCTACAGAGAAAAATGTCAAATTAAAACCATAATAAGATATTACTACAGTCACACCAGAATGGCAAAAATGGAAGAAAAATAATGCTGTCAAGGATGTGGAATTATTGGGACTCCCATATACTGCTGGTGGGAATATATATTAAGATAACCAACTTTGGATAACTTTTTGGAAGTATGCCCTATGACTGAACATTTATACATACTGCATAACCCAGCAGTTTCACTCCTAGTATTTATCCAACAAAAACACAAGCATATGATCAGCAAAATGTTTCAGTATGTTCAAAGCCATGCTATTTGAAATAGCTAAAAAGCGGACCTTACTGGGAGCGCCTGGGGGACTTAGTGAGTTAAGTGTCTGCCTTTGGCCCTGGTCGTGATCCTAGGCTCCTGGGATTAACACCTATTGGGCTCCCTGCTCAGTGGGGAGTCTGCTTCTCTCTTTCCCTCTGCCCCTCCCCCTCACTCATGCTCTCTCACATGCACACGCACTCTCTCCCTCAAATAAATAAATTAATTAAGTAAAATCTTAAAAAGGAAAAAGCAGACCTTACTGAAATGCCCATCTATGTTTGGATATTTACATAATGTGACACTAAATAATAATGAGAAAGAACAATTTACAACAGACACCCAGTAGTAGGATGGATACCAGAAATATAGTAGGAGTGAAAGCAATCAGAACAAAAAAATGTCCATACTCTATGAATCCATTTATATACTGTACAAACAGAGAGGAGACAAGACTGTGCCATCAGGAGAGTGATGCTTGGAGGTTATCAACTGGAAAGAGGCATGAGTGAGAGGCTCTCCTGAGGGACTCTGGGGGCTGCCGATTTTCTGCTTCTTGATCTGGGTACTGGTTTTGTGGGTGTGTTCCCTTTGGGAAAATTCAGTGAGCAGCAGACTTTGACACTTGTGCTTTTCTAGATCTGTATTATACTTTAATGAAAAAAATGTAAATCGAAAAATAATCTTGGAGTACAGAAAGAGATTTAAAAGCAAAATGAGTGACTATGAGTTGACTGTTATTAAATTTGAATGATCGTTTCATGGGGGTTAATTGCATTATTCCTGTTGTTGTTAAATATGCTTGAAATTGGGTGGCTCAGTGGGTTAAAGCCTCTGCCTTCGGCTCAGGTCATGATCTCAGGGTCTTGGGATTGAGGCCCACCTCGGACTCTCTGCTCGGCAAAAAGCCTGCTTCCTCCTCTCTCTCTGCCTATTAGTGATCTCTCTCTCTCTCTGTCAAATAAATAAATAAAATCTTAAAAAAATATATACCTTTGAAATTTTGGGGGGCACCTGGATGGATCAATCAGTTAAGTGTCTGACTCTTGATTTCAGCTTGGGTCATGATGTCAGGGTTGTGAGATTGAGCCTGGTGTTGGTCTCTGCTCAGAGTGGGGTCTGCTTGAGATTCTCTCTCCCTCTCCCCTCCCTCTCCCCGTAAAATAAATAAATCTTTAAATATGTTTTAAATCTTCTGATATATAACATAAAAATAATATTTGAAGACAAGGGGACAAGATAAAGATAATATGCATATTATTTACATATAGGGAGACCTATAAATATGAGAATAGTACCCCTAAGAAAGAGGAGAGAGGTGAGGCATGGAGCCACTGTTTTGTTATAAAACTTTAGGACTACTTGATTTCATAAACTATGTGCATGTGTTATTTAAATAAATTTAAAAATAATTTAAATGTCAAAAAAATAAAAATGGTTGGAAGGAAAGGATCGATGAAGCAGTCCTATGATTTTAATCTCGAATGATAATTAAATCATGTTTGGGATTTATATTACTCGAGGGAATTAGAATAAAAGAAGAGAAATTTGAGTCAGGGAGCTTGGCATGCTATAATTTCATATAAAATATAGTATTTATGACCTGAAAGAAAAAGAAAGGAAAATCAAAGAACAGCAATGACTGTACTGAGGAATATACTGGTAACGGGTTTTGAGACAGGGAGAAATTGCATATAACTTAATGTATGAATATATTTTAACAAGGTAGTAAGTCAGTTCTAATTTTTCAAGCTTATTTGACCACATTATGTTGTGGTCATATAAGCTTGAGAGACATCCCACTGAATCCTATTCCAAGGAAAATACTTTGGGGGATATCTGAGCTGAAGACCATTAATAAGCAAAGCAGGCATTTTGCATTGTATGGAACTTACCTAAGGTAGAACCCTCTAGGACAATAATTAATTCCAGCCACTCCTCTCAGCCAAGTTCAGTTCCTGGGCCTTATGGCAAACTCAGTAGTGGGACTACTCAACTCATACCCACTTGCCCACTTCTACAAAATATTTTCTATCCTCGGACTTGTGTTGGCGATGTGACTTGGTTTCCACCAGTGACACAAAAGCAAAAGTCAACAGGGAAAGATTCTGCATTCCTGAGAAAACCGACAGAACAGATAAGCAGTGTCCTTAAAAAAAAATCTTAATTTTTTTTGTTTTAGATTTTAAAAAGGTCTTATTGAGGTTGATCTCTTTCGGGGTGATGTAGAAGCATTAGCGTGTGCATCGGTGATCTGTGTTTAATGCCAATATTTAAATCCATATATCCACTTACAAGATTCGGTTAAATTTAGTATAGAACTGCCCATGAGTGCAAACCCTTTTCCATTTGGAGCCCTGCTCAAGGAGCTGTTACACTCAGAGCTCAAACTATTCTAACTAAACTCAATGCGCAATTTACGTATAGTACTATATTTAGAAGAGCAGCTCTCCTCAACAGCACATGATCTGAATGATCTGATAGCACAATAGGTTCAATAATTATCCATTCAGCCACAGAAATGCTTGTCTAGAAAATTGAATCACCTCAATTATCCAGTTTGGGGATTCATAATGAAATATCGAATAGGTTTTATCTAAATATGTTTACTATTTTCTTCTAGCAAATGTGCCTCTAAATTATATAATTTGTCTAGATAGTAAACATGATTTAGTAGAAGCAGCATAATTTTTGGAATCAGAACTAGTTCCCAGCCTTAGCAATGCTGCTCACCAGATGTGGAATTTGGGTAAATTACTTCACCTCTTCAAGTCTTAAACTTTATCTATAAAATGGGGACATATGAATACACCTTATACTACATTAGTTTAAATAATCTATGTAGAATGTAATCAATACATGTTAGCTCCTTTCCTGCTTTCATAAAATCCATCTCAAAGGTCACTACCATTGATTAAGATGCTGAGACTTGAAAGCAGTGAGGAACACCACATCTTTTATTTTAGTGTTTAAAGCAATTGATCTATTTTTTTCTTTTTCAAATTGCTCAAATGAAAACAATGTATCACTTACAGCAGGGCTCTAAATCTGCTTGCAAAACCCCCAGGCAAATTCAGGGGATGGACCATTTTACTTAAGGCTTCCCACTGGTAATAAGCCTGATAAAACCAGAAAGGAAGCAAATGTTAAAAAAATGAAAGGTTCAGTTTAGGGAAGGATTGGAAGAGGGAGTTTAAATACAAATGTAATGACATACCATTGGATGATACATGATCTTGTACCATGAGCAACTAAGAAGAGGAAAAAACGTGTTATATACTAGTAAGAGGCAGAAGAGAAAATACAAAGTGCCATCATTTGCCTTTGGTTCTTCTGTTTCATAAGAAATAAATCATTTTTCCTTGACCAAATGAATATAGTGATGACCCAGGAGATTTTCATGGCCTTCTTGGAGAATTAAAATCAGTTTTTTGTCATGGGGGGTGGGGAGGTGGGGTGCGGGTGGGGGGGGTGGAGGTGGGGGGTGGGTGCACTTCCGCTGGGAACTGATCAGAACCTCTACTGTGGTTGCCATTATTCTTATGCCCCAGCTCCCCCTGAGAACTGTTGAGTAACAGAGAAAACAAAGCTGCTAAGGGAAGTCAGGTAAAACAGAGGATAAGTTGAGACTCACTGAGAATCATTTCAGCTGAGAGTGATTTGGGACAAATCAATTGGTAACTTTACTGGCAGCAATCTATAGGAATCTTTTTTTTTTTTCTCCTGCTGAAATTTTCTATAAATCTAACAATAAGTAGTATGTACCTCCTTTCACTCAGAAACATGTACTACTGACGAGTTGGGCTCCTCAGAAAATATAACCTCTGCTTGCTAGCCCCATGGAAAGCTCAGCTGGAAATAGTGATATTCAGAATAGATAACCTAAAATGATAATTCCCCAGAACCAATCTGCAGGAAGATGTGGGGCTGAGTGGGTAACAGTCACCTGGGGAGCTTATTAAAAATAGGTCTTCCCAGATTTTAACCCATGGATTTTTGTTCTATAGTCCTGTGGGTGGGTCCAGAAATACATATTTGGAAAACTTTCCAGGTAGACTAAATTTATGGCCCACACATACAATAATGTACGATGCATTTGCAAAAAAGAATCAGTAACTTTATGTACAGATATGGGCCAATCTTCAGGATCCTTTAAGTGAAAAATGCACGAGTGTGTGTCATTTGCTACCAGTGTATCAGCCCTACTATAAGTGATACCATCCTCTAAAAAGAAGGATAAATGTACATATTTGATTATATATGCATGGAATAGCTCTGGAAAGTTACACAAAAAGCTGATAATATTGGTTTTGCCTCTATAGAAAAGAACAGGGTGGTTAGCAGATAGGAGTGGGAGAACGATTTTATCACAGAATAACCTTTTGTAGCTTCTGAAGTTTGTGCCAAATAAAAATATTATGTATTCACAAATGGCTGAAAAATATTATTTCTGTAATACCCATTACCAGATATAGCTTATCAATCATTTTCCAAGTAAGTCTGATGTTCAGCTAGGACTATATCTACTATATCTACTATACCAAGAAATAAATAATATGTAATGTATTAACATTATAGTACATAGTGTGTAACATATCCATGTCTCTAAGAGATTAAGGATTTCTCCTTCTAGGAAGATAGAACACTGGAAAGCTAGACACAGGGAAGTTACATTAATGTGAATGCTACATTCCTGGAAACCTCACTTATTTCCAATCTGTAGAGTCCAACACTAAGTTTCAATAAATCTGATAAAGGACAGTGGGTCTACTCACCAGCTAATTTGTCACCTCCTGAAGAAAACAGCAAAAACACAGTTCATAATGTATTCATCCAGTTAGCTTTGAATTATGTAATACTTGATTATTTTTTATAATTGGAAGAGATATGAATTACTTCAAAATATATACATATAAGCTTTATTAATGTTTTATAACCATACCACTTCAAATTAGTGAAGTTTGAAATCACATTAAATGCAGCCACGTTGCTCTTGAACTACATGGCTGCATTTAATGAACTACAAAAAAAAATCTTCACAGAAAATGTGTTTTGATGGGATTCATTTGGTTTTTATTTAGAGTTGATCAAGGAACAGCCACTTGAAACTGTTTTTCTGCATTTTCTGTGAAACTGTTAAAGACATTGTGACCATCGTGCTCCTTGATACCACTTGAATAAATCATAATTTCTCCACTTACATTTTTATACCAGAAAAATAGTTTTGAGAGCTGTATGCTTCCTTTTATTAGGTGAGAATTGCTGCTGAGAACCCGGGGATTGAACTTGATGGTCAACTGTAGTATATGGCGAATTTCCTAACAAATTTTGGGATGATCCAGCCTCGGGAGAGGAGAAAAGAAAAGCAAGTATCACCTGTTTATAAAATTTAAGTAGCATAATTTTTTAAAAGCAAGCAAAACAACCTTACACTGGTTAACAATTTTCACAATTTCTGGTTTTCATTAAAATTTGGGTCCCTATGCAAGGTAAAGCAAGTGAGTGGATAATAATAAGGTTCTTTTCTTTGAGAGGATCTTGGGGACAAGCAAGCCAATGAGAAAAACTCCCACTTTTGATGTAGTGATTCTGGGAGTGGGTTGGCTAATGAATGCACCCCTTGCATGGCTAGATGGGGACAGTGAGGGAAATGCTTTAAGAGCTGAGTGTCAGTCTTGAAGAAAAACTAGTGTGTTTGATTCATTGCCACCATGTGAATGGTACTTTAGGAACCAATCAAATTCTTTGGATTTTCCCTAGTATTTCACTTGGTTGGAACCTGCACAGACCCATCTAAGAGAAATGACTAATCTGTGTCTGGTAGAATACTCAGACTATAAGAGAAATGTGTTTGAACCAAGGGTAGAAAGATAATGTGGCTTAAAACTGTTGAATGTAAAATTGTGTAGCCATTTTGGTAAACAGTCTGGCATTTCTTCCAAAGGTTACATAGACAGTGACCATGTGACCCAGAAATTCCACTCCTATGTGTTAGTTTCCAGTTTGTCAGCCTCACCTGGTAACTTCAGTGGATCTAGTGAATGAATTAGAGGAGACAGAAATTGTTTCCCATTCTTAAGAGTCATCTGGGATAGAGAGTAATTATCTTGTTTCTTGTCTCTATGAACTTCTGTTTCATACATGCATCTCTGTTTTTCTGTGAATATTACACACAAGTTTTTCACTTTATCTGCTTAAAATAAACATATCTAGTGGTGATTATTAAAAATATAGAAAACATCTTGAGTCTAGTACCCAATGATAGCTACTGTTAGTATTTTGCTACTTTATGCTCCTTCTCAGAATGTATTTACATTTATGTATACGCATTTGTTTTATAAAAATGGGAGCAAATATTTTACAACTGTCCTTACCTAATTTCTCAATTTTGTGAAAGTGTCTACTAGAATATTATTCTCATGGTTAGCGATAGTATCTCACATGGTTTTTACTTTTTGAATTAGCTGTCCCTGAGAAATGGGTGCTAAGAAAGAGATTTTTGTGGTGTGCAGTGATTTCATTGGTGAGTGCCTTGGAATAAGCCCTTAAATGGGCTAGTACAGGAAGCAGGTTTGAGTCAAGGGAGGAGCAGAACTACACTGAAGTTTCAATAATGAGTCTGAGAGCTCTGGAGCTGGGATGACTTTTCAGAGGTCCCTCCTTTAGGCAAAGGGCATGAGTCCTCAAACTCCTCTGTCATCCATTATTAGATGGGAACTGGGTCCCAGGAATAGGTGTGAGTTTGGGCAAGGCAGCTCTTTTAGCTAGGGCGATTTGCAGATAAAAATTCAGCTGAAAGCCACTAGTTGTCATTATTACCAGCAACTGAGGTAATGAACTCCCTAGTCCTGAACAAGGAAACCGGATGACATATAATAGTACTTTCTAAAGTCTATCTCCTGTGCTGCTTGAATTCACTTGTATATTTTATAAAGTTTTTCACTGTATCCTTATTCTCCTATTTATTGTAGAGTTCACTCATTCTTGGCCAACATTTCTGCTGGTCTAAGTGGCTTATGTGATGGGGTGATCCACACTGTCAACTCTTATGGGTCTGAGCCCTGGGGCACCATGACATTTTTAGGCCATGGCTGTTGCACTCACCCAATCATTGTAAAAACTGGGCAATGTCATATACCAAGAAATTCCCCAGGTTATTGCCTGAGTACCAAAGATACTCTTCCTGCTCTCATGGGGAAGCAGTTGTCCTGGCTCCAACTGATGCTCACAGTCAGCCAACATGTCAGGACAGTGACTCCTTTCCCTCTACACTACTTTCTTCTCATCATGACCACACTAAAATGTCAGCAGAGTTTTAACTGAAAGTTTAATGGGATTCTTGTTTTGTCTTTCGATAGAACATCTTCCTCTCTGGGGGGAAGAACATTGAGACCTGCATTGTTTAGAGTTGTAGTGATGGGAAGCACAAATTCTATAAGTTGGTCACTCAGAGGGATGGTGAGCAAAGATACTCCTACTTCCTGTTCTTGGGTCCCAGACCCACATATTCTACCTGTTGGGAACATGGCATCATATAAGTCATTGATCTAGCGTGTAACTAGGTTTTAAAGCATAATCCTCTCCCCCCACCCCATCCCTCCACCATTGTTGTAGAGTCTCAGCTCCAAGATGATGCCTCAGTTACACTTTGAAAAAGGTTCTTCTGTCATTCTAGACTGGCAACCTGTGGGTGGTGCGGTATGATCAAACCAGTGGATCCCATAGTCATGTGTTGACTGCCATATCTCCTTTGTTGTCAAGTGGAGTCTCTTAAGTCTATGCAATGTTGTACAAGATTCCATGTCAATGGATCAAATACTCTGTAAGCCATTGAATTGTGGTGCTCTCTGAGATCCTGTGGATCAAAAAGGCAAACCCACACCTGGTATGTCTTTTCATTCCAGCCAGCCAAGATGAATTGCTGCTGCTCCTTGAAGAACAGAAGGCGCTTAGAGTGGTCGGTTGATCACCAAGTAGCTGGTTGGTGTCCTTGAAGGTTATGCAGTATCAGAAATTAGCACTGGTCTCTATTGCTGGGAGGTGGGATGGTTGGCACTAGGAGGAGTGAGATCAGCCTTGGTGAGACGGAGCCATGCTGGGCCTGAGTATAGCCTCCATCCCTGCTACTGTGACTTCTCTATTTATGTGACCATTATACCAGCACTGGAATGGCTAATAACAGAAACCAACTGATAGCAACTGGCCATGCCATTCTGTATTTTTCATTGTTTGGTGCTTCTTCTACAAAGAACGATGAAGGATGAATCAGGATGCTCTCCAGAGGGCACTTTTTACACATGGAACAAAGATCTCCACACTTGGACTCATTCCTGTAAGCCCACCCACCAAAATCTTCCCCAGATGCCCTTGTCACCAGTCTGCTATTTTCTCTTTTTCTAAGACCCGGAACAAGCAGCTGAATCATTTTTCTCTGTTCATGAACTGGCATAGAGGGTCATTTTGGTTCATCCTTCTTTCCTCACAAGGTGGATGACCAGATGCAATGCCTGAAGCTCTGCCCATTATGAGGATTTCCCTTCACAGTCTTCTTTCAGAGACACCCTTGAGTGAAGCTATAGTGCAACAGCATTCCATGTAAGGATGACCTACCTATTAATCATCTCTTGGGCTTTTCCCTCCTCTGTAAGCTAATCATCAGGGACCCATCATGCAGCCATAGGTTTGTGCTGAGGAAGAGATGCAATGCATCTTAATTGTGCCTACCATCCTGATGATGCTTAATCCTTGATTTATCACTTCCACCTTATCATGAATTATTGCTGAGTCCACCTGACCGTATGACTTGACAGTTCTCAGAGAAGGCTCAGCTGAGAGCCATCCACAGCCAATACTCCAGCAGCTGGAGGAATGGCTGCCTTAGCTCATGCCTAAAAAAAAGAACTTCAGTTCTCTAAAGTGGAGAATTTTAGGTGTTCCTTGTTTTTTCTGTTTGCTTGCTTTTTATTTTGTTATTTTAACACAACTTCAAAACTTCTTATTGTAAGCAGAGAATTCATAAAAATTTAGAGATATAAACCAAAAATGGGGAAGTAATGAGATGATGAGCCCTGAAATGACGTGATGTGGGTTCTAGCCCTCTCTTTGATATTATCTTTGAATTTTGTATTTGGTCATTTCACTTCTCGGAGCCTTAATTGCCTTATCTACATGATGAGACAGTTGAATGAGATCAATTTTTCCCAATTTAGAGTCTACTAAGAAAGTAATAAAAATTCAGGAGCTATTTCCAGTATTTTATAAAGTCTAATGAAAATAATTTATCTATTCTTGATAAGGTTACAGGGGGATCAGGTGGGGGATGTTGCACTGACAATTTAGGCAAGCAAGAGAGCAGCAGTGTCTGATAAATACTGTAGAATAAAAAAAATCTTAGAATGTCATTATATGATAGGTATTTCCAACGTCATCTGGTCCAAATTACAAACAGGTGCACAAAAGCCCTCATTATTAATCATGAACCTTTCTCTGAGCTCTTCAGTATCATGAGTAAGCCCAGTTTCAGAGGGCTCTACTGATGACACTGTCCAGTTGTGTTCTCCTGTCATTCGTTGCTATCCTCCTTTCCTCACCTCACATTCTCTCATCAGTTCATTCTAGCTGAGTTTCAGTACCCACCATTGCAATGAAACTGTTAGATCTGGAGGACTCTGTTTCATTAACCACCATGCAACACAAGTGGCCATTCCCTCTTTGACATTATTTCTTCTCTTGGCTTCCTGCATAGCATCTCTCCTGCCTTTCCTCCTAACTCATTGATTGAAACTTCTGTCTTTTTCTTTTTCTTTTTTTTTTTTTAGGATTTTATTTATTTGATAGCGAGAAACACAGCCAGAAAGGGAACACAAGCAGGGGGAGTGAGAGAGGGAGAAGCAGGCTTCCTGCCGAGCAGTGAGCCCAATGTGGGACTCGATCCCGGATCTCTGGGATCATGACCTGAGCCGAAGGCAGTCACTTAACCAACTGAGTCACCCAGGCGCCCCTGAACCTTCTCAGTCTTGTATTCTGGTTCCTCCTCTTCTTCTAGCCGGTTTCTAAATGTTGGAGTACCAATTGGCCTGATAACTTGGCCCTGTTCCTGTAAGTGGTACCTCTCATTCTCATGGCTTCAGGTAGTTTAAAGTTGTTCTAATCAATATCTTTCATTTGTCACCTCTTCTTTGAAACTTAGATTCAAATACCCCAATTCATATGTGACGGCTCTTCTTGAATGGCCAGTAAGCATTTAAAACTTAATTTCTCCATGAGAGAACTTACCCAAACTAGCCAATATGCGAAAATGACACCATTTCTACTAGATTCCTCAGGCCAAAACTTAGAACACATCCATAATTTTAGCTCTTTGTTTCTCCAACGTACCCCCCCCAATACTATCACTTCTAACTCCAAAAATGATCCCAAATCTATTTCTCTTTATGTCCATTACCTTACTTCCCACTAAGTCATCTCCATCTCTTTGCCTGAACTATTGTTACAACCTTCCAAATGGTCTCCTTGCTTGCTTCTTGCTTTCTATAACTGAATCTCCATGTAATAGCAAAATCGATTCATATGAATATAATCAGATCATGTCATTCCTCTGCTTAAAATTCACCAAATGCCTGGCTTCTGATTATTGTTACAGTCTTAGTTTCTTTTCTTTTCTTTTTAGGATTTTATTATTTATTTTGAGAAAGAGTGAACACGAGTTGGATGGGAGAGCAGAGGGAGAAACTGACTTCCCAACAAGCTGGGAGTCCAATGCAGGGCTCAATCCTAGAACCCTGGAATCATGACCTGAGCTGAAGGCAGATGCTGAACTGACTGAGTCACCCAGGCACCCCTACAGTCTTAATTTCTTACCTTGTCCTACCACATCATAAATGATCTGGACTTTGCATTTCTGAACTTCCCATAAACATCACCCACCCTGTCCATAGACTTTCAGCCAAATCTACCTTCCCTCTCACCTAAGACTCTATGTAGTAGCTGTTTCCCTCTCTTACAATATTTTTTTTTCTCGATCCCCATAGTCCTGAATGCTTATTGTATTCCTGTCTCAGCTGAGATGTCTGTTCCCTGGCCACTCAATCCAAAGTAACCTTTTAGCCTTGTCTTACTTTTATGCCCTATTCAGTTCTCTTCTAACACTTTCTATGATGTCCACTTCCTGGACTTCTTTCTGCTTACGTATTGATTGTGTCTTCTCAGTACAATGTGAATTCCATGAGAGCAGCAACATTGTCTGCTTTGTGGTTGTTCTTTTCTTGGTGCTTAGAAAAGAGCTTTGCACTTAGTAGATGTTCAATAAAAACTGGCTAAAGGAATGAAGGAATTGCGAGACTCTGGGACCCAGAGAATCAAGCCTAACATTGGTAGCTGCTATCCAGCATTTTCTTTGTCAAATAAAAAGCTCCTATTTCTCAAATTTGTCATTTAGGGGAAGAAGATTTAGAGCAGCAATACAGTAGACATGAAATGTTAATTGTCCAGAGATGTAATAAAAGTTACTTCATGATAGAAGTAGTTTCACTTGTATATACATGTTGTTCCTATTTCAGATAATTCACAGGACTATAATTTATTTTGATGGGCCACCTCTGCTCATAGTAAAGTAAGTTAACTTTCATAATAATTTTCACAGAATACTCTCAACAGGGTTTGCTGTCTTATCTTTTCATGCCAAGCTCAAGAAGTTTGCCCCGGCTGGCGGGATTACTTCTCTTCTTGACAATCCAGTTTTAAAAAATCAAATAGCAATGAGTTTGTGTTTGATCATGCTGGGTGAAGGGACAGCACTAGAAAATTTTAAATATCCTAACTTTAGTAATTATAATGCATTTTTCTGCAGCCTGCTTTACTCCATGATAAACACAAGCAAACTCAATCCTCAAACCTGACCTGGTCATTCTTTCCTTCCCCAACATTCCCTTTCCCAACAGAATCACCATCCAAAGTCTAATCATTCATTTATATTATCCAACAAGAGGAAAATTTCTATTGTGTGTTATTAGTAACTAAAATGTATGGAGTGTTTAACAGGTACAAGCCACTGTCCTCTGTGTTTTAGGTAGCTTAATTCATCAGTCCTGATTGCACATGTACTACTGTTTTGTGTTTTTTTTTTTTAAGATTTTATTTATTTATTTGACAGAGAGAAACACAGCTAGAGAGGGAACAGGAACAGAGGGAGTGAGAGAGGGAGAAGCAGGCTTCCTGCTGAGCAGGGAGTCCAATGTGGGGTTCGATCCCGGGTCTCCAGGATCATGACCCGAGCCGAAGGCAATCGCTTAACCAACTGAGCCACCCAGGTGCCCCTGTACTACTGCTTTGACCATTATACAGATGGGAAAACTGCAGCACAGAGCAGTTAAGGTTAAACAGCTAGTAAGCCATGAAGCTGGGCTATATACCCAGGCCAGTCTAACACTAGAACCACTACACTACTGTGTAAAGTGCTAAAACTCTGACTTTTCCCTTTGTTCTGATATCCTGTTATTACTCTAGTCACTTTTACAGCTTACTAAATAGCAACTACTATCTTTTCCAGGAAAAAAAAAAATCCCGTTTTCTTTAAGAGTTTCTCATTTTACACGGTTCCAAATCTCTCCATCACCCAGGTCACCTGTGGGAATACAGGGAAGTCTGTGAGTCCTCACAAAGGGTCAGAACTAAGCATCAGTCCGTGTATGGGTTTAGCTGTGTGTAGAGAGATGATCAGTTTCTTCTTCTTATATACATAATTAATGTAATTAATGTAATATCAAATCATCTTAGCTTATTACATCGCCCCATCATACTCTTTACTCATAGGTCTATGAAATATAACTTTTACAGGTTCCTTAGAACTACTTTTATACTTTCCAAAACACCTATCAGGAACCAAACAAAAAGAAAGCTTCAGTGCACCTTCCATAATCTGAAAATGGGCTTCCCTTAACATCAAGGGATACATGCATGTTAAGCCTACAATTGTCTAAAATAGTGCCCATGTGAAAGATTAACAAAAAAAACCCCTGAAAACATTTTAATTTTTAAACATTAAAATAATAAAGTAAACCAAGAAATAGTGTTCCAAAAGCTGTTGCAGACCTGCTGACAGTACAGGGAAGAAGACCAATGAAAGTCCTCAGCGCCTGGAGGTCTTGTGTTCTATATAAGACAGAAAAAACAATATACATTTAAAAAGGAAAGAGCATGAAAGAGTTTGAGTTCAAGGACATCTTTCTCCCTCTCCTGCTTTAAATTCTCACCATTGCTCAGCTTCCTGGCTACTTTTTCTCTAGTATTTTCCCCTGTATTACTCTCTGGACTGAACTATTAGCACTTTTTTTTTTCTACCTGCTTGATCTTGGAGACTTTCAATAAAGAGTCCTTTCAGTGATGTAATCTAAAGCTTCCTTATCTGACTTTTGGCCTTGGGGAAATTCTTCACTGTGGGGCTATAATGCCCCTGAGTTCGCCCTTGGCCACACACGAGAAGGAGCCTTTCACGAATGGTTGTTAGCTCTTCTTTTTCTTTTTCTTTCTTTTTTTTTTCTATGTGACATTGGGTAGATTTTGAAAAACCTAAGTGATAGATTTTACAATTATTCCTAATATACTGCCTCTGGTTTTATTCAACTTGTGCTGAAGTCTTTGGGGAATCCAGTTGTGTTGTCAGATGCTAGCCAGCCAGATTTCAGATCACCTACATATCTGATAATATGCCATCTACTTATTTAGCCAAGTTGTTCATGAAGAAGTTAACCAATGATAGGTTAAGGATAGGGCTCTGCAGTAAGATTACTGAAGAGTTTCTTTCCCAGTAAACAATGGCACGTTACTCAATGCTTTTTGAAAGTGGTCATTCCATCATCAATGGGCCACCTCAAGTATCCCATCAGCTGGTTCATCTTTGTCTATCTTGTGGCCTTGGACACAAATCAGGTGTGCCATTTCAATAACACTCTTGTGTTAGCAAGGGTCCTATAGCAGTCGTGTATTCTTTGGTGGCATTAGAGAGCAGAGATTGAGACCATGACTTCTGGAACGTGCCAACCTATGCTTAAATGCATGCTCACCTGTTTTAGCTGTGTGGTCTGGGACTAGTTGCTGCTGTAAACTGCTGGGACCTCATCAATAAAATAGGGAGAAATAATACTTAAGATTAAATGAGAAAATACATATAATGTGTTTAACCTAGAAACTGACATCAAAGAAGTGCTAACGGATATTAGCTCTTCTTAACAGAGGTAGTTCACCTACACAAAAAGAAAATGAGGTTAGCCTGGTACAGATTAATCTTAATGAGCCCATGCTGGGTCTCAGTGAATACCACTTTCCTTTGTAAGAATTTACATGCTCTCATCTTATATGTTTGAAAACCCATCTGTTTTAATAATCCATTCTATAATTTTGCTTAGGGATTAATGTCAGGCTCACTGATCTATAATTGCAGAATTTACTGTTTTCTTGCATTGAAAATTTGCACTGCATTTGTTTCTCTCCAGTCCTATGACACTCTGACCACTCTACTCTTCTCTCCCATTCTTCAAAAGGAACAGTCACTGGTTTGGAAGATTCATCCCCTGTTCTCTCCAGCCTTCTCTTGAAGTTCACCTCAGCAAGGGCACTTGATGTTCTCTGTCTTCCCACCTATCTTTCACATCAATTCCTCTTAAACTAGTTTGTTGTCCTCTCTCTATTGTGAAGATCATTGTGTCTGACGCAGACGACAGGCAGAATAGGAACGGAGTGGTCCTGCTTTCTTGCTGTCGTCTGTCATCGCCATCTGTCTCAAGCAGAGGGCCTACCCCTTCCTGTTTGTTCTCTTGCTTGTTAGGATAACTTTCAAAATTCCCCTCTTTTTGCCTTATTATTTTATACAAACTTTGGTTATCTATTCCTCTTGCTGCTTTTTGTCTTTTCACAATAGAAGCTCAGACATTTCCAGTCTAAAATGACATTTGAAGAAGTTTCTCCACGTTTTTCCCTTAACATATATTTTAAGCCTCAAAGTAAAAGCAAACACTCATCTACAGTGTGTGACTCTAGAGAAGTTTAAGGTACTATTGCTTTAAAATTACCTGCTAGATGTGTCTCGGCTTTAAGTGAATTCAGAAAGTCCATTAGGAAGCAGTTGGGAGGTGAGTGGGTGATACGAACTGAGGTTGTAACTAGGAGATGGTATTAGGTGGGCAGACTCAGGACAAATTGAAAGTAGCACCAACAGGTCTCACTGATGGGTGGAATATAGGTTTTATCATCAAAGAAGGAAAGATCAAGGATTCCAAAAGCTATAATTTTTGTTTGTTTATTTGAGCAATTAGGTAGATGGTAAATCTGTTTGGTGAGAAGTGGTAGATGCCTAAACTGAAATGTCAAGTAGAACGCAGGAGTTTGGCGCTCTGAAGAGAGGTCTCGGCTAGAGATGTAAGTTTGACTTGTCTACTAAAGATGGCATCTAAATCCCTGGGGCTGATGGGGTTACCTAGAGGGGGTCACAGCGAGGGGAGAAAAGTCAAAGACAGAGTCCTGGGTCACCACAACATGGAGAGGTCTGGGCAAAGAAGTGTAAAGGGTTTGAGATGAAGCAGCCACAAATGAGAGAACACCAAGCGAGGAACGTGTGTCCAGAGGAGGGAAACGCGCGTGGTGTCAAAATGTTAAGAGCTTGAGTAGGATGAACTCAGAGAAGTGAGTATCAGCTTTGGCCAGATGAGGTCATTGGTGAGATAAGGGCCATTTTATTAGAGAAGTCAAGAGAAATACCCAGTGAGGGTAATTTGAAGAGCAAATGGAAGGGGAGGTAGTGGAGGTAGTGGAGGCAGTGACTATAGACAGTGCTCTGTTTTTCCACAGAGACCAAGAGAAAAATGGGCAGGATGTGCAGTCAAAGGAAAATTTTTGTTTGCTTGCCTTTTTGTTCGTTTCATTGGGTCACTTTAAAGTATGCTTTATTTTGGATGGGAAGGATACAGTAGAAATTAATAATGTAGTCAAGAAAGAACACACAGTACAAATTCCTTTAAAAGGGGGGAGGATGAGTGGAGAAGTTGAGCTAAGATAGGAGCAGTGAATTTTCTGTTGTAACTATAAGGGAGGCCAATATATGTGTAGAGATACAGGTAATCTGATGGGCTCTCTGGGTGAAAGAAGAGGTAGTTCTTATTAGAGTAGAGCTATTTTTGTATAATATATGCAGAGAGGTTATTAGCTTAGATCGAGGGCAGGGGGAAGGGGATGTTTGTGATTTGAAATCATCTGCTGAATAGTGGCAGTGTAGATTTACCAGAAAATTGGGATAAGTTTGTCAGTGTCAAGGGACCAGTTGAGAGGTATGGTAATGGATTTGAAATGATGCTGGTCAATAGTGCTATGAACATGTTCTCCAGTTACATGGAAATCTTGTGAACGAATATGGAGAAAATTTTTTCGACTATGTACAAAAGTAAAGGAGATAGGCAAGTAATTAATGATAATTGTATGGGAGTAATTATAGTGTTAGGCAATAGAATATAGAGTAACAAGAGAAGTGAAGAAATTAAGAATGGTCTGTATTTTGTTTGCTTGCTTTGAGCTTATTTTGCTCTTTTTCTGGTAAATTCTTGAGAAAGGAATTTATATTATTGGTTTGAGACTTTTCCTCTTTTCTAAGGTAAGTATTTAGTGCAATGAATATCCCTCTCAGCATTGCTTTATCTGCATCCCATGTATTTTAATATAGTGTATTTTCATTTTCATTTACTTCTATGTATTTTAAAATTTCCTTTGAGATTTTCTCTTTGATAAGTTATTTATAATTATGTGGTTACATTTCCAAGTGTTTGGAGATTTTCCTCTTGTGTCTCTGTTATTGACTCCTCATTTGATTTCATTATGGTCAGAGAACATATTTTGTATGTTTTCAATTATTTTAAACACATTAAAGTTTGTTTTAAGACCTAAGATATGATATATTTGGTAAATGTTTCATGAATGTTTGAAAAATGCCTATTCTGTTCTTGTTGGGTAGAGTGTTCTGTATCACAGGTTTTTTTTGTTTGTTAATCGTGTTGTTTAGATTTTCTATGTCCTTGCTAATTACCCATCTATTAATTTTATTGCTTGATAAGAGGGGGGTATTAAAGACCAAACAATATGGGAGCCTGGGTGGCACAGTCATTAAGCTTCTCCCTTCTGCTCAGGTCCCAGGATCCAGTCCCACATCAGGCTCCCTGCTTGGCAGGAAGCCTGCTTTCCCTCTCTTACTCCCTCTGCTTCTGTTCCCTCTCTAGCTGTGTTTCTCTCTGTCAAATAAATACAATCTTAAAAAAAAATAAAGACAAAACAATAATTGTGAATTTGCCTATTTTACTTTTTAGCTATATTGGTTTCTGTTGCATGTGTTTTTCAGGCTCTGCTGTTGGTTGAAAACACATTAGGATTGTTATGTCTTTCTGGTGGATCGATCCTCTAATTGTTGTGTAATGTACCTCTTTGTCTCTAATAACACTCGCTCTTCTGAAGTCTACTTTATCTAATGTTAGTATAGCTACTTCTGCTTTTTAAAAATGAATATTAGCGTGGTGTACTTCTACATCCTTTTACTTCCAGCCCATGTTGTTAAATTTTAAGTGAGTCTCTTATAAACAGCATATAGTTGGCTTGTGTTTTTTGATGTACTTTTAATTTCTGTATTTAGACCGTTTATACTTAAAGGGAATTATTGATATATTAGAACTTAAGTCTGCTTTTTATCAATTTCCTCTGGTTCCTGATCCTCTGTTTCTCTTTCTTGGCTTCCTGCAGGTTACATAAACATTTTATAAAATTCCATCTTGATTTATGTATAGTGCTTTTTCCTCAAATATCTTTTTGTATAGTTTCCATAAGCAGTTGCTCTGGGTATTACAAAATGTGCATATGACTTATAATATTTTAATGGTATCAACATTTAAAAATTGTTTAAGAAGAGTTTATTTGAGAGGGAGAGAAAGAGCACACAAATGAGCAGAGCAGGGGGGAGGGAGAAGCAGACTCCCTGCTGTGCAGGGAGACTGATGCTGTACTCTATCCTAGGACCCTGGGTCCATGACCTGACCAAAGGCAGATGCTTAACCAACTGAGCCATCCAGGTGCCCCTGGCATCAACATTATATTACTTTGAGTGAAATGTGGAATCCTTTCTTCCATTCAGTTCCTTTACCTTCCCCGATTCTCCACAGCATTGTCTTGAGTAGAGGATAGGGTCACAGTCGGTTTTAATCATCAAATATGATTTACAAAACTCATGAGGAGAAGGATAGTCTATTGCATGTACCCATATTTCTGTTCTTTGCATTGGTTTTTCTTTTTAACTCCTGATGCTCAAAATGGATTCTTTTATAGTTTTCTTCATTTTTGAATAAACCTTTAGCAGTCTGGAAGGGTGGGTGTGCTACCGACAAATTCTTTTAGTTTTCCTTCATCTGGAAATGTTTTTATTCCCTCTTCACTCCTAAGGGATAGTTTTGTCAGATGTAAAATTTGATATTGACAAATGTTTTCTTTCAGCACTTGAAAATGTGCCACTTCCTTCTGGCTACCATAGTTTCCGATAAAAAATCCCCAGACGTTCAGAGTGGTGATCCCTGTAGCTAATGTGTTGGTTCTCTCTGGTTTCCAGGTTTTTTCCATGTCTTTAGTTTTCACAAGTATAATTTTATGGCTTGGCATGGAGTTCTTGAGTTTATCATACTTAGAATTTGCTCAGTTTCTTAATTCCACAATTTAAGGGCTTTTCCTCCTCACCCCTTTTTTTCTTTTTAAATTATTAACATATAAGTATTTGTTTCAAGGGTGCAGGTCTGTGATTCATCAGTCTTACACAATTCTCAACACTCACCATAGCACATACCCTCCCTAGTGCCCATCACCCAGCTACCCCGTCCCTCCCAGCCTCCTCCTCTCCAGCAACCCTCAGTTTGTTTCCTATGATTAAGAGTCTCTTATGTTTTGTCTCCCTCTTTGGTTTCATCTTGTTTCATTTTCTCTTGCTTCCCCTATGATCCTCTGTCTTTTCTCTCAAATTCCTCATATCAGTGAGATCATATGATAATTGTCTTTCTCTGATTGACTTATTTCACTTACCATAATACCCTCTAGTTCCATCCATGTCATTGCAAATGGCAAGATTTGGGGGTTTTGATGGCTGCATGGTATTCCATTATATATATAATATGTACACACACATATACATACATACATATACATACATACCACATCTTTATCCCTTCATCTGTTGATGGACATCTAGGCTCTTTCCATAGTTTGGCTATTGGGGACATTGCTGCTATAAACATTTGGGTACATGTGCCCCTTGGTTCACTACATTTGTATCCTTGGAGTAAATACCCATTAGTGCAATTGCTGGGCCGGAGGGTAGTCTATTTTCAACTTTTGAGGAACGTCCATACTGTTTTCCAGAGTGGCTGCACCAGCTTACATTCCCACCAACAATGGAATTTTCTTTTTTCTTTTTTAACCAAGTTTGGAAAGTTCTCAACCATTATTTCTTTAGCCCACTCTCTTTCTTCTAGGATTAGGATTCCAATAACACAGTTGCTGGATTTTCATTTGTTTGTTATTGCTCCCATTTTCTCAGAGTTTCTATTCAGTTTTTTTTTCCAGCCTATTTTTTCTTTATTGTTCAAATCAGGTAAATTCTGTTGATCTATCCTCAAGTTCACTGATTCTGTCTCTGCTATTTTTGCTCTACTATTGAGCCACCAAGCAAATTTTTATTTCTACTGTTGTATTTTCAGCTCTGTATTTTCTACATCATTATTTTTGTAACTGGTTTTTCTCTTCTTTGATTTTTAATTGTTTCATTTGTTTCAACAGAATTTCTCATTGTTTACAGAATGATATTTTATATGGCTGCTTTAAAATCCCTGTTGGATCAGGTCACCTGGCTGGCTCAGTCAGTAGAGCATGTGACTCTTGATCTTGAGGTTGTGAGTTCAAAACCCACCTTGGGTATAGAGCTTACTTAAAAAAAATCCTTGTTGGGTAATTTCAATATTTGATGTATCTTGGTTAGTATATTTCTTCATCTGTGTTGTGATTTTCCTGGTTCTTGATATATAACAGGTGATTTTTAAAAATTATATCCTGGACATTTTAGCTCTTATTTTAGAAGAATCTGGGTCCTATTTGGGGCTCATATTCTAGCAAAAAATCACTCTATAATGGTTCTAGTGACAATTTAACTTTCAGAGCTCTTGTACTATTTTCATCGTCTTGATTGACCTCTCAAATGTCCATGATGGTGCTGCCTAAAGGGACAGAAAGTTTCCCCAGGCCAGGCTGCCTGGTGCTTCTTAATAGAGGAAAGGATCCTCTGACCCATAAAGGAAAAGCTTTCTGAGCCAGGGAGCCAGTCAAGGCAGGATTCTCCTTCCTGGAGGTCCCCAACCCCCTGACTTTTTAGGTAAATGGCATGAACTTCAACAAGGTTCACTTCCAGCCAGATACCTGGAAATCATATACAATTCTTCTATCAAGCCAGAGTGAATTTACCATGAATTAATAAAGCTTAAGTTTCAGTCTGCTTCTTTTTCAGGAACCTTTCCTAAGACCCTAGGATCTAAATGCATTTACATGTCACATATTTTTGTATATTTGCACACATAGCATATTTTAACTACAATTAGTTAAAACTCTTTTTCTTTCCTTTGACTTCCCCTTTATCACATTCCCCCACGTCGCTGCCATAAGCATTTTTGAGATCTGGCTATGAAAAAGTTGTGTTAGGAATGTATTTGGTTTGGATTTAGCAAGATAGCCTTAAGTTGTCCAGACACTAGTACATATAGTTAAGTTCTTGCTAGTATTCTCGCATGCGGGAGCTTTAGGAATGTTCCTAACTACCCCCCATGCTAATTCAGCCAGCTTTGTGACACTAAAGGTCAGGTCCTATGATTGTCTTGCATTATGAGTGTGATCCATCTCACCGAGAGGTATTGGGTACAGAGAAGAAATAATATTTTAAATTTGGGGGGCCAGAAGTCAGGCTGTGGAAAATTCTTCCAATTATCAGACATGTAATATTTAGTGTTTACTTAGCTAATATTAGAGCCCTTACTTAGTTAAATATTGGAACATTTGAGACATAAAATTGCCTTGTCAAAACAGATGTTCTCTCTTGCCACAAATACTCAATAATGCAACATATTAAATTATAAATAATCCATCCTTTGTTTAGATGAAACCTGCATGAAATAGAATTTACTAGAATTTTTTATATAGACCATAAGGTTAAAGCTGTACTCCAGATAGTAAGTATATGTATATGTGAATAGGTGTTTCCTATATCCCGATTCTCAATAATAAAAAGACAAAAGTTGATCAACCATACAACAAAGACTGAATTATTTTCCTTTTCTTTCTTTCTTTTTTTTTTTAAAGGATTATTGATTGATTGATTGATTGATCTGACAGAGAGAAACACAGCTAGAGAGAGAACACAAGCAGGGGGAGTAAGAGAGGGAGAAGCAGGCTTCCTGCCAAGCAGGGAGGCTGATGCGGTCCACTATCCTGGGACTCTGGGATCATGACCTGAGCTGAAGGCAGTCGCTTAACCAACTGATCCACCCAGGCGCCCTTCCTTTTCTTTATCTACAAAATAATCTGATAAAATCATTGTTGTAGAAAAGGCAATATCAAAGAGTCTACTGCCAAAATGTTTCTAGCAGTTGATTGATTAAAAATAGTATGTTTTTTTAAATTTATTTTTTTTGGATTTAGTAATGTTTATGGTATTTGGCAGGTTTTAAAAATTTGTAATTTGTTGTGACTTTTCTCATTCTAAAGAAATATTCACTTCTGTATCGCATTTGGGGTAATTCTGTATTTCTTTTCTTAAAAATGATCTCACAGAACTTGGATCTTTCCCCCCACTTTCAAACCCGTATCCAGTCTATCTGGAAATCCTGTTATTGCCACCTTGACATGGGAGTCAAAACTTTTTCTCTCAATCCCTACTGCCACCACGACTGTGACTACTCTTCCCTCCCATCTGGACAATGGCAGCAACTGCTCTTTCTTGGGCAAAAACCTCTTAATTTCATGTAACCAAATCTACCACTTTTTCCATATGTTTTCAAGACTTGACTGTCTTGCTCTCTCTCCATTCCAAGGTTTAAAAAAAGTCTCTTAATTTTTCTTCGGATATTTTTGTCTTGTAATTTTTTTATACTTCTATCTTTAGCCATTATAGGATACTTTTATATTCCTTCAGATAACTAACCAGGAAGGCGAACATCATTTAACAGAGAAAAAAAAATTTTTTTCTGTGAAATCAAAATGCCAGCTTTATCGTTGACTATGTTCATTTTAGATTTCATCTTGTACCAATTAACTCTTGTCTATTATGATGCTAGGACATAGTGCTTTGATTACAGTAGATTTATAATACTTTTAACATCTGATACAGTGAGCCCATCCTTGATGTCATTTTTTAAAATGGAAAATTATTGCACATTCTTTTTCTGTATGAATTTTAAACTTATTTTGACCAACTAGAAAAATATTATATTGTGATTCTGGTTGGAGCTGTAACAAACTTCCTGTATTAATAGAGGAAGGACTATCTCTCCAATTTCAGATCTTATTTTATGTCCTTCAATAAAATGTTATCATTGGCTTCATTTAGATCCAATTCCTGTCTTCTTAGATTTATTTTGGACCATTCATTCTTTTTATGGTGCTTATGAATGGATTATTTCCTATTTTAACATCTAATTGCATAATATTGGTAGGAAGAAAAGCTATTAATTTTGTATGTGGCCAGCCACATTAACAAATTTTCTTACTAGTACTAACAGATATTTAGTAGGATATCTTGTATGTTCTAAGTACATAATCAAAGCCACTGGAAATGAGGGTAGTATTATCTTTCTGCTCCCCACATTAAACTGTTCCTTTATTTTCTAGCCTTATCCATCTTTGAAATGTGTTGAAGAATAGTGATAATAGCAGAAATCCCTGTCTTGTTAGTGATTTTAATTTTAAAATGTCTGTTGTAAATAATGTAGTTGTTGGATTTAGGTTCAGATTTTTTAAAAAAAAATAAACTTGTTTCGGTATTGCTGTGGATGGAATTATGTCACTCCAAAATTTGCCCATTGAAGCCTTAGCTCCCTATGATGTGTATGCAGATTGGGCCTCAAAGGAGGTGACCAAGGTGAAATGAAGTGATGGAAGGGGGGCAACTAGGACCTTTATGAGAACAGGAAGAACTATCGCAGCTCGCACTGTCTCCGCAATACAAGGACACAGTGAGATGGGAACTGTCTGCACACCAGAAGGGGATCTCCCCAGATCGTAACTCCTTTGGCACCCTGATCTCAGACTTCCATTCTCCAAAGGTGTGAGAAAACAAATTTCTGTTGCTTACACACCTCCGTCTGTGGTATTTTGTTTGGTGAGCCCAAGTTAACTAATTCGGGTAGTTTCCCTTTTTCTCTCCCAAGTGAGAACTGATGGGTGTAGAGAAAACTATAGAAAGCCAGACATTGTGACAAACAGATCACAACACCCTCTTCCAGCCCAGAAGTTCTCCACTGCATGAATTCTGTCCTTCAGGGGACATTTTGCAATGTCCAGAGACATTTTGGGGTCTTCCAAGTAGAGGGGGAGGGTCATGTTCTCCTGGCATCAAGTGGATAAAAGCCAGGGATGTTACCACATTTTCTACAATTGATGGACAGCTCCCCGCAACAAAGACTGACCTGGTCCACAATGCCAAGGTCGAGAAACTCTGCCTAGCCAAGTGCCTGAAATTTCCTGTCTCCGACAGGGAGGAAAAGGAAGCTAGTCATGAAATGCTCCATCCCTGGGACCACTGCCCCATGGACGGTCCAGGGCGGGGGGAGTGAAGGGCTGGTCCTCAGAGCAGAGGACTGCTCCCTCGGTGGCCCTTGGAATCGAGGTGAGTAGTACTTGGCTTTGGGCTATGTGCCCGTGGTGCTGACGTTGTCCACACCTGTTGTCCCTGGCAGGTGTCTTCAGAGCAGGTACAGAAACTGGTCCTTTGGTGACGGTGTGTGCAGCTGCCCTCACTGCCTCTTCCCTGGCTGCCAAGACCCACCGCCTAGCTCTCTGCTATCTTCTTTTATTTAGAATTCTTCTTCGGAATAGCTAGTGAATTTTATCACATGGCTCTCATATGGACTCATGATTTTTCTCCTGAATACCTTCCTTTCAAAAGGTAGAAAGTATAAACGTGTTTTTTGTTATGTTCATCTTTTTTTTTTTAATTAAAGCTATTCTAGCTTTATTCAGAAAGCCTTTGTGTTTTTCTACGGTCTAGAATTGATGGGCTAAAAATAATTAGATATTTATTAGTGGTTAGAAAGAATACATCTCTACAGCCATCTGTGCCTGGTGCCTCTTAAATTATCAATCTTTAACCTTAGTAATTTGTTCTGCAGTTCTCTTCTTGAACCAATTTTGGTCCTTTCTGTTTTTTAATAGCTTCCTGATTGGTCTTCCGTCTTCTATGTTAAGATTCTAGTGGTCCAGGGAAATCTTCTTTTTAATTTATTTTTATTTTTTATTATTTATTTTTTAAAAGGCTTTTATTTTTAAGAATCTTTATACCTAATGTGGGGCTTGAGCTCACCATCCTGAGATCAAGAGTTGCATGCTTCATTGACTGAGCCAGCCAGACATCCCTAGGGTAGTCCTTTAATATTTTTTTTTAGATATTTATTTATTTGGGGAGGAGGGTAGGGAAAGAGAGTACATGCATTGAGAGGAGGGGAGGTAGAGAATCTCAGGCTGACTCCTGCTAAGTGTGGAGCCGGACATGGGGCTTGACCCTGCTGCCCCAGAGATCATGATCTGAGCCAAAACCAAGAGTCAGACATTCAACTTACTGAGTCAGCCAGGTGCTTCTAGGGTAATCTTTTTAAAAATGAAGATTAATCATATCACTGTTCTGCTTAAAACTCTACTCAATAAATAAAGTAAAAATGGAACTCTTTATTGTGTCAAAAGGCCTCTCGTGATCTGTCTAATCCATTATAATTCTTGTGGCCTTCTATGTTCCTTACCATTTCATTTCAGACACACTCAGGAACTGCCCATTCCTCAAACATAGGGATCTCTTCCCTCAGGGTCCTTTTTATGGGCTTTCCCCCTTGTCCAGAAAGTTCTCCATCCCCTCCGTATTTCACATCATTTGCTCCTTTTCTTGCTTCAGAATTCACTGTTTACATCTACCACCTCACAGGCATTCCCTGGCCACTCGGTGCAAATGTATTTCCGCTGATCCCAACACCCACTGTGGTATTCCCGATTCAGATAGAGATTTTCTTTTCTGGTGGTCACAAAGGCTGAGTGAGTTATCAGCAGCCACTCAAATATATTTTTTCCCAAGGGAAAACTCAGAAAAATACTGAATTTGTCACTAAGAGAATTAATCTCTCCCCTCCCCTCCTTACTTTGGTTTTGGAACCCAAAGGTTGTAACAGAACAAATTAATTTCCTAAAGAAGAATCCTGTCACTGAGAACTTCTCAATTCCTTTGAGATTGCATTCAAGTGCCAGGGATACTTTAGAATTGTTAGCCATGTTGGAATTAATAAGTATACAAGAACACTGATGTGAAGAAAAGGGGGAAGGGAGAAATTATATTTTTGATCAAGGTATCAACTACTTTAAAAATTTTTCAAAAAGTCCCTCCAAATGGCTTTCTGAGAAATACTATTTGGCAAGATATTTCTCAATCTGGTTTATGGTGCCTGTTGTAATTTTATTAAGCCCAGTATTTGAATATTTTTGAACATATTCCCAAGGATCTTTAATGATAGATACATCTTTAAAAAGAAACCAATCAATAAAGTAAACAAGTAGCAAAAACTGGCCACTGTAGGCATGCTAGAAATTGAGTGAGAAAAATCAACACCATGAACCATGAAGCTATAAACCTTTGTGTCTTCACTAACAAGGTGCAACAATTCCTTTGAAAAAGACTTCTTTTACCAATTTTAACATCAAAGTATTGTCAGACGCAGTGGTCGTGCCTGTCTCTCCCCACCATTCGAACTTGTTGAAAATAGAACCCACCTGGATATCAAAATTTTATAGACAACTGTCAAGACCCAAATTAAGTAAGTGAATATAAGATTCACTCGGGAGTCATTCAGGAGTCCTATTTGTGGACATGCTGTGTTAGTACATATGGCACCTGCTTGCTTCTACGCACTAAATGTTAATGTGTCAAGGTTTTATGGGTGTGAGTGGTCAGGACTTTGAATGTGGCACCCTTTTATTGTCATCTCCAATGAGGCAATACTCTTCATTTCAAAATGATGAAATTAGGTTCTCTGTGAACTTGAGAGGAGGAAAGAGCCATCTTGTAGCAGATGCTCTCCAGCTAACTCAGAATCATTCATGGGAGTTGTCAATTTGTTCTTCCAAAAATATCAAGGAAGATGAGAAGAAAGCAAATGTTTTTGCTATCAAGGCATAGACATTTGGTCAGAGCAATAAAATAGCCTCAGATGCCAAAAAAAAAAAAAAAAAGAAAGAAAGAAAAAAAAAAGAAAAGAAAATGTGGAATGAGTAACTTCCAAAGTTATGGAAATAATTTGACTGTGCCTTACTACATGATAAAAATTGACACGATTCCTAAGTACCCACAGATGGAAGTTCTCCTCGAACAGCGCCTTTGAGTGGAGTCATGATTGCTGGCCTTATTATCATCATTGTGTCGCCAGGAATTTTTTCTGTTTTGAAACAATTATGTACATATATAAAATGTCTATACATGTGCACTTCATTCTCTAGTGGTGGTGATTAGTTTGCTTGAAACCAATACAAATTCTCTTACAGCAAATGTTCCATATTTAAAAGATACTTAAAAGAATAGGGCCTCAAGTGGAATCCAGGCATATAACCATTTCTAATCTGTTCATAGTTAACTGGCCTATCGGCAAAAGGATAAAATCCACATTTTAAACTCAAGTAACATTGCATATCAAATAGACATTCACAGCCTGTTTCTGCCACCAAATTAACCCTATTTCCTTTGGCTCGGAATGGAAATTGGTAACATTAAAAGAGATATGGATAAAAACCCCACAGAAGAGAGATTTAATTTTCCTTTCTATGCAACTGAATCAGTTTGAAAAGCATGACGATAAACTGGTTTAGGTAGGATTAGAAAAGCGAGGAAAAAAAAAGAGAGGGAGATTTCTGTAGCCTAATGCAATGTGATGGGAAGGTGGGGACTTCAGTCTGCAGACCTGGGTTTGAATCACAGCTCCTGAATTATGAGCTACAGACATTGAACATGCTGCTTCATCACTGGGGGTTTCCTGCTTTGTGAAGTTAGGACAGTGAAACAACACAGAGATCTGATGAGCAGTCAGGGATGTAATGAATACAGTACGCTGGCGTAGCAGACAACTGGTAAGGGGAGAGATTCCTATTTATTGAGTGCCTTCTACCTGCAAGTGCCTTTTAGATGTTGTCTCATTGAAACCTTGAAATCTAGCTCCTCCACTTAGCTGTCAATTGGAATCACATGGAGAGACTTAGACGTGACAGATGTCTAGTTCCCACCCCCCAAAATTCTAAGGCATGATCTGCCATTTGGGATATTAAAAAGCTCACCTGGTGATTCCGGTATGTAGCAGCTTCGGTACCCCTGCCTTATGATAATGCAGTGAGGTAGGTATTAACCTGCCCATTTCAGAGTAAAGAAAATAGGATAGGGGGATGGATTTACTCTAGATTACATGGTTAATGTTTAACCAAGTGGTTATGGGGAAAATGGGCTTGATATATTATTTTGTAATAATACTAGGTCACCAAAATGAAAGGAGTTAAAAAATATTATGTAGAGTTTAATGGTAGTTTCTTTTTACTAAAAAAGTTAATTGTATCGGGGTGCCTGGGTGGCTCAGTAGTGTGAGCATCTGACTGTTGATTTTGGCTGAGGTCATGATCTCAGGGTTGTGAGACGGAGCTATGCGTCTGGCTCCTTGTCGGGGCTGGAGCCTGTTTACGATTCTCTTTTTCCCTCTGTTCCTCTCCTGGCTTTCCTTCTCTTAAAAAAAAAAAAAAAAAGTTAATCACATATATAAAAAGACTAGAAATGTATTTGTCAAATTTATTTGTCAAAAATATTTTGGGGGCAGGATGAAGACGAAGTTTTCTTTTGTTTTGCTTTAAAGATTTACTTATTTGTTAGAGAAACAGAGAGAGAGAGAGGGGGAGCTGGCGAGGGGGAGAAGCAGAGGCAGAGAGTCCTTAAGCAGGCTCCCTGCTGAGCACAGAGCTCAGTGTAGGACTTGATCCCAGGACCCTGAGATCGTGACCTGAGCCAAAATCAAGAGTCTGATGTTTAACTGACTGAGCCACCCAGGTGCCCCTTGTTGTGTTTTTTGTTTTTTGGTTTTTTTTGCACTTCGACAATTTCCCCAAATGTTCAACAGAAAATATATTTTACTTTTTAATAAGAGGAGGAAAAAGCACAAATATTATTTCTTTAAGAATCAGAAAACTGGAGAATAAGTAGGTTTTAAGTTCAACAATGAACATCTTTAACCTGAGGGGTCTGGAGAGTATTTCAAAGACAGCACATCCAAAAAGGCAGAAGGATGCATGATTTGAACACCTGGACTCAAGCTGTGGTAGCCCTCTTCTTGGAAATAACCTCAGAGAGGTCCACACTTCCTGTGAGTCTTACATCATTGTAAGATACTAATAAGTCAAATGACTTTCTTACTAGTCTGACATCAGGTTTTGTAGCCTCTTCTTTCTAATTTTTTTTTCTTTTCTTTTTTGGGGGTTGGAGGGTGGTGGGCAGAGGGAGAAGTAGGGAGAGGATCTTAAGCAGGCTCCATTCCCACTATGGACGCTAACGTGGGGCTTGATCTCACAAACCTGAGATCATGACCGAAGCCGAAATCAAGAGTCAGTTGCTGAACCAACTGCGCCACCCAGACACCCCTGTATCCTTTTAATTTTCTCTTCTACCATCTTAGCTTAGCCCCAAGTAACTCATGGCTTAAAGATTTCTATAGTATTTTGACTGGTTTCTTCCATGCCAATCTATGTGTATTTCAGTATATTCTCTATACCTCTGCAGTAGTAGTTGTAAAGCTCCAGAGCCTTCTTAAATTCATGATAGCTTCCCATTGTCTACCGAATGAAAATCAGATTTCTTAGGGAAGCATTTAACACACTTCCTAATATGACTCTTGCTGTTGTCTATTTTCCACTCCACTCTCCCGTCAAAGCCAGTTCTTTGCTCAAATACACCAGTCAACTTGTACACTTCAGGCCCTTTATGTCTGCCTCTTCCTCTGCTCCAACTGTCCCCCTGTATTTGCACCTTTTCAAATTCTGCCCATTCTTCAAAACTCAGTTCTAATGTTACATCCTTCGTAAAAGCCTCCTCCTTTATTCTAGTTGCAAATGATCACAGCTCCGTGCAAATTTCACACTGAGAGGTAGCAGTCACATGACATTCTCCTCCACCTGTGGGGGATATACCGTTTACTATTTACAAATATACTTCACAATAGGTAAGCCTATTTACTTTTTAAAAATTGTTTACCTAAATTCATTTTGTTTAACATATACTGTAGTACTAGTTTCAGGGGTAGAATTTAGTGATTCATCAGGTGTATATGACACCCACTGCTCATCACATCATGTGCCCTCAATGCCGATCACCCAGCTGTCCCTTCCCCCCACCCCCACGCCAGCAACCCTCAGTCTGTTCCCTAGAGTTGAGAGTCTCTTACGGTTTGTCTCCCTCTCAATTTTCATCTTATTTTATTTTCTCCTCCCTTCCCTCATGCTCATCTGTTTTGTTTCTTAAATTCCACATATGAAGGAAATCATACAGTATTTGTTTTTCTCTTACTGACTTATTTCCCTTAGCATAATACCCTATAGTTTCATCCCCATCGCTGCAAATGGCCAGATTTCATTCTTTTTGATGGCTGAGTAATAGATACTGATTAATTCTCACAAACAATCCATGAATGTAGATACTAGATTTTTTTAAATTGAGAGAATGTGTGGTCTGGCAGCATACAGCCAGGAAGCGGCACAGTCTAGATGCAAATCCATTGCTTTTCAAGACAGAGATATAAATCCTGAGAGGATCGTTTGCATTTTTGAAAGTTGTGGTAAAATATACATAACACAGAATTTAACATTGTTACCATTTTTAGGTGTAAAGTTCAGTGGTATTAGATACACTGATATTTTTGTGCAACTCTCTCTACCATGCCTTTCTACAACTTTTTTCATCTTGCAAAACTGAAACTCTGTGTCTATTAATCAATAAAGCCATTCCCTCCCTCTCCCAGCTTCTGGCAACCACTACTCTACTTTCTGTCTCTATGAATTTCTGCACTCTGCACACTTCACATAAGAGGAATCATACAGTATTTGTGTGTGTGTGTGTGTGTGTGTGTGTCTGCCTTATTTCACTCAGAGTAGTGTCTTCAGAGTTCATCCATGTTGTAGCATGCACCAGAATTTCCTTCCCTCTGAAGGCTGAGTAACGATATTCCCTTGTAGGGATGTATATACTCTATTTTGTTTATCCATTCATCTGTCAGTGGGCACTGAGTTGCTCCCACCTTTCGGCCACCGTGAATGAGCTATTAGGGATATGATCCTACAAATACCTGCTGCAGTCCTGTTGTAATTCTTCCGGGCGTCTGCCCAGATCTGAGGAGCCACCATATTGTTTTCCAGAGTGGCCCTGCCATGTTTATGTTCCCGCCAGCGGCACCCGAGTGTTGCATTTCCTCCTCATTTCTCGCCAAGACCTGTTATTTACTTTTTTGGTTTGGTTCGGT
The DNA here is from genome assembly GCA_004023965.1 of Spilogale gracilis. Classification (NCBI taxonomy): domain Eukaryota; kingdom Metazoa; phylum Chordata; class Mammalia; order Carnivora; family Mephitidae; genus Spilogale; species Spilogale gracilis. The sequence continues at coordinate 89,444 of PITA01001077.1, forward strand.
TTTTGACAATAGCCATCCTCATGGGTGTAGAGTAGATCTTTGGCATCTTGAGGACTTAAAACAGGAGTTAGGAACTCAAGCATCCACAGGGACTCAAGGGGTCTGGAAACACAAGTGTGGCAAGGCCAAAGGTGCTGAAGCAGGGATCAGAGGGTGTTCGGAGAGCCTATGGCTTCCTCATGGGAGCCGCTGTGACTCAGGCCTGCGTGTTAGAGCTCTGGCAGATCTTCATGAACTCTGATTTTTAAGCACTGAAAATGGATTTGAATTTAAAACCCTCTGCAAGCCAATTTTCTGAAGCAACTAGGTTTGGATGAGTATAGGATCTATGGTGTGTATAGAAGCCTTCCCACTTTTGAGGTGAGAATCACACTTGAAGGCAAGAGAGTAGAAATTCTGGGTCTGTGCTGGAGGGTGTGCACAGAAATCCAGTGCCTAGAACGTGGCAGATCTGGCGACAGAGGGCTGATGACTAAGAGCTCCAAGACTTCGGGCTCTTGCTTCTCAAGGTCTTGAGGGGTCATGCTGGGGGTTTCATTCTCCTTCAAACCTTGAAAAGCATGCCTTCACCTCATTTCTGCACTTGAGACACACTACTGGTCAAAGGTTGCTATTCCCTTTCTCGCTGCAATGGCCATTCTGCACAAGTCGGCACTAGGAGACAGCGCCGAGACAGACTGAAATTCTCTCCCAAGATATGAAGAAACATATGTGACCCTTGGAACCGCATCAGAGAGGAGGCTGGGCAGTGGATGTGTCCATGGGGACCATGAGATATTTGCTTGGGAGAAGGGCTGTATTCTATTAGTAACATCCAGAACCATGGAGAGCAGGGGTCAGCAAACTCTTTCCGGAAAGGGCCAGATGGTAAATAGTTTAGACTCCATGGGGCACTTACAGACTATCCCACATTCTTCTTTGTTTTTGTCTTGTTTTGCCTTTTACAGATCCCTTCTAAATACAAATAACCTTCCTTAGCTTGCAAGCTGTGAGCCAGACTTGGCCCATGGGCAGCAGTTTGTGAACCCCGGGTGTTAGAGGAACGTTCCATCACCTTGGAAGTCCCTTGCCTTTCTAAGAGATTGTTAAGAGCCATTCAGGGAAGAAATGATTCTTTGTATTCACCACAGTTTCTGGCCTGGTTCCTGGTGAAAAGATTCAACAAATGTTGGTAAGTAAATGAATTCATGAGGAAGAAGGGAGTTTTCAAATACTTGAAGCAAGACAGTGCTGTCATCAATCAGTTTTCAGAGCTAACCTTCTTCAAGGTTTCTGTAAATATATAGTGTTAGTAATTCATCAGAAAAAGATAGTAAGACTCACCATTTATGGACTGACAGGATGGGGAGGGAGCAGAAGGTCTGCCTTCCTGGATGAGAGCCAAAAGGGGCAGGCTGTGTTTTCTTCTTTATGTAAGAGGTGATGGTAATGGCACCCATATTTCATGGAAAGAACAAAGATGATAAGCATTAAAAAAAAAAAAAAACCCTGTATGAACTTTATAGATTTGAGATGTTTTAACATCCCAAATTTAGGGCAGACACAACCATTGCCCAAAGCTAACGTTTGTAAGAATAAATATAGTATGTTCTCAACACACACATTATTGATACACTCCCTTTCTGAAATGTCTGTTTTCTTTTCTTTTTTTTTTAAATTTATTAACATATAATGGAAATGTCTGGTTTAAAGGGGGAATTTTATAGTGCTCTTAGGTTTCCAATATAAAATGTATAACTCCTGTAAGGGTTTGAGGGCAGAATTTTATCTCGAGGTCAGTAAAATTACTTCTACCTAATAAATTTCCTTACTTGGCTTATTCAGGCGGTGCCCCATGCCACCCCTTGGCGCTATGTAAAATGGGGATAAATTAACATTTTCAGGTCTCTAGGATACCAGTGCTTATACTGATAAGGGTAGATAGAGTATGTGTTGGCAGAGTGGACAGCTCGGAGTATGATATGAGGGGACCCCAAAGGGTGTCTAACTTCAAAATATTTCACTATTAGCACTCAAGAGTGACATCAGAATTGTAAAAAAAAAAATATTCCTTTGGGATAAAGTACAAAATCTCCCGGAGTGTCCTATTAAAATGGAACACCTTGGAAGAAGTAATGACACACTAATTAGCTCATTATCACTAATTGCAAACCCAAGCGGGATTCATTTTCCAGGCCACTAACCCTTCACTGGTCAGCAGAGGGGAAGGGTTATGGTGACCCATGACCTGTAATGGATGTAGGTCTGGGTAGGGACTGAAGTGAGGACCCTAGGAAGTGAAAGGACATTGTGGGTGGGGAAGAATGGAAAAGAAAAATCTGCTGATAGAAACAAGGGCATATGAAATATATGTGAACTTCTTTCATAAATTTAACCTGACTCACCATAGAGACGAGAAATTTCAGAAATGCAGACAAGCTAGTTTCTTAATAGAGCCTTAAGGGCTATAAGAGCCTATTCTCAATATTGTAGTATTCTAGGGCTTATTAGAGATCATGAAGGAAAGAAACCAACATTTTGGAGACTATAATAGGTGCTCACTCATTATTTAGTTACCTCATTCTATCCTTAGGACTGCTCTAATTCCCTCATTTTACAGGTAAAACATTTAAGGTCATATACCCCATATGACTTGTACAAAGTGTAGAGTTTACAGCTTAGTAATACTTGCTTTTGTTTCGATTGGTTTCCATAATGGCATTTGTCCCACTTGACAATGAGGTGCCAGATTGGCACTTCCCATTAAAGTAAGTCTGTGAGCTGTCCTTCTTGGCGCTAACATCATTTGTGTTCACCCAGTCTGGTTCCTGTCTATGGTGGTGTGCAGAAACTGCTTCTACCATGGGGCACATCTGGGGGGCCTCACACACCTGCTGGGCACATACCACCACAGCCTCCAGGCATGAGGGGTCTTGAAATGTGCCATCCTTGCGTTCCCTTATCCCGCTGGTAGCTTTCCCTAAAGTTCTGCACGAGGTCCCTTTTCCCTGCTGCAATCTTTCTGGGTGAGGGTACATAGGAGTGATAGTCACCAGTGAGCTGGTCCTTGGGTAGAGTATTTATGGGACCTTCTTAAGGCACATGGAGATTCAGAAATCCCTGCCAAACCAACACCAGCTCCAGTACAAACATGAGGACGATCTCCAGGTTGGCTGTGCTATCTGCCATTCCTAAGTGGTTGGAGGAGGAGGGAAAGGGTTCAAGTCAGATGCTGTGTCTTTCCAAAAGGCATGAAACACACCTGTATGAGTTGAAAACTTAGGCCTGTTCTGCACACCAATGTTTACAGCAGCTTTTTAAATAATTTGCCAGCCTGGAAGCAAGCAAGATGTCCTTTAGTAGATGAAGGTATCAGAAATTATGGTCCGCCCATACGATGAACTATTATTCAGTGATTTAAAAAAAAAAAAAAAAAGAGCTATCAAGCCACGAAAAGACAGGAGGAATCTTAAGTACAAATTGCTAAGTAAAAGAAGCCAATCTGAAAAGGCTATATAGTATCAGAGTCCAACTATATGACATTCTAGAAAAGGCAAGAATATAGACACGGTAAAAAGATGAGCCATTTCCAAGGACTCAGGGCTAGGGAGGATATGAAGGTAGAACATAGGCTCTTAAGGGCAGTGAACTCTTCCGTATGGTGTGGTAACACTGGGAGCAAGTCATTAAACATTTTGTCAAAACCTGTAGAACATAATTAAAAAACAAGATAAAATTAAATTTAATTAAAAAAAAAAAGAAAGTACAACACAGAGAGTGAACCCTAATATCCATGATGGACTTTGTTAGTGCCAATATTGGCTCATCAATTGTAATAAATGTAGCACAACAGTGAGAGATGGTGACAGTAGGGAAAACTGGAGGAGGGTGGTAAGAAGGTATGAGAGCTGTGCTTTCTACTCATTTTTCTATAAACCTAAAACTGCTTTATGAATGTTTATAGGCTTTAAGAATGTCTTTTAAGAATGTCTACAATAGTAGGAGAACCCCACAGTGGGACAGAGTAAAGTTGATCTGACTCACACAGAGGCTAAGTGACGGGGAGGGAGGCAGAACAAGGCCATTCATAGCCACTCATTCGTGGCCCAAGCATTTTTCAATTTCCCACTCCACCATCCTTAGCACATAGGTCTTTGTCCTATCAAGGTGACAGAAGGCTACTGTATTCCCAGGTATGGTATCAACCTTCCTGGTGGGGAGAAGCAGGAAGGAGAGAGCAGGAAGGAGGTCCTTACAAAAAACCCTTAATTTCTGTCTCTCTGTCCAGAGCTGTATCACAAGGTACCCTTAAGAGCAAGGGAGCCTGGAAAAGTATTTCTAGCAAAGCACACTACAACCCTGACCCAAAATGGGATCCTGCTATTAAGAGTGAAGGGGGACTGGATTTGGGGAAGTTAACTAATATCATCTTCCACAAACACCGTAGAAGGTCTCCGGGTGAGACATAAAGGTGTTTCTACTTCTTCTATCGTCTTCTTCCACGTAGTAACTGCAACTGCTGTTGGAATGGAATTCAGAGGACAGAGTGGCCATGGATGGAAGGAAGGCATGGAACGATTTTAGTGATGCACCCCCCCCCCACCGTCGCAAAAACCCCCACACATGCGAGGAGAGAGAGAGAATGAATGTGAGCCAGTAAATCGAGGGGCATAAGGTGTGAATTGACAAAGAGCCTTAAAGGTTAGGCAGGGGCGTTGAGCTGCTCTATAAAAAGACTAAGTACACCGCGGTAGATTTTGAGCAGAAGAGTGAAATGTTTCTATAACAAGAAAATACATATTAGTTGTCATACTGAGATTCTTAATCTCTTTCCAAGTTGAGTCAATATAGTTATCAACACTTCGCCGCTTACCACCTCCAGAGCAGCCTGCCAGAGAATATGAATAGATCGCTGGAGAATGATTCACCATTAATTAACAGTATTATTCATGTTAGTGATTTATAAAAGACAAAGGAACAATTACTGTTTAACTAAAAATCTGTGTCGATAGGAGTGTCCCTGGATTTCTAAATTGGTTCTGCTTCTGGGGTCTTTTGAAAAGCCATATGGATATGATTTCAGCTTTGAAATGATGGGCTAATTCCATTCAGGTGCACTGTAAAATTCATCAGAAACTACTTCCTTTCTTACCACTTAAATGCTTCAGAGAATATCAACGTTATATATTTTTTAACTGTTTGAACTGTAAACGTCAGAAGTGGTAAAAAGGGAACTTTCTTCAGATGTTCTAACAAAGAGTTTATACTACTTTACTGAAACATTTTGAGATGGTGCTTAGTGCTGTTGGGGGATTTCGGTACCCGACGTCCAAAGATTCTTCCGGAAGGCAGGAACTTGTTCTTTCTAATTCGTAAGTAAGCTGAGCTTTTAAAGGAATCTCCTGTTGTGATATTTCAGGAAATAACTTTTCTGTGATTCTGCCTACACGTGTCTTCTCCTGTAACAACATGGGCTTGATATACTGTATTTTGGGACCACCTTAACATATGAAATGCCTTAATTTGAAGACATATTTTTTTTCCCTATAGTTTTTCATTTGTTTGTTTTGGGCTTTTTTGCAGGGGAAAGTCAAGATGAAAATTTATTTGTGGAAGTGTGTTCTTTCTTGGCTTTCTATATGCTTCCATAATAATTTTGAATGTGAAAGTTGATTTACATTATACACATTTCACTTCTTTTTACCGATTAACTTTCATATTCTTTACCATAAGAAGATTTGTTTCTTAAATGTACTTGTCTGTCTCACTGATTTTTATTACTAAATTTTGATAGCAGTAAGGTCACCTTATATCTCACCAATGTGTAGTACGTGGCAATTCAACCAACATCGATTTTAACTTTGAACTATGCACATAAAATTGTAAATATTTCAATGGAAAGGAAATCTGTTTAAGGTACCATAGTTTTTTTGCTCCTGGAAAATTATTACAATTGTACCCATTTGTATTGTAAATTATGCATAGGAGCATACCTGATAAGATCTTGGTGAAAAAAATATAGTATTTCTCAATAAAAGTAAAACTTAAAGGAAACACCCCTGCTCAAGAAAAAAAACAAACCATAAAATAAAAGCTAGAGTTTCCAGAGTTGGAACTCAGTGAGAAATCTTTGGAACAGAGAGCTGGACTGCATATTCCTGCCCTGTCCTCCAGATTTGTCTTCTCACCGATGTCTGTCACTAATTAATGCTGCTACCACCAAAAATCTAGTCTCAGATGTGAGCTGCTCCTCCTTAATGGTCTGGCCCAGAGTTTAGTATCAGGAAACAGAACCAGCACAGACACATTCAAAACCTTTTTATTAAAGATCGAAGGAGGGGAGCCTGAGTAACTCAGTCGGTTAAGCGGCAGACTCTTGATACCAGCTCAGGTCAGGATCTTAGGCGCCTGGGATGGAGTTCCGCGTGAGGCTCTGCCCTCAGTGTAGAGTCAGCTTGAGCTTCTCTCTCTCCCTCTGCCCCTCTGGACCCCCCTCTTGCTGGCCTGGATGCGCTCTCTCCCTCTCTCTCTCTCAAATAAATAAAGAAATCTTTTAAAAAGACTGAAGGAAAACAAAATGATCTAAGAAAGCTTTTCCTCTGGGTTTGCAGGCCCATTGCAGTTCCGGGGGAGGCCAGTTAGGTAGGGTAAAGCCAGTTGCTGCATCAGATAAACTAAAACTTCTCAGGAGTTTGACTCAACCAATGACTACTTCTTGCTCCACCAAGGCTATTTCCACTTCTTCCTCAGCCATCTTGCACACATCTGGTCTCAATGTGTGGCTCTATCATGACAGACAAGGAAAAGATCTGGAGACTTCTCCCTGTGTGCTGGAGGGTTCTGGGGGGAGTAATGGGCCATGGCGTGGCTGCTCAGATGGAAAACCCCGGAGACAAAAGCAGGGTCTCCGAGGCTGCCCCTCTACTTTTGAAGGTGAAGGAGGCCCATGATTGGAGGTGGGACCTACTCCACCCAGCTTCTCCTCATACCTCGAAACACAGCAAGGTTTCTTCCTAGATCTCTAGTGAGATTTACGGCCTTGACTGTAGGCACAGTAATGTCTTTCTCTCCCTTCTTCTAACAGGAGAGCTATAATTAGCTCACAAAAAGGTTAAGCCATTTCTTTGTTTTTGCACTGTGAAGTTGTTCAGGTGAGTGTTCGATTTTGTCAGTCTGTACTCCCTATTCTTCATATTTAAAAAGGAAAAAAAAAAAGGAAATCCTGACTGATCTGGGTGGGATTAAATCTGGAAACAAATGAGATAAAATGTGTTCACGTTCCTCCTGACCATTTTGTGAGCATAGGAAAATCACTTTGCTGCCCCTCAAGGTGTGAGTGGAAGGAACCGGCAGGACGGGAAGATATTACAGGCTGCTTTCGCGCACGTAGATATGCTTCTCACTTCATTCCCCTGGGGCTAGGGGCACCTGTCTGAACATTAGGCCAATTTCCTCAAGCCTGCTTGGAAGTAGACAATGTATATCCTTCTCAGTACTGTATTTTTAGGTCCCCCCCTTCCATTTTTCCTTCCTTTAGAAGCCTGAGAGGTACTTATTGGTGGGATGAAATAAAATCCTAAAACTTTTAATTTGAAATATTTGGTTGAAAACATCTTTGATCAAACCACAGTTATTCTAAGCCTCCTATAGTCACTCAGGGTTAAGGTCAAAGGGGTCAACCATTCTCCTAGATTCCACTGAAACCCCAAAACACAAAAGTTAGATAAAGGATAAGACATCATAGTTCATGAAGGTCAAGCTGGTTACAAAATAAGGATGAGTTGGGAAAAACATCTAACTTAAATATACTGTATGAGCAATTATCTTGAAAAATGTATTATGATAATGATTACCTAAAGCAAATAGATAATTGCATAAAGTATAAAGACAAAGAAAAATTATATTTACCCACTTCTAATACTGTCTATGTGAGAGGATAGTCTCATTCAAATTGACTGACCCCAGACTTTATTAAAGAAATATCCTCAAAGGACAAAAGAATAACCACAACAGTCCAGATATAGTCGATATGAATTTTTTTTTCCTTTGGTTCAATACCCAATGTCCTTAATTAAGCTCCCTAGTGACACGATGGACAGTAATGATTACTTAATTAAACTAATGCTTATTGAAATTCTACTTTTGTCATAGGTATCTGACCCTTGAGTTTTAGGAGCTTTTCAACCACCAGGAGAGGCAGATAAATAAGATTATGTTAGAGAGGAATGGGCCCATGAGAGTACAAACTCACATGCATATGAAGAGGCATCTACAATCTACACTCGGTCTGGGGAATTGTGAAAGGCCAATGGGGGCTGACTAGCTGAAATTCTACAGTCAGACTGTCTGGGTTTAATTTCCTACTCTACCATGGCATTGTTGTAGGACCTTGTGCGTGTTGAGTCATCTCTCCAAACTTCAGTTCTGTAATCTGAAAAGTTAAGAAGATAGAAGCACCTTTGCTAAGGAGGTTTAAGGAAGATTATATAATCAAATTTCTATTCTAAGATCATTCGAGGTGTACCTGAGTGGCTTGATTGGCTAAGTCTCTTACTCTGGCTCAGATCATGATCTCAGGGTCCTGGAATCAAGTTCTGCATTTGCGCTTCATGCTCAGTGGGGAGTCTGCTTGTCCCTCTGCCCCCTCCCCTACCCCGGGCTCATGCTCTTCTCTCTCTCTCTCTCTCTCTCTCTCTCTCTCAGATAAATACATGAAATCTTTAAAAAAAAAATCATTCTACTAGTAGTTTATACATCAGATTAAAAAAAAAAAGCCATTGGGAGTGTCAGCTCAAGTAATCCCCGGGAGATGGGACTGTTCTAAGACAGTGGCAGTGGGGAAGAAGGAAAAACAGGGAGTAAAGAGAGGAAGGACGAATAAAAGAAATAGAATGTCTTGGTCTTGGTGACTTGCTGGCTCTAGGACGTAAGAAATAGAGGAGTCTAGGATGACCACTGGATTTCTAGCTCAGCCAATGGAAGGGTGGTGATGCCATTCATCAAGAAAAGGAATACAAGATAAACAAATTAAATTTTAGGATAAAAATAATGAGGTCAGATGCTGGATATTTTGAGTTGAAGGCATTTGTGGGACGGTAGATAGTAGAGATGTAGAGATGCCCTGAAGCAGAGAAGTCTGGGCTTCTTGAATATTCAGATTTTTAAATGAATATATGGAAGGGGATGTGTTTTATGAAGATGATGATTCTTATTTTCACATGAGGTATACACTATTATCTTCCATTCTAAGAATTAATGTCTGGTGGTTTGAGATGCGTGGTAGAATCCTAGAATACCTGATTATCATTAGATCGATGAACTGAACCAGGCCAAAAGTTTGAGCAATCATATTCTTTACCTTTTGCTTTATTAATAGGCATATCTTTTAAAGCATTTTTGAAAAGTTGGGACTCATCATTAACTCAGGCAGACCTACTCCTTTATTCAGGAAAAATATGATTTGTGTTTATTCAACGGGTAGGACCAGGAGTATCCTGGAGAGGCAGCTCAGTGAATTGTAGGTCCTTAATTGGGTGTGTGTATCCTGACTCCCTAACACCGGAAAAAGTATGACCTCGGAAAAATTACGGAAGCTCTCTGGGCCTCATTTTCTCAATATTCAAAAATGGGAGTTACAATAGTCCCTATCTCTTAGGGTTGTTGTGAGGAGGAGTGAATACACAGCTAGGCAAAGAGAATCCTCAGTAAATGCTGGCTATCATTATTGTCCGTGATAATATAGCAAAATTCCATGGGAGAGCATCCCCTCTCACTACGGCATTGTTTTAGTTTCACTTAAGGGAAAAATCATGTTCCTCATGACTATAGGCATAAAATATTGCAAATGTATATACTGCATTGATTTTTTTTTAAATATTTCTAACGAAGGATATATACACGCACACACATCCCTCACATTAATATCAGTGTACATGTTGAGAGACATAAACATCAGAGAAACATAGCTATAAGTGTGGTTAAAGTGAACGTGTGACAAGAATATTTAAACAGTACTTTGGATTTATATAGCACAAAGAGTCCAAGTTATTTTGTAAGACTATTTTTTTTTTTTACATTTGAAAATTTCAATGATATTTTGTAACCTTTCCCATAGCCTTTAGGAGGTAGTTTGTCACATTTAACTCTACAGAAAAAAATTAAGGACCATCCAAATACACCTTGCCATGATGAAAAACTATTACATTAATTAGATCAATAAAAGCCTATTGATATAGAGAAAATTTGCTTCAGCGAATAGCTGTTTCATCAAAAGTTTACTCTGTTAAAATTTTATACAAGGTTAGAGTTAATAAAAATTCAAATTCTGGTATTTCAATTGCAGTATTTCTGAACTGAGTTTTACCAATAGAAAGTAGAACTCTGGGGCAGCTGGGTGGCTCAGTTGGTTAAGTGTCTGACATGGGCTCGGGTCATGATCTTAGGATCTTCAAAAGAAATGATTTTATTTATTGATTTGGGAGAGAGAGGGAATGAGAGGGGGAGTGGATGCAGGGCTCAATCCCAGGACGCTGGGATCATGACCTGAGCCAAAGATGGACACTTAACTGACTTGAGCCATACATGAGCCCCAATAAATAAAATTTTGAAAACAACAACAACAACAAAGTAGAGTGTAACATTTTAAGCATGTTGAAATTATAAAAATTCAAAAACCAAACCACACTCAAGTATGTTTTTATCTGTTCAGGAGCTTAAACACTGTGATACTATTGCGGGTTATTTCACCAATAAGCAAGTAAGGTATTTTAAATGGTAATTTTGAAACACTGCACTGTTTACATTTCTTAGAGCAATCAACTTTAGAGGACTCCTTGAAATTTAAAAATTGCTAATCCTTGTATAGATCATTATAGATCAAACACTGAAGCCCAGAGAGATGAAGGGATTTCCTCCAAACATCCCTGTAATAAAACTAGTTCTAAAACCCAAATTCGTAAGTTGGATAAACTCTTGTGAGGCTATTGCCAGGAGAAAAGTTGCCCAGGTAATATGCAGCTTTCTTAATTGGAAGTGCAACAGATTTCCAATCACTCTGGAGGCTACTGGGCAAAAGTTAAGTTCAGGATAGTCTAACACTAGCAGGATCCCATTAATGTGAGAAGGAGGGTGTGTTTGGACAAAGAGAATATGGACTCTTCTTCCTTTAAAAGCAACCAACTGCAGGCTTCAGAACTGGAAAAGGGAAGAGAAAGAAATGCCTAATCATACAGCCTCCATGTTCATTTAAAACCTACTTAGAGGGGCGCCTGGGTGGTTCAGTCCTTAAGCATCTGCCTTTAGCTCAGGTCAGGATCCTGGAGTCCTGGGATGGAACCCCGCCTCCCGCTCCCTGCTCAGAAAGCCTGCTTCTCCCTCTCTCACTCCCCCTGCTTGTGTTCCCTCTCTGGCTGTCTCTCTCTCTGTCAAATACATAAATAAAAGCTTAAAAAAAAAACCAAAAACCACTTAGAATTCACAAAATTCCAACCCGTGAAGGAGAATCACTACAGCACAAATGGAAATTAGAAATCAAGAACCTTTTTATGCACTCTGTGGAAGAAATTTATGGAACCAATAAATCAGTTTGTGGGAATTATAAAATTAAAAGGATTTCAAACTGTGATCATCAAAGAACAACATTTTCAAGGAGCAAAGGATTGAGTTTTGTAGCTTTTTTTTTTTTTTAATATTTTACTTATTTGACAGAGAGAAACACAGCTAGAGAGGGAACACAAGCAGAGGGACTGAGAGAGGGAGAAGCAGGCTTCCCGCTGAGCAGGGAGCCCGATGTGGGGCTTGATCCCGGGTCTCTGGGATCATGACCTGAGCCGAAGGTTAACCGAAGCTTAACCAACTGAGCCACCCAGGCGCCCCAAGTTTTGTAGCTTTTTAATAAAAATTATAGTGCTGAATTTTTGTTTTGTATTTTATTTTTTATTTTATTTATTTTTTTTTTTTGCAGGAATTGAGCTCACTTCAGGGGACTCCCCAAAATGCAGTCACCTGGCCTTCCGCCATCTTCCCCTCTATTTTTTAAAAAGTCTTTTAAAGATTTTATTTATTCGACAGAGAGAAACACAGCCAGAGGGAACACAAGCAGAGGGAATGAGAGAGGGAGAAGCAGGCTTCCCACCAAGCAGGGAGCCCGACGCGGGGCTCGATCCTGGGTCTCCGGGATCATGACCTGAGCCGAAGGCAGTTGCTTAACCAACTGAGCCACTCAGGCACCCCTGTATTTTATTTTCTATAACCTTCCTAAGTTTTTGACATGAGCTCACTGTTGCTAATATATTTGTCAAAGTGGTGCTTAACTGTAGTCTCCCTTTTTTCATACAAATAGAAGTATAGGAAGTGAGGTTTAAAATTTTCTTTAAGGAAACAGTTTTCCAATATTTTTTGTGTCTTGAAATTCCAGATTTGAATCTAGGAAAAAAAAATTAAATGGTGGCATACTAATTACCTTAGCAAGCATAACAACATCTTAACTAAATTCGAATTCATTTTCATAGATCTTAAGCCCAAGACACCCAGTGATATTTATTGTACTTTGGCTGTCTGTGGATTAGCTGAGGTTAGAGAATGAGAGGAGCTACTCTTCCTTCTCTTGTTCATAAATTCATCACTATTCAATAACCACAGGAAAAAAGGATTTAGAGACTAAGATGAACTGAAAAGTATAGAAAATATTAAAATGAAACCGCATTCATCAATAATTGTTGAAAATAATGACTATATAAATAAAAATAAAGGTTTTACTTGACTCTGCAAAGGATTTTACACCATAAATCTCTTTTTTGTCTACGCCCCCTAGCCCTCCATGTCTTCTTTGTCCTCTCTTACATGACTGTTTGTTTTCTTCTACCTAATTCACATTTTCATTGGGGGTGCAGCCTTGAGATCTTGACTTTGTGGAGGGGTTTCAGACTATAATTCTTATCTCATGAGGTCCAAGGCTCTCTCTCCTGTCTCCAAGTGACCATTAAATTGAAACTCTAGCTTATTAAGGGATGGCAGATTTCTCTTTTCAACACTAGTTTTACTTTTCTGATTGGGGTTTTTGTTCTTCCTTAAGTCTAAGAATTTCCCTTAGTTGCTTGCCACCTCAGCAAGAAATGTAATAAGCTGTTTTAAAATACTTTATCCAGAGTTTTTAGGTGTTTGCTGAAGGATGTTTATTCAGCTTACCTACTCCATTATATAATCAAAAATCAAAAATGGAAAAAAATTGTTATAAATCTAGACCATGTAAAAATGTAATGTAATTTTGAAAACAGGATGGAGAAAAGGAAAACAGGGTAAAATTTTCACTTTTCACTGTACAGCATCAATACATGCTATTTAAATTTGAACTATCAGAGGATTCAAACCCCAAAATTGTTAACAGTGTTTATCTCTGAGAGCTTAGTGGGGTGGGAGATTAGAAGAGTTACTCTTCTACTTTTTGAAAAGGCAAGAGTAAAATGGTTTCCATTCACATCTCTACTGGAATCAACAAAGTGATTTTTACAATGTATCAGGAAATAAGATCAATATAAACAGTTACATTCTTTACACTAACAATGAACAAAAGGAATTTAAAAAATCATTTACAACAGCATCGAAATTATGATATCTTTAGGGGTAAATCTGACAAAGACGTGAAAGACTTGTATATAAAAAACAATAACAAAAAATTACTGAGAGAAATTAAAGAATAAGTAAAAGGAGAGATATATCTTTTCCATGGATCAGAAGACTCTATACTATTAAGATGACAGTTCTCACTGGATTGATTTATAGATTCAACACAGCACTAACCCAGATCCCAGCAAGCCTCTTTGTCACAACTGATTAAGTTGATTCTAAAATTCATATGAACATGCAAAGGACCTAGAATAACCAAACCAACTTTGAAAAAGAACAGAAGAGAACAGGTTAATAGTGCCAGGTTTCAAAATTTATTATAAAGTGATGGTAATCAAAATAATGTGGTATGGGGGCAGAGAGACAAACATAACAGATGGTATAGAAGAGACTTCCCCAGCAGACCCACACACGCATGGACAACAGATTCTGACAAAGGTAGAAAGGCAATTCAGTGGAGAAAGAGTCTTTTTAACAGATGGGACTGGAATAGTTGGATATCTGTACAAAAAGTTGTGAATGTTGGGGCACCTGGGTGGTGCAGTCAGTTAAGCATCTGACTCTCGGTTTTGGCTCAGGTCATGATCTCAGGGTCAAGATCAAGCCTTGCATCCGGCTCGATGTTCAGTGCAGAGTCTGCTTGGGCATCTCTCTCTCTCTTTCTCTCCCTCTGACCCTCCCAATTGTTTTTTTTTTCCTCTCTCTCTAATTAATAAATGAATTTTAAAAAAGTTGTGAATCTCAACCCTTACCTCACATCCTACACAAAAACTAATTCAAAATGTCTCATTGACCTAACCTTAAGAGCTAGAATAATAATGTTTTGTTAAGAAAATAGGAGAAAAATCAAATGACTTTGGGTTAGGCAAAAATTCTTAGATAAAGCAAAGGCACAAACTATAAAGTACAATATTGATAGATAAGACATCATCAAAATTAAATGCTTTTTTTGCTCTTTGAAAGATAAATTTAAGGAAATGAAAAGGAAAGCCATCCCCTGGAAGAAATCCTTGCAAAAATTTATATCTGACAAAGTACTTATGTCCAAACAGTGTTAAGAACTCTTGTTAACTCAGCAAGAAAAGAAGCACCTCAAAGGTAGACAAAACACCATCTTTTTACAAAGAGGATATACAAATGGACAATAAGCACATGAAAAGCTGAACATCAGTCGTTTTTAGGGAAATACAAATTAAAACCACAATGTTATTACTACACATTCATTAGAAAAGATCCTTTAATTCTTGCCAAAAGGATTGGTAAGGATGTGGAGAACTAGAACTCTCACACATTTCTGCTGGGCATACAAAATGATAAAGGCACTCTGGAAAGCATCCCAGCAATTTCTTATAAAGTAAAAATATCTACTTACCATGACAGAGAAATTTTACTTCTAGGTATCTGCTGGAGTCAAATGAAAACATCCCTCCACAAGAACACTTCTACACAAAGGCTCCTAGCAGCCTTATTTATAATAACAAAAAAATCAGAAAATAAACTGGAATATATCCATATACTGGAACACTACTCTGCAGTAAAAATAAATGAATTACTGATACATGTGGTATATGGATGAATCTCAGAAATATCCTAATGAGAAGTCGGACCAAATAGGAAAAGAAAAAAAATAAATAAAAGGAAAGGAAAAAGGAAAAAAAAAAAACAACCAACGTTAAATATTGTATGTTTCCATTTATATGATATTCTAGTAAAGGGAAAATACAGTGACTGCAGATCCAAGTTTTCCTGGATTGAGGTATCAGGGGTGAGAGGATTGATTGCAAAGAACCACAAGGGAACTTTTGATGGTAATAGAAATGTTCAATAGCTTATGATTGTGGTTAAATGACTGCATGCATTGCCAAAATGTAGCTAATTGTACGCTTAATATGGCTGAGTTTTACTCTATGTGAATTATACCTCTATAAGGCTGTTTTAAAAGGAACATGCATTTATTTCCACCCCGAGATGGCATAATACTGATTATGAATGTACTTTATAAATGTTCTCTGTTAGCTGGAAAAATTGGTCAGAAGTAGTAGAAATTAAAAACCACAGTAGGTATGGGGGTGGATTCATTTCAAAATCCCATCCTAATAAAGCTATTTTTGAAGATCAGTACTATCTATAGCCTGAAAGCAAATTGTGTGAGAGACATCATAGGTCCTCTGCCTTCTGTGTTCTGCCTTCAGAACTTCTTACTGCAAGTGGATAAATGGTTCTTATTTATTGCATTATTTCTTTATGGAATTATAGTGTGTTAATATCCTCTGAGTAGATCCAGTGGCCTTTCGGAAGCCTTTTATGTGGCCAGATGGGAAGGGAAGAGAACAATCTCCACTGGTCCAGTTTTTTCCTCTTTCCAAACATTAAAAAAAAATCAAGATGCCCTTAAAATCCTTTTTTCTCCAGTTTCTCTAAGAGCGGGGTTAACAAAGCCCAGTAACCCTCTTAAAGCTCTCCTGCTGCTAAAGGGAGTGCAACAGAGACTTCACCATAAGGATTGACTCCTCACTGAGAGCTGAGTCTTTCTCAAGAGGAATCTGACAATTAAGGGCAGAAGTTGCCCCTGGATCGCACCAAAGATTATCCCAGCTGGGGCTCTGAGAAGGGCTCTGGCAGAATATGGCCAAGGGGAAGCCCCTTTGTAGCACAGACCTAAAACACCTTCTTGCCCTATGGGGCTGATCACAGCCAGATAACTACAAAGCAAATGCATCTTAGATTTCTAGAGCTTCATAAGAGGCTCCAAAGTCAAGTCTTAAAAAATTTAGTTCAGAAAGAAACACGCTGTGGGTCAAAAAAACGCTGGCAAATTTTAGGCAAAAATAAGCAGCAAAAATAAGATTATAGGTGTGTGCAAAAGTTTGCCAAAGCTTTGTGCTTCGTTTGCTTTCCCTCCTTTGATAGGCCGTGTAGTGGGATTACAAAATCAGATAACAATTCTCTTCTTTATGCGGTAGCTTTTAAAAATAACCATAGCCCCCATCAACGGGACTACAGAGTATAAGATAGTCTAGGGAAAGGCAGCTCAACACAGTGACCAGAGTCTTAGTCTGGTTTAAATCCTAAACTCTGCAGGTGTGTTGTTTAGGGAAAATTATTTAATATCTGTTTCCTTACAGAGGATAATAATAGTATGTACATAAAGAATTGTTAACAGGATTCATTAAAATAATATATTTAAAAAACTGAAAAGGGTGCCTAGCAGCTTAAAATGCGTGTACTGATTAGGATTCGTTTCAGTTGGGAGACAGAAAACAAGATGGCTATGATTTTTTTTTCCCTCCCGTTAACATAGGTAATAGAGGGCGGTATGGGGGTCTCACAATCAGTAGGGACTTAGGCTCCAATTCTGTTATGGGCCTGTGCTTGGCTTGGCCCAAGTCTGCGGCACTCTAGTTCTGAGCACAGGATGGAGAAGGGGATGAAAGGATAAAGGGGCAAAGCAAGCAAGGTGACGATTTCTTGGAAGGGGCCATATGGACAGTTCTGATTACATTCCACTGATCAGAACTTAGTTACAAGTCTTCATCGAGCTTCAAGAAAGACTGGGAAAGGAGGTCCAAAATATCGTTTTGTGAAAAGGGTCCAGTAAAAACAGGGGAAATTCTGTTACGGTAGAGGAAGGCGAAAAGATAACTAGCAGTCTATCCAGTGCTTCCTAAATATTAGCTGATTGTTACTTTGTTACATAGTAGGCTCAGTCTCTAGACCTGATGGTTCTTCCTAGCTCATGTGGTTCCCGGGATGGGTATCTCCACTTTATTGTCCCACTGAGATTTGCATTTATAAAACTGTGTTCATTCCCTGAGCCCTTCCTCCCCAGCCCCGCTTCTTCTCCCCTTTCTAATGTTCTGGTCAGAGTAAGCGTCATACTATCCTTTTCTTATATTTATACTATACTCCTAATCTTGAGATTATTTTCGAATGTATTCCATGTCTTCCTTTTTCAGCAAGTCTGTTATGTAGTGAATCATCTTCCCCCACCTCACAATTCACATACCCAACCCGACTCCCAGTACCTCAGAATGCGACTGTATTTAGGGGACAGGCTCTTTTGTTAAAATGAGTTTATCAGGGTGAGCCCTAACCCAGTGCCACTGGACCTACGTAAAGACAGGATTAGGACATGAACACACACAGAGGACAGACCCCCACGAGGACACAAGGAGAAGACAGCCATCTAGAAGCCAAGGAGGGGCCTCAGAAGGAAAACAACCCCACTGACACCTTGATCTTCAACTTCTAACCTCCAGAATTTTGAGAAAATAAGTTCCTGTTAAAGCCCATCACTCTCTGGTGTGTTGTTATGAAGGCTGTAGCAGAGGAGTACATAGTCTGGGTTTTTTTAAGATTTTATTTATTTATATTATATTATTTATTTATTTATTCATTTATTTATTTGAGAGAGAGAGACAGAATGACAAGGTGGAGGGGCACAGGGAGAAGCAGACTCCATGCTGAGCAGGGAGCCCAATCCTGGGACCCCAGGATCATGACCTGAGCTGAAGGCATATGCCTAACTGACTGAGCCCCCCAGGATCCCCCACAGTTGTGCTCTTATTTGGTGGCATCAAAGTCCCAAGAAGAAACAGATCACGCATGAGAAAGAGGGCAACTTTGAGGAGATATAAAGTGCAGAGGGCCGAGCCAACTGGATGACATTTCAGCCTAGGGAGTCATAAACCCAAAGGTATGGGGGGGAAGGAGCCTTTATCAGAGTCTTCAGTCAGGGGAGACAGCTATTCTAAAGCAACAGTGGAGGGATGGAAACAGGGTCACAATACCCAGACCTCACTCTCCTTCCCTGACTCTATCTCCTGTCAGTGCTGCCCACTCGTGGAGACCAGAAAGCACAGGAATCCAGTGAGGCGGTGCAGAAAGGAGGGCAAAGATAAGCAGAGAATGAGAGAATCTGGAGGAATAAAAGATACCTAGTACAGGGAGGACCTTTGATTTTTAGTTCTTCTGTATCTTGCTTTCTTCTTTGTTCCCTACCTGCTCTGTTTCCCAACCACACCCCCTTTCCCCAGCTCCCCAAAGTGCCTGTGGTAACTAGTTAGAGCGTTAATCCAAGTCTTAGCTACATTTGCCTCTACAACTATTACTTCCCTTTTCCTTTCCTGTTGGTTTTCTCCACAGAGGAAAAAAAAGAACCAGAGCAAATCAACTTACAATCCAAAATACTAAACCCGAAAAACCAAAAAAACCCACCAAAAAACCCAAAACACTTCAGTTGATTATATATTCTGGTTACATTATTTCCTTCTCTCACCTTTATACTAATTCATTATCATTGGCTTTGGATGAAGCGCATTTGCTGAATATTTCCATTCCTGTTCACTTCCTTTCCAAAACTCTTACAACTCCCAGCCTACCTTACCTGTTTCCGATAGGTAAGCATTATATCTTTTGAAGTCTGCAATAAACTTTTAGGATATTTTTTTCTCGAAGATGATTGCCAAATGTAGTGTTTTGTTTTTTTTTTTTAGATTTTATTTATTTGACAGAGAGAAACACAGCCAGGGAGGGAACACAAGCTGGGGGAGTGAGAGAGGGAGAAGCAGGCTTCCCGCCGAGCAGGGAGCCCGATCTGGGACTTGATCCCGGGTCTCCGGGATCATGACCTGAGCCGAAGGCAGTTGCTTAACCAACTGAGCCACCGAGGCGCCCCTGTTTTTATTTTCAAGAAATGCTAATAAGTTGTAATGTTTTGATTAGAGAACTAAGTTAAACTTAAAAACTTTGTTACAAGAATTATTTATATTGGCTCTTCCCTAGTTTACCAAGAAAGTGAGCATGCCTCAGCACAGTGAATGCCTACTCGCATAAAGCTGCATTTTAGATCTTGTTTATGATCATTCAGTTCTGCCAACTCTATAGCTGTTTCCTTAGAAGCTGATGTATTTTCTGGCTTTTCCAGAAACACAGCGCTTTGTATTACATTGTTGGGTTGCTGAATCAGTACTGACTTGAAAGAAAATTACATGGTTATTTTATGTGATTTTTAGTTTTTATCTTTTTGATTTGATTTCAGGAAGAACTTAATCTTAAAAAATTATTCACTTTCAAAAATAGGCAAGTTTAACCCCATGAAAAATCCCTTGTCAGATTTTTATATATTGTTTTAAATTATTCACATTCATATTTCTTGTCTTTCATCAATCTTCAACCAAATTAGTTCTTTCTTTAAGGGTTACTTCTTATGGGTGAAGGATGATATCACATTTAACGAGAAGTCTATAATTATTGTGTCACACATTTGAAGCTACAAATAGGATATCCTGACAATATAAATCCAATTGTCTTGATTTTTATGTGTAATTTTATAATGAAGTAAAGATTGTAGGGGCAAATTAGGGTACCGAGTTCAAATACACTTAAGTCATCTTAGAAAATAATTTTTCTATTTCTTGACTATATTAGTTTTTTCCCTGTCTTTATGAAACCAGTATTTGTTTGTTTGTTTGTTTGTTTTTTTTTAAAGATTTTATTTATTTGACAGAGAGAAACACAGCCAGAGAGGGAACACAAGCAGGGGGAGTGAGAGAGGGAGAAGCAGGCCTCCCGCCGAGCAGGCAGCTCGATGTGGGACTCGATCCCGGGTCTCCAGGATCATGACCTGAGCCGAAGGCAGTGGCTTAACCAACTGAGCCACCCAGGCGTCCCTGAAACCAGTATTTGAAGTTTACTGTAATCTAAGTGGATTTCTGTATTTTTTTGGTTAATGAACACTCCTGCTACCTCCCATAGGAAGAATGAAAAAGAGGAGATTTTTATCCTGGTATATCCTGGTATATTCCTGGTATATTTCATGACCATTTTATTCATGAAGCACTATATTCAGGAGTTACACATTTTTCAAGCTTCTCTGAAAATGCTGATCTTAAAAAAAAAGTTGACTTCAAAATATGAAAAGAAAGCTGCAGATCAGAATGAACGGATACTTAATTAGATGCCTACAAACTTACCAGTATGTCATTTGTAACTCAATTCTTAATTATGTATATTTAATGTGGTACATGAATACCTTTTACTATGTTTGATATGATGTGGGGCTGGAGGTCTCCAAAACCAAATTCTAGTAGGTACTTTCACACATTAAGTCAGACCTAGGAGTCTTAAAAATGACTTTAATCTCTTTTATGGGAAAAAATTCTAGCTAAAATTTCAAACAATGCTTGGAAGCAAGTGTTTTAAACATCCCACTGTACAATGTATATTTTTGTGTTCCCTGCCCCTCAAAATGAAACAATTTGTAAACAAAGCAAATTTTTTGGAAAAAACATTCCATGCAGATAAATTCTTTTTAAAACAAACAAAACGGCATCAAGAGACAAATTCATATAATTTGAATAAGTGGTCTATTTTTTCCTTATTAGTGGCTGAGGTAAGTTGGTAAAACAATATACGGGTGAAAAAAAATCAGTAATATGCTTTAACTATTGACATAAGTATTAAAAAACTATTTAAATGTAAGCTTTATAATATTTTCTGATGTTGGTGGGGGGAGGATGAGATATTTGACATATTCCAATGGGAAGATACTTTTAGTATATTTAAATAGAGATAATGGTCCTACAGGATCATGGGAGATGTTTTTTTCCAGAATGTACATTACATTAAAGAGGGGAAAAAAAAAAAAAAAAAGGGAGAGAAGCACCTTAAAAAGCACTTCTTTGCCACTTAAAGACTAGATCAAATAAAATCACATTTCTGATAAAGAACTTTTACTAATAATTGAGTAAAAATAAAATATTTTTGGCATACTGATTGCTGACATTAATTGCTGATTAAGTTATAAGAATTAATCTCTAACACAGTTCAAACTCATTATCTTATAAAAATATAGCTATGGTTCATAAAGTTAAGAAATGTTGATGGAAGTATCTATTAAATTTATTGGAAGTATTTCCTCCCCCCAAAATTTCCTAATTTCATAAAAGTATTACAAGAACATTTATGTTAATTTTGAACCAATTCACATGGTGTGCCATGTCTGAAAATCCATGAACATTAGAATTTTAGAAATGAGATCATTTAGCGGTTTAATCCTTGATTTACATGTTTTCTTGCACCTCCAAAAGCATTGACACTTAACTGTTACCTAGAGAGTTTACATGACTTTCTCAACTTGGTCATGGAGTTAGCATTAAAATCTCTCAAATACTCCTAATGTTACCTCAGAATACGATTACACGATATCCAACACGTTTAAGATATTTCCATTCCAGCAGGGAAATAGGGAAAACAATCTCTTTAATTATCTAGCATTCACTTAAGCCCTCAAAAGCAATTCTTTTGGTTTCTAGATGTATTCAGGATCGTAAAGTGGCAGAACTCGTTTCTTTGAGCGGCGAATGAACATTATCTACCGTGTGGCCATATTTAACACATTTTTGAAGACTTGCCAAGGAAAATTTTTACTATCTATTACTTATCCTTTTCTCTGCAGTGCTGAATGAAATATTAAGGAAAAAGTGAGTTCAGCTGGGTAGGTGATACCGTAATAAATATGCCTATTAGTGATTTCTGGGGCTTGGGGGCAGGTATTACTGACATATAATGCATATATAAGGTGCACTGTATACTGTTTTGACAGTTGTAACCACACATGTAAATACTTGTAAAACAAAATCTAGAACAGCACTCTAACAGAAATTCTGCAGTAGTGACGTTCTCTAACTATACAGTCCAATTTGGTAGCTACTAGCCAACTGTGGCTACAGAGCACTTCAGATGTTGCCAGTGTGAGGGGCACCCGGGTGGTTCAGATAAGCGTCTGATGCTTGATTTTGGCTCAGGTCCTGATCTCAGGGTTGTGAGGTGGAGCCCTGTGTTGGGCTCTGCTCTGGGCATGGAGCCTGCTTAAAACTCTCTCTGCCCGCTACCCACCCCCCAGATAAATTAAAAATGTCTCCAGTGTAACTGCAGAACTTTTAAATTTTATTTCATTTTAATTTACAATTAGATTTTAGTAGCCATAAAGCTAGTCACTACCAACTTGGACAGTGCAGAATACTCTGTATCACTTTAGATAATCCTCCTAGATGCTGTTCCAATAAATCCCATCTCATCACCTCTGCCATCACTGAGAACTCAATACTAAATACAGGTTAGTTTTCCCTGTTCTTGGGCTTTTTGTAAATGGATTCATACAGCATGTACTTTGTACCTGGCTTCTTTGGCTGAACGTAATGTTTCTGAGATTCATCTGCCCACGTTGTCTTCTGTATCATTAGCCAGTTCCTTTTCATTGCTCAATAGTATTCTGTTGTACGAATGTATCGCAATTTGTTTTTCCGTCCTCCTAGTGACAGACATCTGGGCTCTTTCCAATTATTTTATTTTATTTATTTTTTTAAAAGATGATATTTAGTTATTTGACGAGAGAAACACAGCCAGAGAGGGAACACAAGCAGGGGGAGTGAGAGAGGGAGAAGCAGGCCTCCTGCTGAGCAGGGAGCCTGATGCAGGGCTGGATCCTGGGACTCTGGGATCATGACCTGAGCCGAAGGCAGTATAATAATAACTGTATATATTTTATATAATATATAATATATAATTTATATAATATATAGTATATAATAACTGAGCCACCCAGGCACCCCTATTTTATTTACTTTTAAAAAAGATTTAATTAATTAATTAATTAATTAGATTTATTTAGCATGCATGCATGAGTGGGGAGAGGTGCAGAGGGAGAAGCTCATGCAGACTTTGTGCTGAGCATTGATCCCTGTGCTGGGCTTGATCTCACAACCCTGAGATTATGACCTGAGCCAAAATCAAGAGTTGGATGCTTAACTGACTTAGCCACCCAGGGACCCCTTATTTGATTTTAATGTTGCAAATATTGTATTTCACATTCTGCCTTAAATGAAGGGAAAAAGCTGCATGTGTGTCTTCTGGTCTTGAGAAAAGTTAGTTAACATAGGATTCTATCATCATCTTTATGTCTTAGGATAAAAACTCAATTCCTGATTATATATATGGATGTAAGGATATACGCTATACCTCAGGACTGCTGAGTAAATACCTGGTTTGTATTACTTAAAACACAATTAGACCAATCCACTAGAAGAAAAAATACTGCAATGTTTTTATTTTTATTTATTTTCTGTAATGTTTTAAAAACCAAAGTATATTTTGGGTGAGGATGGGTAGATTTGAGGTTGAGCAGTGGCAAATTATGCATAGTTCTGAATTACCTTGACCTTTACAAGTCTCTATCCTCTCCTTTCTTTTTAAAGATTTCATTTATTTGAGAACCTGAAAGTGAGCACATGAGGGGGAGGGGCAGAAGAAGAGGGATAAGCCGATTCTTGCTGAGTAGGGAGCCGGGGACTCAATCCCAGGACCCCAGGATCATGACCTGAGCTGAAGGCAGATGCTTAACCGACTGAGCCACCCAGGCACCCCTCTATCATTATTGATAATTCATATATCCTCCGAATTTCAGATCTAGTAAAGGCAGTTAGTAATCTAGTTGTTTAATTCCCCAGGGCTCTGCATATCTTAAGTACTCAATAAATACTGGTTGAAATGAAACTATTCATTTCACATATGAGAATTAAAACTCTAGGTGTCCCTTAACTGAAGATAAGGTGTCCCTTAACTGAAGATAATCAGGCATTATAATCAAACGAAAAGTGTGAAACAGGAGTGGTTTCTGCTTCATACAAGGATTGGCCACAAATTCAGTGGTAAGCTGTGACAGACCAATACGTTAATTTTCAAAACTCTCATATGTACAGTTCTTCAGAAGTAAACCTATCCTCATCAGTATTTTATTTTTTCATAAGCAGCTCTTCCTTCTACAATTAATGGTATTAATTCTTGAATATGCAGCAGATATCAATAGGAGAAAATAACCTGACAATATTGAAAAGGAAATGTACTCTTAAGAGTGATTTATAAAGTATTCATCCATACATAATCCAGGCTTCATAGTTTTCAAGTGGTGCACATACAAACACATTAAATGATGTCTCTGTCAATCAGTCCAAGCTGAGAGCAGAAACAATCCAAGTTCAAAGGACACAGCATTTTAAATTCACAGATACTGACTTTGAGCATTTTATAGACAAGAGAACTATGGCCCATTTTCAGTGTTCAACAAATAATTATTGCATTGGCAGTTTACTGCATTTGTCAAGGAATAGACAATTTTTTTTTGGTTAGGTGTCTTTTCTTATTGAAGCTTGTAACAGGTGATAAATGCTAGACACTGCTGGGTCTTTCCTGTGACTTACACAATTTATTTCTGAAATATATGTACAACATATTGTGAAAATGCAACTATGCTTAAAAATGGCTAAAAAGGAGATCCTATCAGAAATGATTAGGGGTAAAGGGATTTCTGGATCCTTTCATAACTAGTTACAGCACAAAACAATACATACATTTATAATCCAGCCAGTTTCTGAATCTAGAGCTGGACTGGTAGCTTGGTTAAGAGACTCAGTGGGGCAGTAACACTGAAAGTTTCATATTACAGTAAGTTCACTATGGTATTAGAAGTCCTACCATCAGTTATCTTAAAACAGGGGAGAAGAGTCTAAATCCTAACTTTTTAAGAACTCAAAGAAATTTATCTATTCCTAACTCAGAAAACGGCCAAATCAAGAAATATGTGAACACACACACACACCAAACAGTCTCTAAGCAGCTTAAAGCTGGTGTTACAATGTCCTCACATAAAGGTCACACACTTTTTCTAAGAGTTCCTCAAAATACCTATTTATACTCATTGGGACACAATTGAGCACAAGCTTCATTATGTGGTTTTCTTGCCTGCAGACTGAAAGCGGTCAGTGAAGAGGGTGGGGAGGACACAAGTACTGTGGTCACTGACAGCAGTAAGAGGCTGGAAGGGACAGTCAAACTGTAAGGAATTCAACTTAAAAAGCAAAGCTCTTCAGTGCTGTGGGGTGTGAGCAAACCGCCCTGCACACCACTGCAAGAATTTACTTAGATCTGCAAAGGCAATGAAATGAATATGCAGAATGATTAGCAGTTTTCACACAGCTGGAGTGCGTACCTATTTTCCATGCGTATGTCAAAAATACTCTAAATTTGGAACCTTTAACAACTATTGGTCACGGCATAGTCATTTGCCTTGGACTAAAAGGGACTAGTACCAGTGAGTGAGTCCTGAAACCTTTTAGCTTTAGCACTGTGCTCGTCCCGCTCACTATTATAACACATGAGGATAAGACTCTGCGAGTCCTTAAGAGATTACCTGCGGCAACATCACTTTCTTCAATCTATTGTTTCAGTAGTTGCTTCCCAAAATACCCGTATCTAATATTCCATGACACGGAGCAGTAAAATAAAACCAGCGACTATTTAAAGACTCCGTGCCAGTTTTCCCTAAAATGAGGGTATTTCGTACTGAACAGTGGTGCTGTGAGGATTAAATGAGATAATGTATGTAAAACACTAAGCACAATGTCCGGGGCAGCGTAAGCGCTCAGTAATGGTCGCTATTATTATTTTAGCACTGGGAATTTATGTCGGCCCAAATCCCTTATTTTGCAGGTGCAAAAATTAAGCCTCCAGAGATCTGACTTCCTCAGGCTCTACTTCTAATGTTATTGCCTTGGCTAAGCCGCTTAGCTGCCCGTGTTGGACGTGGGGGGCACTGGCAGGGCCCAGGGGAACGGGCCCGCAGGACTGCTGCGCACGGAGCACTGGACCGGAGCGCTGGCACCGTGCGCGGGGAGCGGCTGGGCCCCGAGAGCCGCTCGGCTGTGTGTTAACGGCATCCATCACTGAGGAAGCCATTCGTCTCCCAGCCGGAAACACAGATGCCGCAGGGTGTCAATAGGGCCGAGGGCGAGGCAGGTAACACAGTGGGCCGAGCTCGGATTCCCCGGTTCGGTCAATTTTCAAGAGGGGAGAGCAGCTTACTACGCGGTGGGGTGGGGGAGCAGAGAACGGGGTGCCATCGCAGGCAGGTGTGCGTTACCCCACCCCTCAACGCCAGCCGCCCAGCGGGGCCGCCTTGTGTTCTCGCGTCCTCCGGCGAGGACGGATGCCCGCCCCGCAGGCAGGGAGGGAGCACCTCGCCTCCCGCGCCGGAGTGGGGGTCCGGACGAGCTCAGCCCCGGCCCGACCGCGGAAGGCGGCGCGCGGCCCCCTCACGCCCGGGCTCGCCTGCTCTAAGATGGCGGCGAAGGCAGCTCGTTCCCACCCCGCCGCCCGCGCTCCTCCGAGTCGGGACCGCAAGAGGCGGGAGCGGGCCGGGAGCGCGGCGAGCAGGAGGGCGCAGGCGGCTCGGAACCTTCAGCCCGGCGCGGGGCCCCGGAGCGCTGAAGCGCCCAGGCCTCTAGAAGCCAGGCAGCGGATGCAACGGGGAACACCGCCGGCGCCCCAGCAACGAAGGAAGAGGAAAAAAAAAAAAAAAAAAGGGGAAAAAGGGAGGAAAAAAAAAAAAAAAGAGGCGAACGGAGCAGCAGCACATCCGGGACCCTCCGCCCGCCCCGCCCCGGAAATGACGTGCCAGGCCAGGCGCGGGGGAGGAGACCGCTCTTCAAAGTGGATTCTTTCCCCGCCGTAGTTGGTCTCCCCACAAAGTGTCTGGAATCGCCCTCAACACCCCCTCTCCCGGGTTATTCGTTACCCTCTCGGGACTCTGGGGCTTCTCTGCACAAAGCTGGCTGCCGAAACTGGCAGCTCTCGCCTCGCAGAAAGTGGCCCTCGCACCACGCCCCTGCACACCCCCTGCCGTCTCGTCAGCGCGCGTAGTAAGCGTACCTCCGAGAGGACTGTAGGATGACCTCAGCCCCTGCCGAACTTAAGCGCAGTTCTCCAGAGCCCTTCCTCGGAACCCCGCCTCGCACTCCCCGTGCACCCGGCCCCCCACCCCCGGCCCGAGTTCGGGGCTGTCCGTCACGGTGCCAAGCCCGCCCCTTCCGGCGGCTCGCCGGGACCGCCTCCTCCCCTCTTCCCTCCCCGCCCCTCCCCGTGCGAGTGTCTCCCTCTCCCTCTCGCTCCCTCTCTCTCTCTCCCTCTCTCTCTCTTTTGTGAGTTATAGCAACCGTTGCCTTGTGAATCAAGCGCCATAGTCACCGTAGTCCTGGCGACTGTTACCCATCAACAACAACTACTCCTCTCCTCCTCCTCCTCCTCTTCCTCCTCCTCCTCCCCACCACCACCATCTCCATCACCCACCAACAACACCACAATAATCCACAGCCAAGGTGAATATTCTTCGGTCTCTACATGTGTGTGGGAGCGTGTGGCTGCGTGTGAACGCGTGTGTCCGTGCGTGTGTGTGTCCGTGTGCGCGAGCCGAGTGTGGCTGTGCGGGGGTCTCACTCCTGACACCGGGGGCTGCCGCTGCGGCGCCGCCGCCGAGGGGCTCCGTGCCCCGGCTTGTTTACAATGGACCGAGCGCGCCGCGGCTGGCTCGGGGGTGTGGGCGCCGCGCCGCCCCGGCCCTCGGCGGCCGCGCTTCAGGGATGGAGCGGGAGCGCCGGGGGCTGCGAGCCGAGCGGGAGAGGGAGCCCCAGTTCCCAGACGCGGATGGTGGAGCTCTCCCCTAGGTCTGGCTCAGAGGAGGAGGGTCAGGTGAAGACAGAAGGCTTGCTTGCTTTCTTCCTTTAAATTTTCTTCTTTTCCAAAGCTGCTGGTTTCCTGCTTCTCTCCAAACCGAAAAAGACAGCAGCGTGCCGGGGGGGACCCGAGAGGTGGTGTTTTGTTGTTGTTGTTGTGCACTTGTGGGGCCTTGTTACGGGTTTTGTTATTTTTATCCTCGTACAACGGGGAACTTTTCCCACCGCCTATTCCCTTCATTTTTGCCCCTCTTTGCCTTGTGCTAAATGGGCTGCTCTGCTTTTGCCATCATCAGCTGCGCGGTTTCTTTTTTCTTTTAAAACTGTGTTTTCTTTGTGCTGCAAACAGTCTTAATATCCATTCAGCTCTCTTCCCTCTCCCCCCTTTCTTTTCCCCCCACACCCCCTGCGCACACACTGAAACCAGGGGCCTCTTCGCTGGGCTCTTCGCTGCACTGGAAAAGAGATTTTTAAAACAAGTCTTTCTCCTCTCTCTCTCTTTTTTGGGATGTGTGTGTGTCTGTGTGCGCGCGCGCGTGTGTGCTTGTGATTTAAACCAGATGCAGGGCATCTGTGATACTTGGGTTAGTAGTTATTGACAGTGCTTTATCCTTCATGTGGAGATGGGAGGGGTAGTAGTGAGGTTCCATTTCACTTTGAGGAGCCTCCTTCCCCAGAGTGGAGTGTTAACAATTTTCATTGTGGTTAGGAGACTTTGTGTGTGATAAATTGGGAATGGGCATAAGGAAGCTTTGTGAGAACTCAATTTCCAATGTTATTTGTGACAGTTGTACTTTAAAGAGTTTTTTTTTTCCCCCTTCATCTTCTCTTTTCATTTTCCTTTGAGAGTTGAAATTGAAGTCAAGTTGTTCATAAAGAATGTATGAAGCTTCTCAACTTGAAACGTGTGTATATTTCACTTTCTTTGTGGTTGTTAAGATCTAGGCATGTGTGTACTTAACATACTCTTTTTTGTTTACTTTTTGGTTTTCTTAGGACGGTGACTTAAACCTGCTGACGAGAGAGAACTTTTTTAAGTCTGTCTTTTAAAAATCTATTTTTCTCTATAGATTTGAATACTTATCCGTCCTCAAGTATATAGTAGGGCTCTTGGCTAGAGGTAACCCAATTTTACAGATCCTGTAAATTTGTTCATTTTTCAGCTTACTGTTGAATTAGTAGCTTATTGGTAAAGAGTTTGATAAAGAATATGGGCTAAAACAGATCTAATGTGTTACACTATCTGCACGTATTGAAGTTTCCGATTTGGAATTTTAAAATACGCATTTAAACAGCCTTCCTTCTCACAGTGAACACATACTGATTTACCTAACAGAGCAGCCTGTGAATGATGTGACAGTATTAATTATTCTTGAGATTGGCAATGAGCAGGTTGGGTAATTGTAATGCCAGTAAGGCTAATATTTTGTAAAATGAGAGTTGGGGTTTTCAAAAAAACTTTTCTTCTTTCAATTCATTGCCTTGTGATTGCTGTTTTAACCGAGGGTGAAAGAAGTCTTTCTCAGAGCACTCAAATTTCTTTATATTTATTCCCCAACCTGGGTTCCATGCAAATCTCTAATACTAACTTGTATTTTTTTTTTTTTTTCTGTTCAGATGAGTGTCAAATGCCTGAACACTTTTGGACGGTGAAGCTCCTGGGTCCTATAAACTGTCTCTGAAGTTAATAGGAGTTTTGCTGTCCTGAGACAGTTTCAGACCTTATGCCATTTACATAATAGGTTTTCAGCTGAGTGGATTATATGCTTTAATGTTATGGTTTAATATTTTTATTTGCAGTATCCAAGAACTTTTTTGAGGCATTTCACTCATTATAGTTATCTCAAGTTTTCCATAATTTAGATTTTTCAGTCACAAGTTGATCTGAGAGCAGAACCCATTTTTAAAAACACATAGGTGGTATCAAAGTTGGTTTTTAAAAGGTGCTTTGGGCTCAAGTATGTCAGTGTTATTCATATGGACTAGAAATACTAATGCAATGATAAATTTTAAAATTTAACACGAGGATGATTACTTAGCATTTAGTTTCTTCTTTCTGTGATATTTTTTTCTAGCAAGAACTATATAATGTATTGGCATTCTCCTGTGTTCCTAGTTTTTAGACAAATGAAAATCTGTGAAAGTGACCATGCTTCAAAATGAAAAGTATTAAGTAGGAATTACTTATAACGTGTTTTGAATAGCTAAATATCTATGATTCATTGTATGTCATAATGCCTATCTCAAGCTTTTGAGATTGTTTTGCCTATGAATTTCATTAAATGGTGTAGGCATATTTATGTAGTATATTTACATGCATGACATAGTAATCTAAAATGCATTCCTGTGCGCCATTCCACAATGTTTTCATTATATGTAGTAGTTATGCCTAATTTAAAACGTAACAGTATTTCTCTGGTATTCAGGTACTCAATGGGTTTATAGTTTGTATATTTAACATCCTTTAACCCTAAACAAATATTTTGTACCCTTAACAAATTCAGTGTGGTTAACTTTTTACCATTAAAGAATTAGCAGTTAAAAAAAGTGAATGAGTCATTGGTCAAGATAGATTCAATGTATTATGTAAATGATGAGATGTTACTTTTTGGTGTCATTGTTTATTCTTGAGAAAGCTGATGTTCTGAGTGTTTTTTCTCTAAACTTCCAGCTGAAGAGATTAATAGATGGAGTATGATTTTGCTGTTCAGATTTTTAAAGTGTAAGAGTGTGTGTGTGTGTGTCTATTTATTTATTTAAATATTTTATTTGAGAATGAATGAGAGAGAGGGAGAGCATGAGAGGGGTCCTCAGAGGGAAAAGCAGACTCCCTGTGAGCAGGGAGCCCTATGCTGGACTTAGTCCTGGAACTCCAGGGTCATGAGAGAGCTGAAGGCACTTGCCCAACCAACTGAGCCACCCAGGCGCCCTGTGTGCGTTTGATTGTGCTTAAAAGGGTGAATGTAGCATCATTGTATGAGAAGAGTTAAAAAACAAAAAACAAAAGACTTTACTGAACAGGCTAATGGGAATGTTACTTTGTTCTTGGCATATATGGTGAGACTGTGTTACAAGAAATGAGAATACCAAAGAAGTAAGCTTTTAAATTGTGACGAGTCTTCAAGGAAGTAAACCTTTAAATTAAAATGTCTGCTAGCAGTTTGTTTGTTTTTATGCTGAACGTTAGACAAAAATGCTCTGTTTCCATTTGCTTAAAAGAAAAAACAAAACAACTTAGTTTCCCTGATGGAATCATTTGCCTTTAACTGTCGGGTATAGATTCCCAGTAGCCATGGCAAACCAGATTTTAAATTTCTCTCTGTTCACAGGTGCATAGTGTTCCCATATTTTGGAAATCCAATATTAAGTGGATTTGACTAAATCTAGCTTATTAGGGACAGATGGCTGCTTTAAACAGGTGTCGCTTTCATTTTGTCGTGCATTGTGTTGGGACTTCCAGTGGTTCACAAAAGGGCTGTCTGAAGCAGGTGGCATCCTTAGCTTTTGTCCTTAGTAAAATAGAGTTGTGGAGTTAATTATTTTCCTAGGAAGTTTTTTTCTTTAAGTAGAAGTTTTGAACTATTCAAATCACAGTTCATAATTTAATATAACTTTTACTTCTGGTTATCATTCTATTTTCAAGTTGTATTAAGTTGCAGACCCTTTCACAGAACACTTAAAGATTCTTAAAAGTAATAGCAAATTCCCTTTGCATCCAGAAAAAGTACTCAGGAGCACTTACACAATCAATCAAAATTATCTGAAGCAGAAAGCCAAGGCAGATTTCAATGAAGTGAAATTTGGTTAACATGACAAGCCATGTCATCCTTAAAGATTTTTTTTTGGGGGGGGGCAGCATTATTTTAATTTGAATGAAAAGTGTTAGAAACCAGTATTGTTTTTATTAGTCCATTATTTTAAATATTTTCAAACTAAAACATTTTCCTGACCTACTTCAGTTGGTACCATAAAATTTTTAATGGTCTTTTTATGTGAAAATTGTTTTCAAGGATTAATGTTTAAAAAAGATGTACTGGAGTAAATAAAAGAGTATCAACCTATTGATTTCTAAGGTTCATTTTTACTTTGATTCTCTCCCTTTATGTGGGAATTTTATACATCTTAGAGCAGATGCAGCAGAGGGTGCTGTGCTGTGTGAACATGAGATTATCATTACTAAAAATGTGAAGTGATTAGAACTTTTATTTAAAGAAAAAATGTTAATTATATATGCATTCAAGCATATAATAGCCTTATTTCTATTGAGTCTAAATTTAATATGCTGTCTTAATTGGCAGTTTTGTACCAAAGCCTATCTCTGTACTGGCATTCCATGTATTAGCACAACATAAAATAATATCAAGATTGATACTTTGGCATAGTTTGAATGTCAGCGTTAGTCCTTTAGGTGTATACATCGAACGTCTTCCTGTGCAGGTATGTCAATCCCTGGCTCAAAAATTTAGGTTAACTTGAGAATCCTACTGTTTTGGCAGTAGGGCTGTAGACTCCATAGGTGGGGTATTATTGGCATGTATCGATATTTTGTATATTCTTAAAACATTTTTATATGGCCTAATTAATCATATGCTTTTATAATATGATTTTAAAAAACTACCTCAAAAGTATAAGTGGTAATAATAGTTGTCAGGCTAATTAAATCAACAACAATAATAGTATTAAAAAATTGTCTGGAGACTTCAGT
The DNA here is from genome assembly GCA_004023965.1 of Spilogale gracilis. NCBI lineage: Eukaryota > Metazoa > Chordata > Mammalia > Carnivora > Mephitidae > Spilogale > Spilogale gracilis. The sequence continues at coordinate 122,315 of PITA01001077.1, forward strand.
CCCCACTTGACGCTGTCGGATTAGTCTTGTTTGACTATTTAATTTGGCTTTATTATCTGGAAAGTGTTAGATTCTTTGCCCTACTCACTGCCATATATTTCTAAACTAGAAGTGGTTGGATATTGTTTTCTGTATCTGATAACTTGTTTAGCTTGATTTTTTTAGGAGAACCATTGAATGCAATCTCGGGCTCTTGCATCGTTGACTTTCCTCCTTCAGCATATGCTCTAAAAAGAAAATACTGAAACAGTGGTAGTCAGTGTCTTTCTCCAGTAAGTTTAGAAAGATACAGTTATAAAGTTTTTTTTTCTCCAGTTAACAGATTTTTGGATTGATCTGTATTATTATCCCACATTTAAGTACAATCAGCAAAATGTGGTATTTTTCAAAAGTCCCTCCAAAAAACATTGTACTTCATGTGTTGGAATCTCACAGCGTCAGAAACATCAACAGAGAATAACTGTTTTTAAGCATGGCTTTTGTTAAAAACAGGTTAGGCATTTTTTTTTACGTTGTGGTCTTAGACTTTACCAGTTAATTTTTGCCGTTAAGGTTTTTAAAGTATATGAGATTGTTTTAAAACCTTTATATTTGAAGTTTTATATTTCATATCAAGGTACAGGATGTACTTAATGAAAACAAATCAGTTAAAAGTGAAGATAGATTTAGAGTACCAAGTAGATATGTGTTTTGTCTTTTAAATGGAGTGATGTGATAAGGATATTGGTTAAGAACACAGGCTTTAGGGTCAGGTTTCAGGATGATCTTATTAGCTGTGGGATCTTGAGCTTAACTTAGCCTCAGTTTTCTCATCTGAAAAATAGGATCAGTGTTACCGGCCTTACAGGGTTTCGTGAAGGTTGACGATAATTCATGTAATGTGCTTTGCTCAGTATTTGATAAGACTACATGCTCAATACAGGTTGATTCTTATTATGAGAGACTTCTGAGAAGATACCTTTTAAAATCTTTTTGTCATCTAAGAGTTCTTTTGAAAAGTCCCTGATCATCTTCTCAGTGGGCCCTAAGTTTTGAAAGATTTTGCCCAGTAATGTACACTCATTAAATAACCGTTCTCTCCTCCCCAAAGACATGAAGCTGTTTGAATTCCTGTGAAATTTGGATTACTACTTGATAACCAGTTTTGTTATTACACTGAATTAATAGCACGTTAGCCCAAAGTTACTCTGCAGCCTTATTATAATGGCTCTTGTTTACACTGCATTTGGACAAATCTCCTGGTCCAGGGACCTCAGACTGAGAACTCATAATGCAGCATTTCATAAACTCTTATAATCCCCATTGTCCATTGCATTGTCCAATTTATATTTTCCTTTTCACATCTGTTATACATGAATTCATTTGAAAACATTTTGTGCCCTTTTTATAGAATTTATAAAAACATAGTCATTAATATATAATGACAATAAATAGCTGTATAAAGATGAGTTCATCGAGGAATTATTCTGCAGTTTTATAATGCACTGTTGAGAATTGCTATCTTACTAAGGATAGAAAAATGTTTGAAGTCACCACTTGTAGACCTGTAGCAATAAATAATTTTGGAATAATATGCCAACCCCCGATCTTGAGGTATAAAGTAACCTTGGAACTTTATGCAGTAAAACATAATGTGAAATTATAGAGGAAAAAAAGGCATCTTTGGTGCTCTTTCCTTGGCTCTCCAAGATGTTTAAAGAAACAGTTGGCTGCCCTAGTATGCCTAATGTTCCTATCTAGTAATTTGCTCTATATCTTTTTTCCTAAGCATTTTGACGGAGAATGATTTTATTTTTTTCCATTTTAGAGTAATCTAGATTAGCTAGTCCTGATCTCTCTCAAACTGGAAATGTGATTTGTACATCCCAGGTGAAAGTTGACTCAAAACTGCATGTTCTCTTTCTTAGTGAAGGCTTGTATACTGTACGGCTTTCCTGCCTGCCTCGCTCATCTTACCTGTTCTTGTTCTCCCCGCTCCTGCTTAGTGTTTAATTTTATGAAGCCCTTATACATTCTTTTTATAGATGATTAGTCCCAATATATGAAGTAGCAGACTCTCAACTCAGCCATCTCCTCTGCTGCTTTTTATTCCAGTGAATTTCACACCCATATTAAAAGGAACTTTTGGGAAAAAGCCGGGGAACGTGACTTAGGTGGCCAGGTTCTACCATTGTTATTTTCTTACAGGTTCTATCTGTCTGACTGCCCTCCTGAACAAATACGTATCCTTGTTCCACTAATGATGTAACCTGAGCATGATTTTGTTCCAGGAGGCTCCTGTTCTCTTCCTGGCTAGGTACTGGCCTCTGGCTAAGCGCTTTAGTTTAAATCTCTTATCTAGCCCCCAAATGTTATGTTAGCCCATCACATATGTCTGCCCATTGCTGGCTCTTAATCCCTAGATACTACTTTCTCACGGCTTTATTAGAGGCCGTAAGACCCGGTCAGTACTGCTTGCTTTTACTTTGCTCGGACAGCCAGAGGTTCTTGTCACCGTTGAGGCAAAAATGGGGAGGGGCTGGTAGGAGCTGAGCTCAGGAAAACTAATACTGAGGCAGCTCGCCTGAAAATGAAAGTGCATTAGCTGATAAGAGGAGACAGCTGCATGGAGAAGGAGTGTAGACGGAGAGAGGTGAGAGGGAGAGGACACCGAGAAACAAAGGTCTTCCAAAGTGCCAGCCGAAGGATGGGGCAGAAGAGAGAACCCAGGTCTGTTAGGGGACTCGGTGTACCACCAACCGCAAAACCTCCGACTGCTCACTTCAACCCTCTGGGTCTCAGTTTCTCTGTCTGTAAAATGAAACACTAGGGCTCTGTGACCTTTCAAGCCCTCTGAGCACGAATAGTCTAGGATTCCATGGCAAGATTGGCACTGGGCAGAGGGAAACACGACGATAACATGGAGCTGGGAATTGGCGTTTCCTTGAGTGATGGACTGAGAGGCTGGCGCTTTGCTTGCCTATTCTATCTTCTAAGAGCAACAGAGAAGGAAAACCCGGAGCCTGGGTCAAGCGTGATGGCCATACCGGTGGCACAGTCGCAGAAGGCCCCGCTGCTTCAGTGGCCCCCATGGGGAGCAGTGGCTAAGTCCCTGGTTTGCTCACCCATGCAGGAATTAGCTGAGCCTCACAGCTTGAGCTCCTGCCGAGCTCGCTCCTCCATGTCTGTGTGCCAGTCTGACACTCAGGGCTCCTGCCTGTTGCTCTCCAGTGAGAAATTTAAAATGGGGCATAATTCCCCAAATCTGTGGATAGGCAGTCTGATGGAGCGGGAGGGAGGGAGAGAGAGAGGAAGGAGAGGGGATAGGGTGAGCTCTCTCATCAGAAGCAATAAAAATTCAGGTTTCTGTTAATCTCATTTTTCAACATTTCTCCCCCAGTTATTACAGCCTTGACTTTTTCTTCTCTTCATGCTATTCAGCTGCTTTTGAAAAGAGCTAAAGTCCGGTCAAGGAGTCTGGGCAAGTGTCTTTGGATTACTTTGGGGCCCTGCTCTGGGAACCATTCCCTCCTCTGTGCTCCTATTCTTTTCTGTTTTTCCATTGGTGATACTGCTTTTTCCCCTGAATATTGTTTATACTTAAATAAGCATTCTTTTTATTCAGGTTTGGTGGCAGAAAAAAAATAATGTAGTATGCTTTTTCATAAGATTTTACTTTTTAATGTCAATTTAGCAACTAGACCTCAAGATCTTAGAGCATTGCTGACTGTGGAGGGAAACATCTCTTGCATTAGTTCAAGATAAGTCTTACGTTTACCGATCTAATAAGTGTACAGAAGAGTAGTAGATTGTAATTATTGTTGCTTTTAAAACTATTTTTGAGCGGTTTTGTTTTTATTGATTTGTATAAACATAGTCAAGTGTCTGAACCGTGTCCAGAGTCCCGACACGTGATAGCTTTCCATAATTTCAAATGTAATAACTATCATTCTTAAAAATGTATCTGGCCTTCTTTAGTCTCAGTCATCATAGTTTATTTTAATATGCAAAACCATTTTAGAAAGTCCTTGCTTATCCCTTGTTTCTTCCATGCTTTAGTTGTGGGACGGTGGGGGAGGTTACTGGAGAGAGGCAGGAAGAAGAGATACATTTAGAAATCATATCCTGTTTTCATTGTTAAATACCAGTGCACTGCGTACTTACCCAGTCTTTTTCTGGACTGGGAAGTTTCGGTGGGAGTGGGGTATGAGGTGGGACTTGTGGTCGTGGGGAGGGGGAGAGAGAAGTGACTGAGGATACCCAGTGTTTCTTGCACTTCTCTTTGCTTCTCAGCTGTAGTGTTGTACGGAGTACACGTTCTTTTGTGAGGATAGGGTCTCATTACTTTCTGTTAGTGATCCCTTTCTCCTAAAGACTGCCTCGCTCTGTGTGTGCCATGTCTTAGTGCGTCAGTAGATGTGCAATAATATTCCTCTAAGGAGCCTATATTGTGATTTGGTCATGCACAGTGTTTTAGGAAGGTAGGAATAAACAGAGTATTGTGAAAATCTGATTTGTGTGGCAGATAATGGAAATGATGTTTCAGATCCCGCCCTCCCTCCATTTTACTTTGGGTAGATTTTGTGAATGTGTTTTTTGCAGTAGAACCTTGGTTTTTTTTCCCCCTGCTCCTATTTAGGCTGACATTTTAAAGAACCAAAGAGTATACTCTGTCACATCAGGCTCTCCCTGATTGGCATCCCATTATGTCTGATGACAGTCTTGGAGATGTTTTAATGAACTGTCAGTGTAAAGGTCATTAATAAAGAACACATGAAAAGCTACTATCCTAGTGGTCTTAAAATCACCTTTCCCATTTTAAATGCACAGTATATGTTTTGATGTGGCATATTGAAAACCCAGCAGGAAGAAAACTAATACGCAGGCACCAGAGAACCAGATAAAGTTAGAATTCCTTGCCCCTACGCTTTTTTTTTTTTTAATAGGATATTTATTTATTTGACTGAGAGAGACACAACCAGAGAGGGAACATAAGCAGGGGAAGTGAGAGAGGGAGAAGCAGGCTTCCCGCCGAGCAGGGAGCCCGATGTGGGGCTCGATCCCGGGTCTCCCAGATCATGACCTGAGTCGAAGGCAGATGCCCAACGACTGAGCCACCCAGGTGCCTCTAGAATTCTTTGCTTTATAACAAGGTCAAATTGCATGCTTCTAAATGACATTCTAAAACATTTTGTTTAAGAAGCCATTATATGTTTCTAGGGTATACCTATATTAAGAAAAATAGAATGTAGCTTATATACTGTGCTTTGTGTACACATGTGTTGTATGTGTGTCAGTCTTTAGAAAGTCCCTTTCATGTATGTTTTGCTTGGTGTTTCAGAACTTTGCTCAGCAAGACGTTTGCTCACACATATCTTGTAACGGTATTTGGGACCACTGTAGTGCTGTTTCCTTGAGGCAGTGAAACAGAGGGAAACATTTGACTTAAGTTCTCTGAATGTCCTCTGTGTGATTTGGGGAACAACTTTCAATAGTGCTTCACATTTTATGATGATTTTTAGAAGCTACCTTTACTTAACAAAGGCTGTAAATGCTGAAGTTGAATTCATTACAATTAAAGACAAAAATTATAATTCCAATTATAGCAGATTAAGATATTATACGGCTGGATCAACATTTGATCTGTTCCTTTATTTTTAGAAGTCTGCTGAGTTTTGAAATTTAAAACCTTCTAAATAATGTTGAATGAGTAGTGCTTTATAATAGATGTGGCTTTATATTTCAGCAAAGGTTTGAGAGCCATATGGCTTGGAAGTGAGGTGGAATTTTGTTTCTGAAATTGGAAGGTGATGCATTTTAATATTTTGTTGGGATTAATCTTGCTGGAGCATTTATTAGTTTTGATAGGAATGCAAGTGACCCTGGACTGGAGAAGTACATCAGAGTTTGGTGAGAGGCAGTCACAGTTGCTATCCAGAAACTTGACTCACCTACAGCCCTGGTGCCCTTGATAAAGGTTGAAATAGAAACTTCTTTCTTGGATACTATAAGTTTCTTATTCTGTTGTGTTTTTGTTAATTTTCTTTCTTTTTTTTTTTTTTTTTAAGATTTTATTTATCTGACAGAGAGAAACACAGTGAGAGAGGGAACACAAGCAGGGGGAGTGAGAGAGGGAGAAGCAGGCTTCCCGCTGAGCAGGGAGCCCGATGTGGGGCTCGATCCCGGGTCTCCGGGATCATGACCTGAGCCGAAGGCAGTCGCTTAATGACTGAGCCACCCAGGCGCCCCATGTGTTTGTTGATTCTCATTGCTGTCTGGAATTTCCCAGTCCCACAGCCCAGTCTTGTGGCACAATAGACATGGGCTTTGGAAGTTCCAGTTTACCTTTTGGTTTACCAGCCTTGGAAAGAATGCCAAGAGATGACACCCCATGCCCAGAACAACACCCTGATCTGAAGAAAGAGGGTAAGAATGAGGGAGAATTGGGGAAATCTAAACTGTGGTTCAAAAGCATGCTAGCAGAGGTCTCCGGCAGTTGGGTACATTTGTCTGTGACCCGGTAGTTGTATGTCGTTGCCCTTTAGCTTTATTTTTGGATGAGGAATTAAAGGGTTTATATCAATTTGTATTTAGTGCCTGTACTATTTTGGTTAATTTAGGAATCCTGAAGACTCAGGGTTTCATTGGGTTTTAGGGACTATTTTGAAAGAAAAGGGAGGGGCGTCTGGGTGGCAAAGTCAGTTAAGTTTCTGCCTTTGGCTCAGTCATGATCCCACAGTCCTGGGATCGAGCCCCACGTCGGGCTCCTTGTTCAGCAAGGAGTCTGCTTCTCTCTCTCCCTCTGCCTGCCTCTCCTGCTTGTGCTCTCTCTCTCTCTCTGACAAATAAAATCTTAAAAAAAAAAAAAAAGAAAGAAAGAAAGAAAAGGGAAAAATAAGGTATTAGGACAAAATTACATATTCTGAGCTATGTGAACATATTTCTTAAGGATTCAAATTGTAGAGGGCTACAGAAGTGACAGAGATGATATTTGGGAATAAAAAGGGTATAAAAGGTAGAAGGAGATATTGAAAATACAGTTAGATGATAATTGTGGAGAATTCTAAAATAGACATAAAAATAAAGTGGATAAATCAGTGTTTGATTGGCAAGATAATTTGTTGGATGAATAGCCATTGTTTTTGCCTTATTGTAATTTTGACGAATAGGCGATGCTTGTACTTTGTTGAAAATATTTTTAATATTTTGTTGAAAATATTTATAGTAAGAGTGTGGGACCCTTAACTGTTACTGCTTGAGGTTTAACTTTTACTTTGTGTTGTATATAGAAAAACATTAAGTTGAGATATTACATTGGAGTTTCCTTGTAGTTATTTTATTATTTCGAGATTATATAATAGTATATGAAATATACAAAAATTGATATATTCGACTGGGATCTCATTAGTTAATCTGGTATCTAAAGAAGTTTACATTTGGGAAGCCAATATATAGTGGAAAACTGTACCAGGGGTACCTAGATGGCTCAGTTTGTTAAGCATCTGCCTTCAGCTTAAATCATGATCCCAGGGTCTTGGGATCCAGCTCTGAGTTGGGCTCCCTGCTCAGTGGAGCTTCTCTGCCCTGCTTCTCCTTCCTCTGCCCCTCCTCCTTGCTTGTGCACCCTCTCTTTCTCGGTCTCTCTCTCACTTGCCCTTGCTCTATCTCAAATAAATAAAATCTTAAAAAACAAAACAAAATGAAACTGTATACCACAAATGTATACATTCTTAAAACTTCCTTATTTTGGAATTTTTAAAACTTACATTGAATTAGAGTGAACAGTCTAATAAACCTCCATGTGCCCAACACACGTATTTAACAATTCCTACCTTCTCTTGTTCTTACAGCTATATAATTTGAAATACTTGTTTATTGAAATAAACTTGAATCCTTCCTTATTCTGAAAAAATTTAACGTTAAGAGAGACTCGAGGGAGGCCTGAAACAATGCTTATTTAATGAAGAATGGGTGAGAGTGATTGATCTTCATCAATCCTCATGTTTCTTAGAATAACATTTCTAAATCAGGAAGTTTGTTTTCAGTTATTTGTCAAGTGTTTTTCTTAGTAATTCCAGGCTCTCCTACTTGAAATCTGACCTGTCAGTATGAAAGGGAGCGAGCATAAGGGCAGTAGCTCATGTTTGCAGGGGACACAGGAAGACAGCTGTGTGAGACACCCCTCTCAGAGGTGAAACGGTGCTAATCTTTTGTACATCATTCTTGTAACCTCCGTGTTGGTAGATTTGGATACACCGTTAGAACTATTCTGTAAGTTGATCGGGGAAGAGAACCCACTACTAAGATACTCTGTTCAAAGTTAGCAACTCCGTTATGGGATATAATGGAAATATAAAGAAAGAGACATCCATTGGTGAGAGCTAATAGACTGATAACTTAGGCCAGCATTCAAAGCAGTTTAATATCTTCCGATTCACTGCCTCAGGGAAGGAGGAGGGCGCCTCAGTTTTTTTTATTTGTCTGAGGTCAGGTATGAAAGGAGCTTATTTTCTAATGCTAGAGTCTATAGCAAAAAAAAAAAAAATCCCATTATTCATGTTGGGAATTATTCTGTAATGAGCAGACTCATATGTATGACAAACAATGATGAATGGCATTTTAATAAACGACACAAAATGTGGACCTAAATCTCTTTGAAAGCTGATGTTTTCTTGTTGTTTAAATTTAATTAAATGAATAAGGCATGAAGAAGTAAATTCATTACATTAAATAAAGCCTGCATTTTTTGGTTATGTAACTTTAATTGCTGAACTTCTCTCTGATCCAAAAGTTGCCATAGAGGGGCGCCAGGGTGGCTCAGTGATTAAGCATCCAGCTCTTGCTTTCCGCTCAAATCCTGGTGTCAGGGTCATGAGATCGAGCCCCAAGTTGGAGCTGTGCTGGATGTGGAGCCTCCTTAAGATTCTCTCTTTCCCTCTCCTCCTGCCTCCCCCTTTCTTTCTTCTTTCTCTTAAAAAAAAAAGAAAAGACAAAAGGTTCCATAGAAATGTGTATGACTTAATAAAATACATTGGCAGTCGTTTAAAATATTTCAGCTACAGGTGACTTCTAGCCAGACAGAATGGTAAAGTGATATAATATATATGGTGTGATGCACTAATTAAGTGATCTTATCCCATAAGTAAACTACCATTTCTTTTCTTGAAGGGTTATAGTTAATTCTTCCCGCCATTAAGAAACATCTAAGGTATAGATTCTAATAACATTTCAATTACTAGATTCTCATATATTTAAGCTTTCCAGAAGTAGGTAGAAGATGTGATGTATGCAAGAGAATGCCAGTATAGAGCTTAATCAGCCAGCGCTTGAACAAAACATAAATAGAGCCCTGCAAAACAAATGATGGAGTACATGTTAATTTCACTCATACTTACATAGAGATTTTTTTTAAGAATGTAATGCAACATCAGTGTAAACATTTATAATAACGTTATCTGTGCTTTTTAGATACCTCAGAATCAAAGTATAATTTCATTTGGCTTTTTATTCTTTTACATTCATTTTATATTACATTATTTACATATAGTGTCAGTAAAAGCACTGCTATTCTAGCATTTAAAAGTTGTTTTTTTTTAAAAAATGTGACTACTCCATTTAGGTCCTATGACATAATTTAAAAACAAGCCATTTCCAATGTGAAAAATGTTAATATTGGTCCACTTATTCTAGGTTGGAGTAACCTCCCAAGAGCAAACAACTCAGTATTCTAATTTGGAAGAACACCTTGTGCAGAAAAACTTTGTCCAAGAATTGGTGTTTCAGAACTTGACTGTGTGTACAGACCAGTTCAGCTTTTGGGTCTGGAGCTGGGACCTCAGACCCCCTATGATAAGCGTCTTCCTCCCTCGGGTGCAGCTTCAGCCTCTCTCCCTGTTTCTGCTTCGCTATTGTCCTGCCTTCTTCTGCTGCCCCTTTTGTGTGTCTGGCTCGGCACAGCTGACCAAAGAGGGCATCCCGGCTGCTAGAGCAGGCATTAAAGAGGTGACAAAGTCCATCAGTAGAGACACACACATGCTTTCAAGTGGCACAAAGATATGGGATTCCAGCAGACATAATTAGGATGTTTTATTTTAGAATCAGAAATTTTCAGTTGGAACAGACTTTAGAGGTTAGGTAGGCCAGGCCCCCCTCATGCTTGTTTTATTTTTTTGTAGAAAAAGCAAATTAAAGTTTTATAATCCCATAAGGTTTGAATACATATCTTAATTTTTTATTATTTCCAACTGTAAATGTTGGCATACAGATCATTTTCTTTGATTGCTTTGTTGTAGAATGACACAGAAATCACATTTTAAAATATTTGTCCACATCATAAATAGGCTGAATACGAAGGGGAAATACCCCTTTTTGCTCGATTTTTAAAAACAGAATGTTCTATACGTTTGGATTTCTCCTTGCTGGGTGTTAGTGACGCATGTCATAATCAGTATGTTCATGTAAATAAGTCTCACACTGGACTTGCATCTCTACTTTCTCGATGAGGGTGTAAGAGTGAGTGGTACTAATCATCCTAATGATCTTTGTAAAAACCGGAGATTTGTTAATTTTAAAAACTGAAGCATTTGTTCCTGTAGGTCACTCATACAGAACAAAAGTAAAATGCTGGCGGCTGCTGTGGATGGTACAAGTGGAGACTTGCCCGGCTGGGCTCTAGGAGGTGTCGCAGTGCTCAGTGGGAGAGCCCTCGGAAGGAGAATGCGTGGGGACTGCTGTTTATTCCGTAGCAACCAGAAGCCGCACCAGCAGTCATGTTGTCCTGTGACTTCTCATTTCCTTAATCAGAATTTTTGGAAGGATATGTTGTTTACTGATTAATAGTAGGAGACTGGCTGGAATAAGTAATTATCAAGATTTGTTTTACTTTATTGTGTGTGTCTGTGTGTGTGTTATGTACATCTGTGAGGTCACCCTTGAACTTAGTTTTGGTGCCCTATTTTGTGGTAAAGATGCACGATGTGAGCACTAACCCTGTTGACTATTTGAAACCATCCATCCGAGAGAGACCAAGGAAATGACAAATAACTGAACTTCCTAGCAGCACCCTGACACTCTTAACCAGCCTCATCTGTGGTACCAAATCTGAAAGGATACATTTATATAAAACAAGAGTCTTTTCCTGTAGGGGAAGATCATTTGTCATTTGCTCTTAACAAGGTAAGTCCCCATGGACAAACCTTTCTTGTAAAACTGTTCCCTTTGGATTTATCTTCACCTTCAATAAAAAGAGGTATGATAAACAAAGGTATGATGAAATATTAGTTAGCTCTTGCATTTTTGCCTAGAAGTTCCTCATTCTTAGTCTTTATGACTTTTTTTTTTTAATTTAATGCTGCAGTTTCATCTGAATTGAGAGGTTCAGAATACAATGCATTAAATCGAATTTGCTCTCTCTTAAATGAAGGAAAGGGTTTTTTGGGGGGACGGGGTGGAGATCTAAATCATTTATTTCAGAGTGAACTGTTCCTGATCTGCCAACGTACCTACTGGATGGAAATACAGGTGTTAAGAGTATAATTCAGATGAAAAGAGAATGCTAGATTCTTGGGAGTCTTAAACTGAGATTTGAGTATAGAGATTCAGTTAGTGTAGTACCTAAATACTAGGATGCTGTATTTGTTGGCTATAAAGGGGAAGAATCTAAAACATGGAACATATTCTTATTTTACAAATTTGTAATCTGGATAAAATTTTACTGAAAGTGTTTCTAAATGTGGATTAATGGGATCCTCTAAAAAGAAGGTACTTGGCACGTTTTATTATTATTTATTTATTATCTTATGTTAGTCACCATACAGTACATCATTAGTTTTTGATGCAGTGTTCCATGTTTCATTGTGTATAACCGCCAGTGTTCCATGCAATACGTGCCCTCCTTAATACCCATCACAGGGCCAATCCATCCGCCCTCCAAAAAAAAGAAAAACAAAACCCTGCACTCTATTTCCTGGAGTCCATAGTCTTTCATGATTCACCCCCCCCCCCCCCGGGTCCCCCTCCGTTCATTTTCCCCTTCCTTCTCCTAATGACCTCCATGCTATTCCTTAAGTTTCACAAATAAGTGAAACCATATAATAATTGTCTTTCTTGACTAATTTCACTTAGCATAATCTCTTCCAGTCCCACCCATGTTGATGTAAAAGGTATTCATCCTTTCTGATGGCTGAGTAATATTCCATTGTATGTGTGGACCACATCTTCTTTATCCATTTGTCTGCTGAAAGGCATCTCAGCTCTTTCCACGGTTTGGCTTTTGTGGCCATTGCTGCTATGAACATTGGGGTGCATGTGGCCCTTCTTTTCACTACATCTATATCTTTGGTTGTGCAATTTCTGGGTTATAGGGTAGCTCTATTTTTAACTATTTGAGGAACGTCCACACTGTTTTCCAAAGTGGCTGTACCAACTTGCATTCCCACCAACAGTGTAAGAGCATTCCCCTTTCTCCACATCCTTTCCAACATTTGTTGTTTCTTGCCTTGTCAATTTTTGCCATTCTCACAGGTGTAAGGTGGTATCTCAGTGTGGTTTTGAATTGAATTTCCCTGGTGGCTAAAGATGTTGAACATTTTTTCATGTGTCTGTTACCCATTTGTATATCTTCTTTGGAGAAACACCTGTTCATGTCTTCTGCCCATTTTTTGACTTGATCCGGTGTTGAATTTGAGAAGTTCTTTATAGATCTTGGATACTAGCCTTTATCCATAGTGTCATCTGCAAATATATTCTCCCATCCCGTGGGTTGTCTGGGTTGTCTCTTTGTTTTGTTGACTGGTTCCTTTGCTATGCAGAAGCTTTATGTCTTGATAAAGTCCCAAAAGTTCATTTTCACTTTTGTTTCCCTTTCCTGTGGAGACATGTCTTGAAAGAAGTTGCTGTGGTTAATGTTGAGGAGGTTCCTGTCTATGTTGTCCTCTAGGATTTTGATGGGTTCCTGTCTCACATTACGGTCTTTCATGTATTTAGAGTTTATCTTTGTGTGTGGTGTACCTGAATGGTTGAGTTTCATTCTTCTGTCTATAGCTGTCCAATTTTCCCAGCACCATTTATTGAAGAGACTGTCTTTTTTCCATTGGTTATTTTTTCCCAATTTGTTGAAGATTAGTTGGCCATAGAGTTGAAGGTCCGTATCTGGGCTCTCTATTCTGTCCCACTGATTTGTGTGTCTGTTTTTGTGCCAGTACCATGCTGTCTTGGTGATCACAGCTTTGTAATATAGGTTGAAATGAGGCAACATGATGTCCCCAGCTTTGTGTCTCTTTTTCAACATTCCCTTGGTGATTCAGGGTCTTCTCTGGGTCCATACACATTTTAGGATTGTTTGCTCCAGCACTTTGAAAAATGCCATTGGTATTTTGATTGGGATGGCATTGAAAGTATAGGTTGCTCTGGGCAGGATAGACATTTTAACAATGTTTATTCTTCTGATCCTTGAGCATGGAATGTTTTCCACCTTTTTGTGTCTTCTTCAATTTCTTTCATAAGTGTTCTGTAGTTTCTAGAGTGTAGATCCTTTACTTCTTTGCTTAGGTTTATTCCAAGGTATTTTATGGCTTTTGGTGCTATTGTAAATGGAATCGATTCCTGAATTTCTCTTTCTACACTTACATTGTTAGTGTATAGGAAAGAAACTGATTTCTGTGCATTGATTTTTGTATCCTACCGCATTGCCTTTTTTTTTTTTTTAAGATTTTATTTATTTATTTGACACACAGAGAGAAATAGCGGAAGAGGGAATACAAGCAGGGGGAGTGGAAGAGGTAGAAGCAGGTTTCCTGCTGAGCAGGGAGCCCAATGTGGGGCTTGATCCCAGGACCCTGGAATCATGACCTGAGCCGAAAGCAGATGCTTAATGACGGAGCCCCTCAGGTGCCCCACACATTACTGAATTGCTGTATGAGTTCTAATAATTTGGGAGTGGAGTCTTCTGGGTTTTCCACATATAGTATCATGTCATGTGTGGAGAGAGAGTGTTTGACTTCTTTGCCGAGGGGTGTTTTCAAGTAGCCCAGAGTTTTCTGTTTCTTCAGGTCAGTATATTTTAGAATTGCTCATTACAGTCCACAGAATCGCTTAAGAAATATTTGTATTTCTTAGTCTTAATCTATAAAAAATATAAATGTTTAAGAAATATTCACCGTAAAACCACGGCAGTGCTGTTAGGAAGCTTACAGTCTAGGGTACATTTTCAAAGTCACACTCACCACTCTGCTCTCTAGTGTCTCTTCTCTGGCCAGGGCTGGTGTGTGGCTGTTGTGTAATTGGTTAAGAGCATGAACTTCAGAATGCACAGTCCTGGGTTTGAATTTCAGCTCTGCTACTGATTAGTCGTTTCACCTTAGGCAGATTACTCAAACTCTGTGAAATTGGGCTAATAAGCTCTGCCTTCAAATATTGTCTTAAAGATTCCATCCGAGGACGTAGGCAAACAGCAGTGTCTCTGGCAGGTCGGGGCTCAGTACGTGGCATTTGCTGCTGGTCCCCTGTGGTCCCCTGAATTCTGCCTGCCATTTCCCTGTAACTTAGTTCTTGTCCTTTGTTCTGCTTAGTGTGTGTTTCCCACCCCAGTTAAATTCATCTTTCCTAAATTAGAGTGATTCCTAACTTGAAGAGTTCACTTCTAATGTATGTCTTTGTCAGTTTCCTGAAGGCAGAAGACTACATGGTAGTTTCTTTAACTCAGCACGAAACCCAAAGTCCTTTCTTAGTAGAAGTAATCAGCGAATTATTGAACTTCAGATTATCTTCACCTCTAATCAAATTATAGAAACAGGATTAACCATTTAATGATTTTTATCTAGCCCTGATTTTATAATGACCAGAGCAATGCATTTTTTTTTTACTTCAAGTGGATTTGTTTCCTGTTTTTTTAGAAATGGATTTAATGGCATAAATTCATGAATTTTGGATATTTCTTTAAATACAGCGTCATCTTGTAGTAGTTTTGGCTGACCTTAAGTATTTTTTTCTTTTACCTTTTCAGATGACATTTTGTTAACTAACCCTGTAGGTGTCTATGAATTTCATACTTGTACGTGTGTGTATGTGTGTGTTTGTGTGTGTGTCTGTGAAATGTTAGACTTGCCCGGGATTTCTTTAATGTCTGATAAAACTAATTTCTTAGTTTCAGAAGTTGGTGAGTGACTTTTAGGATCCAGGACCTTCTTCCTTTTTTCTGGTTGTGGCAGGGTATGGGAATTCCTGATGCTGCTTATTATAGGAGAAACGTGGTCGGGGACATTATGAGAAATTGGTTTTTTGGGAAACTATGTGCAATACCCCAAACCTCTTGAGTTTCACCTTTTGCTGCCTAACTTCACTGTTCCTGCTGAGATGTCAAAAGTGCAGAATCAGGACTTGAGTTGCAAGCTTACTCCAGGGCAGCTGGCAGTGTCACAATAGAATTATGACAGTAGTTGGATCCATGTTTGCACTTGTGATACTCCACTAAGGTTTGCACTATTGTAAGGGAGGGTTCTTTGCTTTAATTTCTACGACAGAGACTTTCTCCTCGAAATTCTTTGTTTTTAAATGTGAACTGTCATTCACAGATCGATCCGGTCCTCTTTTTTAATCTATTTTAATTCGCTACCATCTCAAGTTGATGAATTTGGTAAATTTACTACCAGCTGTGAAGTCCTCTCACCCTCTCTTCAGATTCAAGGGGCTCCCTTCAATTTCTGGAATCAGGTTAGGGTTACCAGCTCATTTTCACTCTCTGTATTCATCCACTTATTTATTGAGCAAATATTGGTGTGTACAGTGTGGGCCAGGCAGCGGACCGCTGTGGAGGGCCCAGCAGGGAACAAAACTGAGCGGGTCTCGGCCCTGGAGGGGTTGCATTGACATACTGGCGATGAGGGGGCCATGAATCATGGTAGATGGTCGTAAGTGCTATGGAGAACAAGCAAGGAAGGAAGAGAGGTCGTAGGGTAGATGATGAGGGGGTTGCAATTTCAGACAGGGAGCTTGGGAAGACCTTACAGAGAACAAAATCCAACAGAAGTCGATTTTGTGTATTTTTTCAAATGTGACTTTATCCATCTATAACATTGATGCCTTAATTGAATGCTGTCTCCCTTCTGTTCTAAAGAGCCCTAATTGCTTTTATCTGTCTTTGTATAGAACTTTTCCCTCTGTGTTTCTCTTTTTGCCTTTTATCATTTCTGTGTGTGCCTTTCCCTGAACACATAGCCACTTCTGCATTCTTCTGAGATACATTGACTAAAACTGTGGTTTTTAGGAGGAAACAAGCAGATTAAGAGACTCTTTCAAAAACTACATTTAGTTTGTTTGTTTTTGTTACTTGAGAGGGAAGGGGATGTTAACCAGCTTCCAAGCTGGTGTCTTCTGAAACACCTGTAACTTTCACCAAAATATGTTCCTAAAGAACTGGAAAGAATTGATATGTAAACTATTAAAGGTAAAAGAAAAAAAGCGCAATTAATAGGCACCTAGAAATGAGACCTAGCTAAGTGGCTGGTTTTGTTGGTCATGCCCTCAGTTTGCCCGCTTCGGCTCTTTGAAATCGGAGAAGGAAGCTGCAGACGATGGCTTCTTTGCTCAGTTGCTCTCCTGTGTCTCGGAGCATGGGAAACTAGCGTGTCACTGTTGGCGTGGCATAGCTAGCTGTCATTATCTAGTCATCTTTAATCACGGATTTATGAATTGAATTTATTTATAAAATTTCGTATATGCAAAAAGACATAAATGAGAGGTTATTTAGATAAATAAAAGTTACTAATGGAAGCAAGTTGTCTAGAATTCTGTTATTTTGACAAATAGATTGTCATGCTGATATTTTTAGAATGAGATTTTCAGTGTACTAATGTCAAAATCATATTTTCCATTTCAGTTCAGTGTCACATGTTCAGCATTATGTGCCTGTCATCCATTATGAAATGTACAGTGTGACAGTATGTGAGGCTATTGTAGTGTATTGGAATACTTCAAAAATGGTACAAAATATATAAGATAATGGAATAGAATATAAGGGAGTTTTTAACGTATTTAGGTTAAGGAAGTAGGGATTGCTGTGAAACCTGAAACAAACAAAAACTCCCTTTCTCTGTTTGAACTCACGTAATTATAGATATAATAATCTATTTCAAATCCTAGTTTCCATCCTTAAAGGCTGGTTCAGTGATTATACTTGCAGATATACCCAGCCTTTGGGTCTGAAGTGAGTCAGATGTGCCCACATTTTAGCAGCCCGTAGGCCAGAGTTTGTTGAACTTGAACGCCTGGGATTTCTACCATGAAAAACAGAAATACATAAACAAATTAAAGAAGCTAAATTTAGTATCATCCCTTGTCTGTATCTATCCCCCCACTTTTTTATTAAGGAAAAATCTAAACATAGACAAACATAGAACAGTTGGAAGAAATCACAGAATGAATTTGCACATCTGCATCACTCTGCTTTGATAGTTAATGACTCATGGTTAATCAGGCCTCCGCTTTAACTCATTACTCCCCGGCTACCATGTTAGTATTTCCCTCACCTTTCACCTGCGGAGACAGATGCGGTGCAGAGGGAGACAGAGGCTTAGTGCTCCGATTGTCAGTTTCCTCTGCTCGCCCTGCCTGGTGGATGGAGGGACGGATCAGAACAAGAAAGGTTTCCAGACAGGCGTTTAAAATTCTGAGTTGTGACCTTTTTTATTTCTGGTCTCAGATTTTGGGTTGGAACTAAATCTAAATCTTTCAAATTTAGCGTGGACCCCACAAAGACAGTTTGCTGGGGCTCTGTGAGAGAGTAACATTTATCTCTTTATTAAGGTGGCTTAGTTTCTTTTTAGTTTTTCTAACCATTTGCTGTGTATCTGCTTTCCCCCGAAATTGTGAAATACATGTCTTTGAAGTTTTGGCATTTTTAATGTGATACAACTGAAACTGTCCCTCGGATTTATGGGCTATACCTCGAGATGCCTTGTGTTCAGTATCCTCAGTTACGCATTTCAGAAATCACTTAATTCAGTAAACTGTACCTTTTTTTCATTTGGTCTAATACCTTTTTTCAAATTTTTAAACATATGAAAGTTAGTAGTAGTAGGCAAAAAGTGAAAGTGGTTTTTAAGAAGTTTTAAAATATGTTTTTGACTTATATCACTCTTCTAATCAGGTGTTTGTGCGCATTCCTTTTATATATTTTAATATTAAAAAACTTCCTTTTGACCTTGGCTGAAGAAATTCTAGAGATAATATGAAAAAAATGCATTTAGGGCAATATTCTGTCAGCAGGAAGGGGCAATAATACTATATTTATGGCTGTCATTATGATTTCTTTTTATAATTGATAAGATATGGTACTGAAAAGAATAACCTATGATTCATTGGTTATCTACCATAATTACATGATTTACCAAAGAGCTTACAATCTTTGACAAAAAGTTTATGAAATTTAAAATTCAGTACTCAGTAAATAGTGAGCATTTATGGAGGGTCTTTGATTTTTTTTCTTTTTCTTTTAAGGAAGGTGGTTCGTAGGGGAAGTGAATCAATATGACAGGGCGTTACAAATCGTAGAAATCTGGTATTTGCAAAAAAGAGGCTTAATTCCAGGGATGGATATATTGTTCTTTATAGTTACATACTCCTGTGGTTTCTTTTAAGTATGACACCCTTTATAATTACTGCTGCTTCATGATTTTAAAGACATAAAATGCCAGTAAATACCAGAAGGCTCTTTCCAATAACACTTTTGCAATGGGACATCCATTCTCATTTAAAAAATTTTTATCCTTTATTTTGCCCCATTGTGTTTTAGTTAATAGTGCCTGACAGGATCCTGAGTATTAAGGTAGCTAGTTTAGAACTTTGATTCTTTGGGAGCAGATCCTTCCAGGATGATTTAACTACGCTTGATTAACAGCTGACCAGGTAGTAAATCGCTGCTTTAAAAAATGCACACATTTGCCCAACAAAGACCCTGTGAACGGGATAAGTCATTAAGTAGAATGCAGCTGTAATAACTTTATTCCCACGTGCACGTGTGGTGTGAGTGTTTTCATGGCGTGGTCCTGTTTGGGAAAATCCATTTTTATTACTTTTAATAAGGTTTTCACATGTTAGGTCTTGTAGCTTTAGAATTAAATTAAATTTTTCTTATCCTAAGTGAGAATTGGGAAGCATTCATATGACTTCATTGTAAAACTGAGTCTTCGAGTTAACTAATCAGTTGGTTTTTACATCATAAGTGTCACTGATACCACTGCATTTAAGAATGTTTTCCGAGTAGTTACGTGCACACCTTCTTACAAGATGAGGATCGGTCAAGGAAAATAACATTATTGGATATAAAATTCTCATGTGTTTCCCCCCCCGCATGTATGGAATGAGTCCCTGTTTCTTTATGCAAATTTTCCTTCAGTTATCTCTTTCTAACTCATTCTTGTCTGTCATCCTTTCTGTCCCTTTCCTCCCCTTTGCTTTCTTGTGCTCTGCTTGGGTTTACTTACAGGCTGTTTCAGTTCTCAACCTTGTTAGCCGGCCCTTTCTCTTCTTGCCTCAGTCTGTTCCTGGGTCAGATGCTGCCTTTCCACCTCTTGGCCTGAGTCCGCTCTCCTTTATTCTTAGATTCTTTGTCTTTCTTTTTTGGGTAGTTATTCTGCATTCCTGTGTTTGTTGTTTCTTGGTACTTTAGAAAGAAATAGTCAAATTCCTTTACTGTGCTTCCTGTGGGGTGTAACGACAAGAAATAGAAACAAATATTGAAGGACAGGTGGCTCTTTGAAAAAGAATCTGGTAGTACAGTTGACAGGTTATTTTAAAAAAGTGCTCCTGGTTCAGAGTAGTTAGAGGGGCTAAATATTGCGACGGGCATAGAGAAGATGTGGCCTGACTTTTTGAAAAAAATTATTTTTAACTTGCAGAAGTTGCAGGCAGTGTTCATATAGCCAAATACCCCAAGACAGTCGGGGCATATTTTCATAGTTAAGGTGATGATTGTAAAATCATATGTTATTCTTATTTATCTTTATGGTCTTTAGTATTTTATGACAAATCAGCTTTATCTATTTTTGTCTTCAAACATTTTGTGGAAGAGGCCTATCTAATATCTAATATAAGTAAACATTTTTTTCTTTTGGAGAGAAACCCTCTCTTAAACTCTGCCCATTTTTCAGTTGTTTTTCACATAATTTGGTAGCAGTATTTTATTGATAGCCACTGCTATCTTGTTGCTTCTCATTTACATTCAGGTAATGCCTCTAATTGTAGTGAATTTCTGTGAATAACCTCGTGTTAATCTTTAAAGTTCTAGAATATGCATATGATAGGATAGGATAGATTTGGAATTAATATAAAATCTTTACCAAAGGGGGTGAAAAGAAAACCAAAAAAAATGAAACTTGGACTTACTTCAGTTTCTCAATGGTTTTTTTTTCTGCTTTTTTTTTTTTTTTGGTGGCCCGCGGATGTGGGGAGAATGCTATTTAGTTTTGCTGACTTCAGTACTTCTGGATTGCTAGTTTTCATTTATTTTTCTATTATTGGAGTTTTTATAAGTCCGACACACACACACACACACACACACACACACACACTTTTTTTTTTAAAATCAAAGTTGAAGGTACTTAGTACTGCTTCCCCCCCCCCCCCCCCCCAAACTTTCTACATTCATTTATATCCATTATAACCTTTTAGGGGACTATGGAAATAAAAACACGGGGATGGTAGGTGGTATAATTGAAATGTAGATCATAATCTGTTCTTTGTTTGTTTTACCAAATTAGTTAGGGATTCTGAGGATACATTTTGAATATTTGTGTATGTTTAGCATTTTGTTCCTTTGTTAGAAATCTCTCAGTGTGACTTGTTTTTAATAGGATGTGTCTTGAATTGTGGGCTGATCACTCTTGAAAAGTATTAAGCCCTTTAAGCACACTGGTCAGACTCCTAGAGGGAAGCCTACAGGTCTATTAGCGCCCCTAGCTGCAAGCCCCGCATACCCTTCTCCGTTGCTCAGCGACAGGCTCCTAGCAACCGTGATAGATTGAATCTCTCAGAGTGACCAGGCCGGATGTAATAATGAAGCAAGAGGTACAAACAGTTGTCATGGTTTTCTTTTCACACTTAGCTAGTTTGATTTGGGGAAGCTTACCCTTTCAAAAATGGGCAAACTTCATATAAAACTACTACTGTTTGTGCAGAGGACTTCTGATATTAAAACAGGATGAACAGTACCAAACTGAAAACAATATTGGTCACAAAAAATAGTATGTTCCAAAAAGAAAAAAAAAAAAGGTAAAAGGGTTATCATGTAAAGAAGTTTTCAGGGAATCCTTTTCTTTTTTTTTTTTAAGATTTTTTTTTAATCATAAACTTAGAATGGAGCTCTGGTAAAATAGATACAGCGAATGTGATTCTTAAAAATAAAAAGTCATGTTTGTGTTTTCTCTGTGATCTCCTTTAACTTTGCAGCAACTTCTTGGAGTTTTATGTTTGCAACTTACGTGTATGTGCATTTAAAACTGCTACTCGTTTTTACTTATTTAAAACATTTGTTTTAAAGAACAGTCTATTTGAACTATATATCAACAATGTTTTTTGAAATTGTGAGCCAGTAACCGGTGGAGGAGAGGATTTACTGAAGAAGAATAAAGTAGTAAAATGTAGCATCCTCCACAGCGACAGTGGAAGTGTCTGTGTCGAATTGTGCTTTAACTTCGTCAACACTTCTCCTGTGTATTCTTTAGTATGTGTTTGCTTATGTGGCCATGAAAAAGAGATTAATTCAGGCACATTCGTAACCCGAAACAGGATGCCTCCATCAAAAGAAACAGATTGTCCCGTAGCTGCTGGAGTTGGGAGTAGGGACAGCCTTTGACAGCAATAAGCTGTAAATATACACACATGCTAATACCCTTGATTTGTGCATCTTTTGTGTCAGCATTTGGAAAAGATTGTTAAAGTGGCAGTTATGGTAAAGGCTGGCAATTACAGTAAAGAGCAGAAATGAGGTATTTGTGACCTATTATATTTCATTAAAAGACCTCCTTATTAAAATGGCACCGCTCACTCTGATTACTTGACAGCTGCCCTAAACAGATTAGAAAATACACGGCTTCAGCTAAAGGTAAAATCAACCTCTTAAGCAAGCACGTGGCATAGAACAAGTAAATGGTATACAAACTTTTTTTTTTTAACAATGCATTCGCTTTAGGTAGAGATGTTTATCAGTGACCGAGTCGTGTGTTCTTTTGCATTTCTGTAATAATTTACCAGCAGTGGCATTTTCCCATTAAGATATTTTAATGTCCCCACCTAGTATTGTACTAGCTTCCGACTGGAGGATCTTATTAGGAAGCACCATAGATCCAGGGACCCGCTGGGCATGCCCAGAACAGCTTGTTTCTGCTAACCGACAAATTGTTATTCTGATCCAGTACAAATACTACCTTTACCAGGCAGAACGCAAAATTTCTGGAAGTTTTAGCAACTAGATGATTAATTTCTGAGTTATTTTTAGTATTCTTTATCCCTTAATAAGCCAATAGAGCCCCACAGAGTTTAAGACTTGAATTTAGGCATCCCTTTCATGAAATTGAATCGTTTGCTTCTCTAGAGGAAAAAATTGGGATCGTGGCTGTTGCTGTCTCCTATCATATTTCTGAAATTTTGCTGCTGCTTGAGTTTGTTCCATGTGTATTTTTCGGGGCAACTGTAGCACTTTGTGGAACCATCCTATCAGGGATTCCGGATAAGAGCTGTGCAGCTAAGGAGCCTGACCTGCTACGCCTTCTGGCCATTTGTGACTTTGTCCCTGTCTTCTACCTGGTGAAGCCAGGACATGCACTGTGGTTCGGTCTGTGAGTGTGAGATTACGGCCCACTCTTAACCACACGGCACAGGTTTGGTACGAAGCAGATTTGTGGGAAGATTACCTCCCTCAGCTAATCTTGAATGCAGATGTTTGTCAGGACAGTATTGCCACAATATCAGTAGAAGGGTGCTGCAGTCCTAGCGTGGAGCTGTAACACTTTCATAACGACCCAAACTGTACGATGGGAGACAGTCATCTGCTCATCCATAACACAGATATCCATGACTACTTAGGTCTTTACCTTAAAAAATATCAATACCTGAAGCGCGTGCTGCGTGTGGACTGCTGGCGTGCGTCCTGGTCTTTTGAGTAGGAGAGACCCGCGTTCAAGTTCTGGTTTTGTCATTTGATAGCCAGTTGTCCTTGAACGAATTCCTTAACTACTTCGATCTCCATTTTTTTTCTGTACATATTATCTGTTCCATTGGGTTATAATGAAAAAGTGAAAGCTAAGATGAGATGAGTATGCCTAGAGGAGTTAGCCTGACAGGCTAGAGTTAGCACTCAGACTGTGGGAGCTCGCGTCTCATTAGCTCTGCTCACTCCTTGCGGTGGGGAGTGAGGAGGGTTTTGCAGGAGAAGGTGGCTGCTGAAAATAGTAACATAGAACTGGATATAATTAGAAACAAAATTGTTTTCAAAGAGAGATGTTATGCAGGATATATTTTGGGGAGTCATTGTCAGCATTGGTCAGCGAGTAGAGATGTTTTAAGCTTCTATGAAGTAACCCCTCTTCACAGAATTGGATCTTGGGGCGGGATCTTTAAAGATTAAAAGAGTGATGAATGATAGGAACAGTATGCCCTGACAGTTGAAAGTACTTACTCCCGGCACGAAGGGTAGAATTTAAAGAGTAGAGCGAGTTTATTTATTTTAGTGAGCATGTACAGGAAGCCTTACATCACTTAAACATTTAGCCCCTCTCCAGATTCCTCTTCCATGTAAAGAACTGGAAGAACAGAAGTGAGCAAAGTGCCCAACCTCTTGTTAACACTACCTTGTTGCTCGAGGAGAGTTGGTAATGACTATCAGTAGCTTCAGCTAAGAAGGCAACAGTGGAGTCACCAAAAAACCCGATTATCTTTGCTACTTTGTGGCCTGCCCCTAAAAAGTGTTCAATGTGCTCACCATTGATTTACGAAATAGGGTTTATATTTTAATGTATTCTGTTGTTGCTAAAGAGACCATACGGCACTTAATTTAATGAGAAAGTAAATTTTCAAAAGAATAGAAGTGGTTTGAAATATAATGGTTTGAAGTGGAATTAAACTGGTTTAGGCAATGGCTATCCTATTTCAGTTCTTTGAAGAAGGTAATTTCAGCCTAAGCTTAAGGAGAGGAGGAGGTACAGAACGTGCTTAATGCTTAATGTTGCCTTGATATTTTAAGAGGGAGAATGCCAGTCTACAGTGATACTTAGAGCCAGGGAAAAATAGCACTTAATGTCACACAGATACAGTCTTTCAAATAAAATCACTAGCTGTTACCAGTAGTTCCGCTGATTTTTAAAGCAATGAATCCCCCCTCCCAGTATGATTTATGTGCTTACGTTGTTAAGCTGATTAATGATACCAGTTTTGAAGAATTAAATATTGCCAAAAACATTAAGTTGGAAAGTTTTAAATTTCAGAATCAAATGAAACAGGGTTCTCTCATGATTGTTTGACATCAGTGAATATGTAACTCTGACTTATCATCTTGTACACAAGGTACAATTGTCCACTTGTAAAAAAGTGGGACGTAATTGTACCTTTTATGTTTAATTGAATATTATGTCCAGCTCAGTGAAGATTCGTGCATTAGCTTCATAAATATTCTCTCTGCATAAAATTTTTTTCTCCTACAAATGAAGTTTGCTGTTGGTCTTTTTCACATTATTTTTTTCTTCCTTGATTTCCTTACCACCTTGACTTTTTGAACTGAGGAGCTGTGTGTGTGTGTGTGTGTGTGTGTGTGTGTGTGTAATGTATATACATGCGTATATGTGTGTATGCAAATATATACACACATGCATATAAAATAGCATAAACTTGCTTTTCAGTGCAGTCTGATGTTAGAATTATTCATATTGAGGAATTGCTAGGTAACTCACACGATTGGTAAGGTCTTTTCACACTAAAGTGTTTTATGCAAACTAGAGACCATCCTACAAATGTTCAAAGTGTGAATGGAGCTGTACCTGGGGTCATCCTTCCTTTTAAAACTAAATGTCTGTGTGAGACTGCACTTTCTTAATATATTCAACCAAAACAGCAGATCGAGTGCAGAAGTTGATGGGAGAAGCCAGTTGTCTTCTGTTAAAGCAAGACATTCAAAGAAATTTGTAAAAATGTTACACAACACCGCTCTTCCCATTAAATCTTTTGGAAAACTTAGATATAGGTCATAAAAATAAATCTATGTTAAGATGTAATGGTTTTATTATAATTTTTGAATTAATAAATAGTTATTACCTTTCCCCTTTTTATTTCCTAATATGGGGCTGACTGGGAACATATAACTAGTGACAGACTGAAGCTAATTAGTATGTCACTCATCTCTTAACACCACATTCAGATGTCACATTGCTAGCCCAAGTCTAGCCATGTTGGGTGAATTTACACTATGGAAATGAGCAGAAACTACAAATCTGGCTTTTTTAAGGGGGTAGCAGGGGAACTGACAAACATTTACCAGTGCTCGACTAGACATAATACACAGAATGCAAAACTCTTTGGGGTTCTCCAAGAGTTTAAGATATAAGTGACCCAAAATTATGCTTGTCGTAGAAGAGCAACTGCTAATTACTATGCAAACGTAACACCAAAGCCTATGCTAATACATGATCAAAGCAGATTTCCAACCAGGTGCTGTCTTTAGAGGCCCCTTCCCAATCCCTCCCATGCTGCCTTCCAACAAGATTAACTCCATGAAGGGATTTGAAGTCAGATGCTATATCCTATCCTATGCGGTTCCCTGCATGCTGAGCACACAGATTAGTTACTCGTTGGTTGGTAGAGACCGTCAGTACTTTGAGGGCCCCCAAAAGTGGGGACTCACAGAAACTGGCCTGGAGTAATTTTAGAGAAGTGTTCAAGGAAGGAGGGGAGACGTGAGATGGATCTTGAAGGTGCACTGATTGTGAGAAAGAAATCAAGCACGTGCTAGAGGGAGAGGTAGGTAAGATTGTGTGTGGTGTGGAGCACTTCTTGGGGAATAATGAAGCAGATGGAGTGGAAAGGAAAATCAGGCTAAGGATTTGGAGCTTAACTGGACAGAGCATAGCCAAGCAGTGGATCAGAGTGAAGGTGAAAATGAGGCTTTAGTGAGATGAATCTGGCAGACCTGTGTAGATGGGCGTGGAGTGGCTCTAAAGCCAGGTAGACTTCTCATAATCATCCGAAAGGAAGTTTAAGGTAAAGAACCTGGGCTTTGGGTTCAGAAAGACCTTGGTCATTTACTTTCAGTTTAGGGATAAAATGTAGATAAGTAGCCCCGGGTGGGTGGAGGTTAGGGTTGTAAGTCATACAAAGGATGTGAAAGAGTTTGGTATAGATCTGATGCCCCTGCTATGCTATGTGCTAGGACCTTCAGTGAGAGATATTATTAATGTTCCTTTCACTCCTACTACTGCTTCTGCACTATGTTGTAGTAATCATTGTTTGATAGGTTATAATGAAGATTGGAGCTGGGGGACTTTCAGTGGAAACAGGATGTGGGAGCCTGTCCCATTCCTAACCACTGGGTATAAGAACGCAAGTGGGAGCTCACTCATTATATTTCTGCATACTTAAATGCTGCAGAGTAGTTAACCATTACGTAAGATATGCTCTTACCTCCTAATTTGACCAATACAACTTTATAAGGAGATGGATGACCCTTTAGAATTGTCAGATTTTTTTTAGGAGTTCTGTTCTCGAATATAGTGGCCAAGAGAGAACTTCCGTCGCCTTGTTTGTCCCACAGTCCGCCTCCCTTGCCCCATCTCCTAGGCTCTTTGCTCTAGCGTGTCCACATGCCCTCCTCCTCACGCGCTGTGTCTTGACCACCTCTTGGGCCTGGATGTGGGTCAGCCCACAACTCCATCTGCCCTGGGGATGATCGTCCAGGGCCCTGTAAGGGAATTTACATACTGGAAATATGCCGAGGTAGAGTCCAGAGGAGTCAGAGGGCATGGCCCTGGGCTGAGCAGATTTCTCATTTGATGGGAGAAGTATCTGGCCGGAGGTAAAAGTGCAAGGCCCAGGGCAGTGGCTCCTTTTCCCGGGATCTCAAGGTAGTGCTGGGCTGGGTTATCTGGTGTGAATGACAGATGAGCAGGGTGTGTTTACTGGTTAGTTGTGGGGTATGAGAAAACGAGAGTGAGAAACGAGGACGGTCTGTGGGAGCAGACGAGATGGGGCGTGCGTGCGTGCAGAGTCTCTGGCTCCTGACCAGCCTCTGGCATGTCAGCAGGCCCGCGGCAGCGGCTCAGTAACTGTGGAAGGGCAAGATGAAGGTATTTGAATAGCTGTGCCGGAAATGTGAGAAGACGTTATAGAATACAGAAAGAAATAAGGAAAATAAGTTCTTGGGGCCAGTAGCTAGGGCTTTGAGGGGGGAGGCATCTCGCTGTGATTGGCATGGTAGTGTGTTGGGACTGTGTGCATTTAATATTTGTATGGGTGGGACCTAGAACAGTTGCACTTTCTTAAATGTGTATTTGAATCATATGAGAATAGGCTTTAAGAAACGAGTTAGATTTTAAGTTTAAAATGATCAGTGGAGGGCACGCGTGGCCCAGTTCGTTAAGCATCTGCCTCTGGCTCAGGTCATCATTCCAGGGTCCCGGGATTGAGCCCATGTCATTGGGCTCCCTGCTCAGCAGGGGAATCTGCTTCTCCCTACCTCTCTGCTCCTTCCCCTCCTCTTGCTCTCAAATAAATAAATAAAATCTTCTAGAAAAAAATAAAGCAGTGGCAAGCACACATTTGCATCATCAGTGAACTGTGACGGTGGCTGAGGAACTCATGATCATTCAAGAAAAGAAGAGATCCTGAGCACTTATATGTTCCTATCAGATGAGGGGCTGAAAGGTGTTCAAAGAGGACATTCTGCTTGTCACCTGTCTGGAGAAGAGGACACAGATGACTGTAGATGAGCTTGAATTTTCTAACTTGGTATTCACTTAACAAGTTACATATCAGGGAGGGTCACTGGAGAGGAAAAAAAAAGGACCCACTAGAGTTATCTTACAAACATCTAATTGTAGGGACATGAAACTTAGTCCTGTGTTCAAAGTTGTTACGAAATACTGTTTAGTCACTTAGTTTATAATAACCATGTATAACACACGGTGTCAGAAAATACCCTGTGTTTCATAATGACAATAAAGTAACAGGAAAATCTGACAATAGGGTTAAAATTACCAAGTTCTTTTCGAGAACTCTGGTGTGTTAATTAGTGTAGATTATTGCACTTTGTTGTATCTGAGTTGTAATCGACTAAATACACAGCAAACACCTGTGATTATTTTCATGATCCTTGTATTGTTCAAGTAACCCCAAATATGTATATTTAGACTGCTGCCTGTTCATATATGCTCAGCTGTGCCTGTTTTCTGTGTTATTTTTCTAAGTATAATGGACCAACATAAAAATTTATGGCAACCGTCACTTAATGTCATCTTTACCTTTAAAGAAAAAAAGAAAACAAACAAAACTACCTCATGCCAGGCAGCTCTGATGCTGTTTATGGTTGTCTAAGTGATCAGATACACTCTTTACTAAATTGATCTCTGATACCATGGGTCAAATTTAGGGCAAAAACGGTATGAACATACATAATAAGCAAATACACCTAAGTACATGTTTATATTTCAGTGTTACCCTAAAGTTACTTTATTAATAAATAAAAACCATTAGTTTAAAAGTAATCTTGCGTGTACTCCCCAAACCAAATATTTCTTTTTAAAATTTTCATGGAACAATAATCATGTATTTCGTAATTTCTTTAGCTTTGTGACCTGCGTAAGAGATTGTTTTTGCTTGCTTTTTTTTTTTTTAAAGAAACAAATCTTAGTTAATTATTTTTAAGGAATGAGCAGAGGTCTGTCAGCTAATCCATTCTTGATTTTCCTTCTTTCTGTACAATAAGTTAGCAAGCTGATTCTCAAATTGGTCTCTTGTCTTCACAATTTAGAAGCACAGATTCTTTCAAAGAATCCTTCTCCATCATTTCCCCTCACTTATATTTTTTCTGATTATGCATGTGTTTATGCTTTGAAAAATAAAAATTCTCTCCCCTTCCCTGTCTAGTCAAAACAATTTCTTTTTTGGGTAAATGGGAAACTTGAAAATACAGGTAACAGTCATGCAAAGAAATATTTAAAAAATAATTCTGTTATATGGCAGTTAATATTTATCCACAGTTTCAGTAATTTGAAGTGATTACATACACAGGTAGCAAGAATTCATTTTTATTTTTTTTTATTTTTTTTTTTTAAGAATTCATTTTTAATGTTAAACCTAATTCTCTTTGCTTTTAATATTATAGGCCACTTGGTCATTCTGGCGTTTTTATGGTAGGGAATACACTGAATTTGGCTCATGGGAAGAATATACGGTAATTGATCACGTGTCCTCTATAAATTATGAACAATAGGTAGACAAAGCACAGTATTTTAATGTGTCTAATATGGAGTCTCATGCACAAATCTTTTCAAGAGTGGTTTTTCTATATAAGATTTTGGGATAGTTTTTGTGTCTCTTGATGGTTGGCAATGGTTCATATGCTGAGGAACTTTATTTTCTTTTAGTGCTTGTGGTTACTTTTTATTTTATTTATTTATTCTTTTTAGTGAGCTCTACGCCCAACGTGGGGCTTGAACCCATGACCCCGCGAGCAGGAGTTGCACGCTCTACTGACTTCATCAACTGGGTGCCCTTTGTTACAGTTATCTGTAAATGCTTTGGATTGCTTAGCTTTCTGTGGGGCTATGGAAACTGCAGGAGAACCCCTCCCACCCACCTACGTCCCCAGCCGGCCCCAAGTAGGGTTAAGAGCACCCTGCATTGAAAATTGTGCACTAACACACACAGTAAAACACTGAAACTCCGGCAATGTGAAATTCTCGGTGCTGCTCGGGGTGGTTTACCGAGAGCATAAATATGAGACTGTGAAGTTCGTCTTTTCCCGCCCCTTTGTTTCCCATGTGTGTTCGGGTTTGGCATCTCTAACGTGGCCGTCCACGAAAGAGCAGCTAAATGCCACATGCGTTTCTGTAGCTGCTTCCCAGATTACCGAACATCAAGCCAGTGTCAGAGTAAATTCAAATTAAAGGTAGTAAAAGATAGCAGCTGTTCTTAGGAAATCCAGCCTGTGGCGGGGTAGCATGTGGGTCAGTGGATGTGGGCGGACATGTTGCTGACGTCATAATTCCCCTACTCAATAATGGGTGCGTTACGTAGGAGGGCGCAGCAGGGTGCTGTGTGGCCTTGCGCTTCCGGTACAACAGTACTTTAAAGAGAGGCCGTCCATTGGCATTCAGAAAGGTGAAAAGAGCCGGGTAGGGGGTCAGGTGAGTGGTGGGGGTGGGCATCGTAGAGTCTGGGAACGAGTAAGCTGTTCCTCAGCATTGGTCTTTGACGTTATGTTTGCACCCACATTACTTCCTTAGATTTCCGCAGAGTTGAAATGCAGTTGTCAGCCCATTCAATATGATAAAACATTGCTATTTTAGTATGTCTTCAGTCTTCGGCTTCTTTGGGAAGATAATCACACAATCTCCTGGGTAAGAGATTTTACCAAGATTCAAGAGAAGTAAGCTGGAACTGTATGCTTTGTCTCAATCCTGTGGTTTGATAAAAGTTTTCCACAGGTGCACCAGGAATTCTCCTATGCATTTCCCAATATTCTGTTACGGATATAAGGTTGCAAGGAGGACGCATTGAGTAGTTCTGTGTCTGAAAGCCCTCATAACATGATTTTTAATGAAAAATTGTGCATTCGTGTTTAGAAGTTCTAATTCAATAGCTATATAAGTTTTGCCACAGGTAGTGTATTTAAAGAGAGTACCCACTCTTCCAAATAGTATCTTACAACTCTATCAGAAATCTCGAGCTGTTTGAGCTGTCTGTATTAAACATGTGAGTTTGATATTCTGTTTTCCTTATTATGCAGTTTTCATGATTGAGGGCATCTCATAGGGACATGTATATCATACCTAATGGTTGTGAAATTTAATATGGGCCTGGAGAAAAGAGTTTTTTGTTAAAAATAGCTCAGAGGACATATAAGCCAATAGATGTGTCGGTGGAGTCCTTCCCTTGGAAAGTAGTGGGAGATGAACTTACCCTGAGTTATCCAAAGAAGCGGTGGAGAACAATTCTGTATGCATCTGTTCTTCCTACTTTTTCCTTTTAATCCAATTTTTGGACCTTCTTTCACTTTGGTAGCACTGGACATCTTTGTTGTATGTGAAATAGGGAAGTTGCCTTGGGCAGGGGGAGTGGTAGGGAAGGAAAAATGTTTTGTTTTTGTTTTTGTTTTTTTTTACATATAACATATAAAACAGCGATCATAATATACTTCACATTTGCATAGCACATCACACCCGACAAGCTTATTTTGGTGTTCCACATCTTAGTTATTCTCAGCTGGCCATCGTATGGGGTAGGGGTTGTCTCCATGTTATGGCTCGGGAAACTAGGACTGAGAGAGGTTAAGAAACACCTTTGAAGCTCAGAGCCAGTAGGTGGGTGATCTGGCATGTGAGCCCAGTTCTTGTGACTCTTCATCTAAGGTTCTTATCCACTGTATTGGTCATTTTCACATTATATTTTCCAATCAGAAAAGTTCTTCAGGAGCCACCCCTGGGGATGTTGGTGGCCTGGAGAGCAGGTTCGTTTGAAGATGGGGCCTCAGAGCCACTGCTCTCTCCTGCTTCCCTTTGTGCATGGACTCTAGCCTAGCAAACTCTGCTTCTTGTTTTGTTCTTACCTCCTGCTAGAAGGTGTGATCAAGGTTGTATATCTTTTTTCCTACTGGCGTCGGGAGGATAGAAACACGAATTAGGCTCTTGGCATTTTCCTTAACTCCTGTTCCTCTTCCATGAATATTTACTGAATTAAAAAAATATACAGATACGCTTTTTACCAGAGCCACTGATGATTGGTTTTAAGATAGTATAGTTTTAAAAATATGAAAGTTTATAAAAACTAAAATATGAACTGTCCATATTAAATATATCTTGTCTCGGCCATAAAGTAACAGTAATAAACAGTATCATTTTTTATGTAGTTTAAAATATTGAATGTATTTCATGATCTCACGTCTGGTAGTTAAGCGCAGTAGTTCTTAAAAGAGATATCCATAAACTCTTTGTATGTATAGAACCTTGAAAATTCTAGGGTGGAGTAGCATTTGTGGTGGTAGCAATGGTAACAGTGTCAAAGCATGGTTCCTTCACCATACAGAACTCTAGAGCCTTCGACAGTAATAGATTCCAAAGTATGTTTTCACTTTACTCATGTATGCATTTAAGCCTCGTTGTATTCTAACAGTACAGTATTACTCACTGTAATTACTTATCTGCAAATAGAAGATAAATCCCCTCAGTAGTCCAATTGAAACATCATGAAATTTAATAATGGTTAAAAGTTAATCACACAAATTCAAGATGAGAGTAGTTGTGTGAACTCAAATGATAGCATTTTACAAATTGAATATGTATCAACAGTTTTGTGCTTTTAAAAATGAGCATAGCTCTGGAGTATTCTTTTTCTTAAACATAGGTCATTGAGCTTTTAGTTTAGAGTGCTAAACTAAACACTTTAATAATGTTCACTTATTTTCTCTATAACTCATTATGGACCCCGAGCAGTTGGCCAGGCACACTGGGAAGGGCAGTAAAATGGCCATTGGCGGGAGCAAGGAACCACTCAAGTCATGGAAGTTGTGTGTTCAGTTTAGGGAAAGAAAGAGGAGAAACACCTTGAAATCTATTTTCAGATTTATTTGTACTTGTCTTTATTTTTTGTTACAAACTTTCAACTAAAAATAATAAAGCAGCAAAATGACAAGTACATTAGAGACAGCCTTAGGTTATCTCTTTGAAAGTCAAATCTAGCTTAAGTTACAGAAAGGTCCATTTTAATTGGTCATAAAGAAGATCCTCCCTCAAAGGTCATTACACTCTGAAGTGGCAGTAGAGGGACATCTGGGAGCTCGTACCCCATAAAAATCTTTATCACCAGAATGGTTACTCAGCTAAATATATATCTTTGCCTTAAAATCTCTATCAACCTGAAGGTTCCTTGAGTGTAATTGTGCTGCTTATTGGAAACACAATGCAACGTGTGTGTAAATATATTCTTAAACTAAAGAATGATGGATGTAATTTATGGAGGTCCCCTTATTTTTTTTTCAGAGATAAATTAAGATAAAATTATAAGTACATTTTCAGTTTGGGATCAACAACTAAAATGCCCTTACTGTGGGAGAAAATGTAAAGTCCATATTATGTGCACTTAAAAAAATATTTGATAGAAAAATCAACCCCCAACTCCCAAAGGAAGGGGCTCCTGGGTGGCTCAGTTGTTAAGCATCTGCCTTCGGCTCAGGTCATGATTCCGGGGTCCTGGGAATGAGCCCCACATCGGCTCCCTGCTCGGCGGGCTGCTTCTTCCTCTACCCTTTTCCCCCGCTTGTGTTCCCTCTCACTGTATCTCTTTGTCAAATAAATAAATTCTTAAAAAAAAAAAAAAAAAGAAGGAAAATACAAAGGAAGACAATAGTCAAGAATGCGAGAAAAACGTCCTATCCTCTGGAGAGATGATGGTCTAGGCAAAGAGCTTGTGGGTTTTTGAGTTAGTCAAACCTGAGTTGGAATCATGGTTCACCCACTTAGCAATTGAATATTCTTATTAATAGGAGGAGAATAACTGTTGCCTCGTAGATTGTGAAAATAGGGATACGTGGGAAGTACATAACCCAGCTTGGCACCAGGCAGTGCTGGGCAAATGATCCTTCTCTTCATTCTTCCTGTTAAGTCTTAACAGTTTCTCTAGGAGTTCGGGTCAGGAAAACCACTACAACAAGGAGATGATGAAGGGGCAAATTGAACTTTGGTCATTTGGGAGATAGGGTTCATTCAACATGCTTTTTTCCATTTACTATTTAACTTCTCCAATTTTGCTGTAATCCTACCGTTCTCAACAGGAACGTCACTGCTTTTTTTTTTTTTTTTTTTTTTTTTTTTAACATTAAGGAGAAACCAGTTTTGGTCCTACTGGGAGCAAAATCTTTAATCTTTAATATCAGACCCACTTTTAGAAAGAAAGCTGTTTTGGGTGATAAGTAGAAAGCCACATGTGAAGCAGAAGTTATTAAGTATCTTTAAATCTTAACTCCTAGAGAACTCCCTGTTATTGAAGGGAAGTTAATGTTTACTTATGAGTTCAGTGTGACACATGCATTATTTTCTTGCGATTTATGGGCAGTAAACTGTCATTTTGTTTCACTTTGATTAGCATAATTGTCTTAGGTTCCCTTCTGACCGGTGCTTACCACTATCCCACCGCCTCCCAACCCCCAGCTAACACAAGTCAGCTAAATCCCTAAGCTGGCTTGCAGCATCTTGTATCTCATTTAGTAACTAGTTAATATTTTGGAAGAGTGACCAATATTCAGTGCTGTCTCTGTGTCAGGCACTGGGATGAGTACCTCCCATGTATAAGAACTCCATTGTCACACTGTCTCTCCAAGGGAGGTAGGTGATACCGATCCATGATCTCTTACATATGCTTCTGAATTTCAGAAGGCTCCAAAAATCAGTTTCCTGAAGTTTGGGGCAAAGCTAATGTAGCTGCAGGACCTGAACCAGATGAGAGGAGGCTACTTCAAGGTCTTTCTTTATCCCACAAATTGAACATTCATCCATTTAGCTACAGAAATGTCGATGTGTGTGATTGTATGATTAAGTGTTGCTGCCCTAGCTACACCTGGAGTGTTCCATATATATATGGAATTACCTTCCAAAATAAAGAAAAAATTATGAGACATGTGACATTTCTGGCCCAGGGGCTTAGGATAAGGGGTAGTGAACCTGTTTCATTATGCCATTTTGTAGAGGAGAACTTAGAAGATGTTGAGTAAATTGCCAAGTTGTGAATGGTGTGTTACGATATTAAGTAAATTACTCAGGTAATGCATGGTAGAGCCAAATTTAAATGCAGCAGTCTTACTCCTTAAACCAAATACTGTTTTGCTACTTACTTGCCAAGGCGAGATTGAGCTCAGTTGGTACCATTCTTGAGTTGACACAGTTTCTCATCTTTGCTAACAGAGGAAGACCTGTATCTGTTTATCAGTGATGGAAGATAATCCTCTTATGATTTGTATTTGGGTGTGGCCTGTTATGCTTTTCTACATATTTTGGGTATAGATGTGTCTTATCATAGAATTTCTCTAAGTATAATGGAGCCCAGCCACAAAGGTCTGTCTCAGGTCAAGACGGAAAACTGGTTACTCCCTTGTCACTCATCATTATTTTATTTTATTTGTACCTCACTCAGTGTTGGAAATTGCTTGTTTTGACTGTACTCAACATGTAATTATTTAATGCCTGCTGTGTAGTAGGCTAGAAATATAACACTGAACAAGAAAATCATGGTGCCTTACCAGGGACACCGTCGTCCGTGTAGGTGGGGTAGTTCTTGATGGGGTACCCTGTCTTACCGCACACTCTAGCATAAGTGGGCCCAAATGACATTATAACCTCTCCCCCTCCACTCTGATGACCAAAATGGCCCCAGAGGTTTCCAGAGTTCACAGGTGGAGGCCAGGCTAGTGGTGTATCTGGGTGATATTCAGCTTCTCAGCCCGGAGGTTAACAGCTGCCCAGTCACCCATCTACTCTCTAAGTTGAATAATTGATTTTAGGCATTTGTTTTTTTCTAGACTTCATGCAAAGTAAACAGAACTGAGAGATCTACAAAGCACATCGCTAAACTGCTTACAGTTCGGCACAACAGCCAAACTGAAAAGCAAGATTCGTTGTGGATAATCTAACCTATGGCTAATTGAAACTTCTCATTATACTGTGTAAATAATGAGGATAAGTTAATAAGCAACCAAGTTAACATACCACATGATGCTGGATTTCTTTGAACTGTAGAATCAAATCAAGCCAGGGCTTTACATTTGCAGGTTATTTCTCAGACGTATAATATAGCACACTTAGGTCCAGTGTATCCTATGGCACCTAAAGACTCCTGCTTCACTTTCTTTTTTTAAGTGACCTTTTAAAAGAAATTACAATAATAACTTGTGAGTGGAGACAATCCTATGAAGGGTTTTTTATTTTTAATTTGTCATTTAAAAGAGGAATAAATGTAAATTTTCATTCAGTATCCATATCAACTGCTTTTTAATCAGTATCTTATAATAAAAGCAATAGCATTTGAAAGTCAACAGAAGCTCACACTTATGATAACTGAGATTATTTCACATGAAAATTATTGTGATTTCAAAAATTATACGTGCTTAATGTAAAACATTCAGAAATCATAGAAAGGTTCAGAGAGGAAAGTAAAAAAAAAAAAATTACCATTCTGTTCAAAGATGACGTCACATCTGATCGCAAGCTCACTGTGCTGTCTTCTCAGGATTCATCCCCTAATGCATCATTTCTCCCTCTGGACTTCTGCTTACACATATGCACGTCTTCTTTCCCTTCAAATGCAAAAATATGTGCACTTCCTCTTAAAAACTGGGCCATAAAATTTGTTCTTTAAACTTGGACACTCATTGACATTTTTTTTTTCATGGTAAATAACATTTTAGTGCTATTGTATGAATGCATTTAAACAGTTCTCTAGCTAGCTAGCATTTAGATGGTATCCTAGAGTTTGGTGTTACAGTTAATTATTGTGTATACTTTTTTGTTCAACATTAAGTTTCCTTTTATTTGTGAGTTAGAATTACTGGATAGAAGGCTGGGTATATTTTGCATGTTTTTTTGAAAACATGAAAGCTCTAGAAAGCTTCAGCCCATTTTATACTGCCAAGAATAGAGTATTTTTATTTTTTTAGAATAAGGATTTATTTATTTATTAGAGAGAGAGAGAGAGAGTATGCACATGCTGAGTGTGAGGATGGGAGCAGGAATGGGAGGGGCAGAAGGAGAGGGAGGAAGAGAATTCTAAGCAGACTTCACGCTGAGCATGGAGCCTGAGCAGGGGGTGGGGGGCTCGATCTCATGACTCTGTCATAGTGACCAGAGCCCGAAATCAAGAGCGAGATGCTTAACGGACTGAGCCACCCAGGTGCCCCAAGAATAGTGTTTTAATTTTTTGTTTCTTTACATGCTTTCTGACAGTAGGTATGATTAATCTTTGTAATTTTGTTTTGTATTTTTGCCAGTCCTATAATTAAAAAAAAAAAAAGTCTCCCTTTGATTTGTGTGCCTTTGATTATTCATGGCAAAAATTCTTTTTTGAAAGTATATTTACTAGTCATATCCATTTTTTCTTTCATTGTCCATTTGTATTGTTAACCCATTTTCCTGTTGGTCAGTGTCTTTTTAAAATTTCAAGATCTTGTCATAGTATATTATATAATGTACATAGTGTATATTATTTATCGTTCATACTGTCCATATTTTGCCATTTAAAAACTTTTGCTGTTTTGGGGGGTTTGTTTTAGGGATGTTTTAGCTTGTATATGTATCACTTTTTTTTTTCTCTTAGGTATTCCCACATTATAATATGGCCATTATAACTCATAACACCTCAGTAGTGGATTAAGGATTAGATGTTTACAAAAAGCAAGGTGCTTTTCAGATGGGAAACCATTTTGCAGATATGGAAGGTGATAGATTGCTCATGTTAATTAGATATGTTTGCTGTGATTACAGTTTCAGTAGCTGTATATAAAAAATAGAGATTGTGAGAGGGAGATACTTTGATATAGCTGAAAGACTCACTTTAAAGCCAGATAGGCCGACTTTGTTTTTACTTTGACAAGTAGTGTTTATCATGTGCCTCTTACACTTTCAACATTCATAATAGATACTCCGCTTACTAGCTGTGTGACCATAAGTTACTTAAAGTATTGAACTTCTTAACTCATTTTACTGATTTGTAAAAGGAGGGATGATACCTACCTTGTTGAATTATTATAAAGGTTAGTTATGGTTTACCTGGCATAAATTAGGCAACAATAAACCATAGTTAGTATTAATGTCGTTATTTTTTATAGTAAAACAATACAGTGTAATAACAACCCATTATGTAAACCGTCATTGCTGTGGTAGTAATTCAGCATATAGGATAATTAACTATGATTATTATAATTTCACTAATAAGGTGGAGCCTAGCTAGGTTGACTATACTTAGGATCCTGTCAGAGAAATAATATATTTATATAGCATTTTAGTTTTCAAAGTTCCTTCTCATTTCTTGTCTTATTTGTCCTGTACGGTCTTATTGTAGGATAGGCAGGTCCCATCTAATTTTTTGTTTTATAATGGAGGAGCTGAAGCTTTGAGAGAATGATTGAGTTGTCCCAGGTCATGTGGCTTATAAGTGACTAATTAGGTTTATATTTTCCTTCTACCCGTAATTAAAACTCTCAGTGAACCCAGATTGACCCTCATTGTGGGAAGGAACAGAGAATGGGGCTCGGACTGGAACTGCCCTGTTTTCCTTTAGCTTGCTCATTATATAGTTTCTTGTGGTCACTCCTCTTCCAGTCCTCTGGATATTGGCCTGAATGTTTTAGGTCTCAAGTGCACTGATGGCAGTTACCAGTGAGCCACGCCCCTGGACATTCACACACTTGCCGAGTCCCTTCCTTTAAATCTGGACTGAACTTGCAGCTTACTTTAACCACCAGAATGCGGCAGAATTAAAGCTTTTCCAGGTCTGGACACAAGCGTTAAGGCCATGTAGCTTTTGCGGTTGGGTTTGGGACACCTCACCCATCGTGTGAGATACCTTGTTGCCATCTTAGACTATGTGGAATGAGGCCACGTGGAGAGAGAGAGAGAGAGAGAGAGAGAGAGAGAGAGAGAGAGAGAGAGGCCAGAGACAAAGGGAGAGAAAAGCCCAGTCCTGCCAGTGTTCTAGCTGAACCCAGGTCCCGCCTGCTGGTGGGAAGCAGTCCTGTGAGGAATTGCCAGCAAGATGAGCAGAAAACTGCCTCGCTGAGCCCACCCCTAACTGCAGAATTATGAGCAGATAAAGCGGCTGTTTTGGGGCTGTTTGTTAAACAGCAGTAAGAAAAACCAAAAAAGGAGCACCTGGCTGGCTCCCTGGTAGGGACGGTGACTCTTTGCCCTTGGGGTTGCAAGTTTGAGCCCGACATTGGGTGTAGAGATTACTTAACTGTAAAATCTGAAAGAAAAGCCAACGAAATGTAAGAATGTTCTTGAAAATCAAAGTTTCTGCCAAAGGTCATTTACTTTTTTTTGAGTGATTGTGATGGTTTTGGACTTTCCCTGGCTTGCCGGTAGCAGACGGTGTTAGAGATAATAGTGATGAATAACTTCCTTTCAAGAAGCTCCTCTTACCCTGTCTTAATGACCTGGGTCTGGCTGGTAGTCGGTGATTCTCAGGTGAACCTGATTCTGTGTGCTGAGTTCCTCCAGAGAAATCTCAGGAGATAAGGTTGCTTCCTGTGTTCAGGTCTCTGGGCCTCTTTGCTGTTCTGTGTCCTCCTTCCAGTGTCTGGGGTGTTTTTGAACCTTGTCAGAACCGAATTGGATTTGGCCTAGGTCAGCTAAGCAAGACAAGATGGAATAGCCTTTTCTTCCTTGAACTTGTTCCTGTTCTCCAGAAAAGACTCGGGAGGCCTTTTGGGGCAGAGAGGGGCTAAGACCAGTAGCCACCTTGCTTTTGATCCTGCACACACTACCTAACTGGGGAGACGTCCTCCAGTGAGGAGCTGCTCGTGCCTGTGTGGTTCCCTCTCACACATCAGTTTCTCTCCTGTTTATTGCAATACACACCCCCCCATAAGTTTCTACTAGATACAAGAATCAGTGACCTAAACTTTATCATTTTTTAAAACTTTTGTTGTTGTTGTTAAAATGCTTTTTTGTCTCACATGAAAATAGGTTTAAAATGATGTGGAGCTTGATTGGCTTCTGGATGGGTGGAGTGAGGGCCTCGGAGCCCTTGCTCTCCCCTAACAACAGCAAAAACACGGGCATAACACTTAAAGCCAACTATTTCAGAATTCTGACAACTTACTAAAGCCGGCGAATGAACTGAAAATCATCTGCCCGAGAGGAAAAAAAAAAATACAGAAACCCGGAAGACGGTCAGTGGGGTCTGTGATGTTTTAGCTCGTGCTTGCCTCTGTCTGTGCTCCTGGCCCCGCCTGGCGGGAAAGCGCAAGCCTGCGGCGGGGCCCAGTGGACAGGGGTCTCACCGCTTCTGGGGACCCATCGAAAGCGCCGTCCCTGGAGCACCGTTAATATTTTGTCCAAACTTGCGGTTCCCTGGGAAAACTCTCCTCTCAGAGTGTGGTTGGCTCTTTGACCTGACTCGGAGCTCCGCTCATCCAGGGGAAGGAGAAGCCCCCCGGGCTTTGCTGGAACCACAGCGAGTGCTGGCGGCGTCTCCGCGGCTTGAGGCTTTTATTTCAGGTGAGGCAAAGCCGAGTCTGGCCGGGAATTCAAAAGGAAATCTTGAACTCTGGAAAAACACCCATCCTATTCCTGGATCTCTAAAAGGCTGCACGGTGGGCAAGGCTATGCATGTTTCTAGGAAAGACCTGGGACAGCGGAGGGTCCCCTCTGACCTTGGGGCTCTTGGGATGCAGCAGTAGAAGCTAGGGCTGTCTTACTGCTGCTGGAGTCTCAAGGTGTGACGTCTCACAAGGACCCCCATGGCAAAGGGCGGAAGACATTCAGCAAGGCATTTAAGGAAATCTTCTGACTAACCAGTGGCTGACCATTGAATTATACAGAAACAGTTGTGACTCTAAGGAAGACGGGCTTAAAAAAAAAAGTAAAAACAAGAACTTAAAAAAAATATATATATATAGCAGAAAACCCCATGGCCACATGCCTTAGGGAATATAGAATCTGCAGAATTAGTTCATTAAAGGGCTAAACTAGCAGCACCAAAAGAAGAACAACAAAACCAATGATTAAAATAAAAGTCCTGGCAGAGGAGACGTAGGTGGCTGAGTCAGTTAAGCATCTTGTCTTTGGCTTAGGTCACGATCCTGGGGTCCTGGGGTCCTGGGATTGAGCCCCGTGTGGGGCTCCTTGCCCAGTGGGGAGCCTGCTTCTCCCTCTGCCCCTCCTCCCTGCTTGTGTTCTCTTTCTCTCTCTCTCTGTCAAGTAAATAAATAAAATCTTAAAAAAAATTATGAGACATGTAAGAAATGGGAAAGTGTGCCGTATCCATAGGAAAAAAAAAAAAAGCAAAAAACAAAACCAGCCATTAGAAAAATGTCCCTTTGGGAGCCCAGATATGGACTTCAGAGACACATACTTTCAGCTATTATAAATATGTTGAAAGAACTAGATGAAACCGTATCTGAAGAATTAGAGGAATGTATGAGAGTGGTATCTTGCCAAAATGACTATCAGTAAACCTAGAAATTACTTAAAAAGACCCATATAGAAATTCTAGAGTATAAAAGTATGATCACTAAAAGGAAAAATTTGCTAGAGGAGTTCAAGAGCAGATATGAGTTGGCAGAAGAGTTAGTTACCTCAAAGATAGATAGCTCAATAGCGATTATCCAGTGTGAGGAGTAGAATGACAATAAAAATGACAGAGCTTCAGGAGACCTGTGGATGACCATCAAGGGTGCCAGTGTGTGAATAATGGGAGGCCCAGAAGGAGAAGAACAAAAGAAAGAGGGAAGAAGAATAGGTAAAGAAATAATGGCAGAAAACTTCCCAAACTTGCTAAAAAATATTAATCTGCACATTAAAGAAATTCCATGTACTCCAAACCTAAAGTGATCCACACTAAGACACATAATAGTCCCATTTATAAAAGTGGAAGACAGAAATCTTGAAAGCACCAAGAGAAAAGTAATCTGTCATTAAAGGGGTCCTCAGTAAGATGAATTGCTGACTTCTTACCAGAAACCATCGAGGCTAGCAGACATTTTCAAAGTGTTGAAAGAAAAAGACTCCCTGTTAGGAATTCTATATCCAGTTAAATTCTTTAAAGATGGCAGGAGAAATGAAGGCATTAAACCAAACCAACCACCACCACTACCAACAGAAACAACAAACTGAAGCAAACAAAACAAAAACCTGGAGAACTTCTTGTGTTGGCAGACCTCCCCTATAAGAAATACGAAGGGGAGCTCCCCTTCAGGTTGAAATGAAAAGATAGACAGAAAACTAGAAAGGATTAGACAGTAAACTGCAGTCCACCTGAAGAAGTAAAGAGCACTGATGAAGGTAACTACATAGTTATTATGAAAGACATACATAGGAAAAAAACACATGAATGCATTTGTCTTATACTTTTTTTCTCCTGCTTTAAAAGAACTGCATATAGCTTTGATAGTAAAACTATATCGATGGGCTTATAACATATAAAGAGGTAGTTTGCTTGGCAATAATAAAAGGAAGGGAAAAAATGGATATCAGAGGAAAGTTTTTAATATTATTGAAATGAAGTTAGTGTTAATCCAGATTAGAATGTTTTAAGTTAAAATGATCCTTGTATTTTCCAGGGCAACCACTAAGAAAATAACCCAAAAAGGGTAGTGAAAGAAAGAACAAGAGGATGCAACAGGCACCCCCGAAAATATTTGTTTAACACCAGAGGAGACAGGAATTGAGAGATCGATTTCCTGAGCTCCAATATACCCTTGTACAATAGAAGTTATAATGTAACTTCCATGTTAAATAATGTATTCATGTAATTTTTAAGGAAATGTTAACAACAGAGTGTATTGGTTCATGGATCCTTTTATGGGGCTTGATTTTTTGATACCACCAGACACTTATCAATAGATTTTTAAAATACGATATAAGGAAAATGCACCAAAGTGAAGTCAGTGTAAAGTGATTCTATTAACCCTTGGTTCTGAAGCTGTAGCTTTGTTTCTCTGGAGATAAAACAGTAATCTACGGAAATGAGAGATACCCTTTATTTTGTTACTGAAAGCTTGGGTATGGAAAATTGAGTCCTTTTCCTTCCTCTAAATGCAGAAAAGAAAAGATGAGCAAAGAGCTCTGGAGAGCAGAGTAGATCCTGGGAAAAATGCACTTGGCAATAAATGCACATAGGAAAACACTGTTGAATGGAGAAATGTTCTGGGCAGAATATTTCAGAAGCCTTGAGAGGTATTTCTATCTGCATTTTCTGTGTATTTGTTGATGCTGTTCTCCATGGGTGCTCAGCTCCGTGGAGATCAGTCCCATTACATGGATTGTGCATTGCAGTGTAGAGCTGCTACAATGATAATATATTACATATGCCTTCAAAAAATAAAACTGATATTTAGCTTTATGGTATGAATATAGTTTAATTATATCAAACAATACATGTAATGTCCTTATTATAGGAAAAGTGATGAAATTGCATTGTCTTACTGCTGATTTAAACAATCATTTAAAAATGAAATTCTCCATCTGTTTTCAGTCCCAGCACAGTTGAAGAATATAGCACAGTTGTGTCTGTAGTGATGGCTCACTCAACTGGGAACATTTCTCTGGATGAGAATAAGTAATATTTTTAAAGGCCTCCAAGTAATTCCGATGTGGCATCCCACCTTTCCATTACAAATAACACACTTAAGTCATAGATTCCTCAAATCTTACAGAAATTAGTGTTAAGAGGGCACCTGGGTGGCTCAGTTGGTTGAGCGGCTGCCTTCGGCTCAGGTCATGATCCTGGAGACCCGGGATCAAGCCCCACATCGGGCTCCCTGCTCGGTGGGAAGCCTGCTTCTCCCTCTCTCACTCCCCCTGCTGTGTTCCCTCTCTAGCTGTGTTTCTCTCTGTTAAAAAATAAATAAAATTAAAAAAAAAAAAAAAAGAAATTAGTGTTAAGAGATTACAATGATAAAAAAAAAAAGCATTAAAAAAAAAAACGATTAAAATTGAATCTGCTCTTGTGAGACTCTCTTGTTTTCTTTTTTCTTTCTTTCTTTTTTTTTTTTTTAAAGATTTTATTTATTTACTTGACAGAGAGAAACACAGCCAGAGAGGGAACACAAGCAGGGGGAGTGCGAGAGGGAGAAGCAGGCCTCCCGACAAGCAAAGAGCCCGATATGGGGCTCAATCCCGGCTCTCCGGGATCACGACCTGAGCTGAAGGCAGTCGCTTAACCAGCTAAGCCACCCAGGCACCACCAGAGACTCTCTTGTTTTCTTAAGCAAGTTATAGTGAACGTTTCTAGTACTTTCTTTCTAGACCTTTTGAGACATTTTTATTCCTTTTTTTTTTTTTTAAGATTTTATTTATTTGAGAGAGAGAGAGAGAGTGACAGAGAGCATGAGAGAGGAGAAGGTCTGAGGGAGAAGCAGACTCCCCATTGAGCTGGGAGCCCAACATGGGACTCGATCCCGGGATTCCAGGATCATGACCTGAGCCGAAGGTAGTAGCTTGACCAACTGAGCCACCCAGGTGCCCTATTCCTAGTTTTTAAAAAAATCATATTAACCGTTTTTAGGTGTGGAGTTCAATAGTGGTCACTGTATACTCATTGTCCAGTGGACCTCTAGAGTTTTTCGTCTTGTAAAACTGAAACTCTGTACCCCCTGAAGAGTTAACTCCCCCTTTTCTCTTCCTCTCAGGCTCTGATACCACCATTCTACTTTGTTTCTTTGAGTTTGACAATTTTAGATATCTCATATAAGTGGAATCATACAATATTTGTTTTTTCTGTGACTGTCTTGTTTCATAATGTCCTCAGGGTTTATCCATGTTGTAGTATGT
This sequence comes from Spilogale gracilis, assembly GCA_004023965.1. Taxonomy (NCBI): domain Eukaryota; kingdom Metazoa; phylum Chordata; class Mammalia; order Carnivora; family Mephitidae; genus Spilogale; species Spilogale gracilis. Next base: position 167,023 of record PITA01001077.1, read on the forward strand.
GGCAGGATTTCTTTCTTTTTTAAGAGTGAATAATGTTCATTGTATATGTATTCCATGTTTTCTTTATCCATTCCTTCACTGATGGGCATTTAGGTAGCCTCACCTTTTGGCCATCATGAATAGTGCTGCAATTACATGGAGGTGCAAGTATCTCTTTGAGACCCTGTTTCTTTCTTGGATCTATATCCAGAAGTGGGATTGCCTGATTGTATATATGCTAAGTCTGTTTTCAATTTTTTAAGGAACCTCCATTTTGTTTTTCATAATGGCTACACTAGTTTACTTTCCTGTAAACAGTGCATAAGCATTTTAACTTCTCCATGTCCTAGCTAACACTTGCTATTTTCTGTTTTTATATTTTTTCTTTTCTTTTCCTCCCTCCCTCCCTCCCTCCTTTCCTTCCTTTTTAACAGTGGCTATTCTAATCATTCCTAGATTCTTACTGGTAGTCCTCTTCTGGAATTCATATGAAATGACATGAACATATTGCCTCCTTATAAGACAGAGTTAATCTGCTTTTTTTCCCCCCTTTACCTCTTATTTCTAAAAACTTGCTTTAAAGGCAAGTTTAAGGATGACTGTCACTGGACATGCTATGCTCTTATTTCTAAGAAGTCTATAAATGTTGCATTATTTTGATGTGTAGCTAATGTGCTTCTTTGACTCTGTCTGAACATTGGTTGTCTCCATTTCACTTGCCCTGCTGCATTTGCTTGTGAATCTTTCTGCTATCCATTGTCCACAGATTTCTTGCCTAAGTGGAGTTGTATTGCCAAAGCTTTGCTGGTAGACCAGCTACCTTCCAGTGCCCTGTATTTGATGATGCTGTCTAGACACTTAATAGTAAGTACAGATTATAGATGATGTCTATGATAATGTCCAAGGTAACAGATATTAATGCTTATAATCCATCTAGTCCTCACAGCTGTATAAGTATGTTTTATAGACATTTAGATTGATTGGGACTACAGTGTTGTTCCTAACTTGCCTTAGGTGCTTCCAAAGATTATGCTGTGTTATTGTAAGACTGGGGAGGAAACACATTGAATTTGGGGGCAGATCTGTATTGAAGTCTTGACATTGCCACTTGGCCGAATTACACCTTTGGTTATGTGTCTTATCCTCTCTGTGTCAGAAATCTCATCTGTAGATTGGATCGTGATACTTGACCTTTTATTTTAACGGCATTAAACTTAAAAATAAAACCACTGGTTATTTTACCAGCAAGAATGGATTTATTTGGGAATAGCAGAGAATTGCAATCTGGGAGGTACAAGCTGTGGCAAAACCATTGGCTTGTCTGGAGAAAAAGGGGAGATATGTTCCTTTAGGGAGGAAAGGGGCAATTTGGAGGGATGTTACCAATAAAAAGCCTTTTGCAGCAAACTGGGAGTTCCAGGTATCCTGGCTTCTCATTGGCTGGGTTGTGAATGTCCCTCATTGGCTCCACTGTTGCCAGGATAGGAAGAAGCCTTCCTCCTGCTGGAATAGCAGGTAGTGTGCCTGCAAAGTCTGGTCTCTTCCCACTGGCTTTGCAACTGAAGAGGAGTGATAGGGCCTGCTAGCTACCCTTGCTGACCTCCCAACTCCATTCTGAATGAGGTTTCCTTTGATTAATTTTCACAAAGCATTCATTGATACTGTGAGCTTGTGTTTTTAGGAAGTGTTAACCGAGGAGGCTATCATGTTGGAATCTCTCCCCTTACAGTGAATCTGAAACCATTTTCATATTCCTGTGGTACTTAAATTGCCCATATCTGACAGATGTCTTCTGAGTTTGATTTTCACAATTTGTCCATTAATTGAAAACATCTTCTAAAATGGTAGGTCCTAAAAAAAATGATGCATACATGCCACTAATATTTTTGTTTTAACTTAAATCTTATAAACTGTCCTTTGAATAGGACCAAGCCTTTTCCTGTAGTGTAGGTTTGCTGATTGGAACAACCAGTCTTTCATTAATCAGCATTCATAAGAAATCCTTTCCAGTTTCCACATTGTTTCTTTAATGCTTTAAAATTTAGAGAACTGAAAAGCAGTGGTTCTCAGCGTGGTTCCCAGACCAGCAGCATTACATGGGAATTTCTTAGCCTGCAGATTCTTTGGTTTCACTGTGTCTATACCTACGGAATCAGAAACTAAGGGAAGTGGCATTAGGTCATCCGTTTTCACAAGGCCTCCACACTAAAGTTGGAGAACCACCATTCTGTATTTCACATTTCCCCCACTTTTCTATTTTTTTAATAAGGATTTTATTTATTTATTTGACAGAGAGAAACACAGCTAGATAGGGAACACAAGCAGAGGGACTGAGAGAGGGAGAAGCAGGCTTCCTGCTGAGCAGGATGCCCGATGTGGGGCTCGATCCAGGGTCTCCTGAATCATGACCTGAGCTGAAAGCAGTTGCTTAACCAACTGAGCCACCCAGGCGCCCCCCTCCACTTTTCTGTTTTAATGGCAGTGTTTGTAGTGACTTGCTTTTAAGTTTTTCCCCAAGCTTCCGATTTTGTTTTTGAGGATAGAATCCTGTTCATTTTTATTCTCATGGCTGACCTAATGTTTAATTAGATTAGCTAATTACACTAACAATAAAACTCCCCTAATGATGTTTTGGAACAGATACACTGCTGGTGTTGGGAGTACACACAGCTTAACTCTTGGGAGCAGAACTATGGGGGCACGCTAGAGAGTAGTAGCTGGGCTGTGCGTTTTCAGCATGCCCTGGGCATCTTTCGTTGTGGCTGAAGAGGAAGAGCATGGTTTCATTCAGCAAGTTGTGTAAATGAAGGTTGGTCAAGAGAGCTTCTCATATATATTTTTCTACGTAGGCTTATAGATTTCTCTCATCTATCTATCTTTATAGGCCTTAACACAATGTGCACGTTTTAGATTTTTGTTGGTTTGTAAGTACTCCTTTTGCTAGACCTTGGAGCTTGCAATTTGTTTTTAAAAACTCGCACATGTTTTAGGTCAATATTATGGAAAAAAAAAAGAGATCCCACTTAGTGGTTCATAGGGAAGATGTGTGCCTATTATTATTGACTCCAAATAGGAAACTGCATAGCAGCTAATACTTGAGTTGAAAACACATGGATATGTCCTTTGCTAGCCTGATACATACAGCTTTTGGTCCAGGTTAGAGTGCCTCCTTGGATTATGGGGAAACAGTCATATGCAGGAATAAGTCAGTTCAACACATCATGATAGCCATTTGTACCAAAGTGCAAGGGAAGTATTCATACGCCCACCATGGAGATCCTTTAGGGGTTAGGTCATTTGATCTGGAATCTGACCTGCTGAATTGAAAATATCGGTCTTTGGCAACATTCTGGATAGAATTTTGACTAAGCTGCTTTTTTAAAATGTATGTTTAAATTATTGGCTCACCTCCACAAGGGGCGGGCCCTAAATAGCCTGTGTAAATGGACTCTGGATCATCTTGTTGCTGGAGTGCTTGAGTCACAGTATGGCTGTGAGTTATTAATAGAAGACTACCTTGCACAAAGGAAGTAGCGATTGGGTAATGGCGTCAGGACACTCCTAACAGGTGTCCGGTCGCACCGAAGATGTTTGGATATGGATTTGATATTGGTTGGCATGCGTTGTTCAGTGACACAGCAGTCTAGTCGTCCCAGCGAGAAACTAGTAGCTGCTATTAACTGTATTTAAAAAGTAATGAATGTCGCTTAAATGCTTAAGATAGGTGAACTCTTGGTTAGGATTAGGCTCCCAATCCACGTATTTGATAGGCAGAGCATAAATTAGGAGTCTGTATTTAAATTCCACTTCATTGTCCAGAGAAGTGTTCATAAAAGTAATGAAAACTGTAGTTTCATACAAAACCAAAGAAAAATGAGAACAAAAAATTACACAGAAAATAATAATTACTGAATAAGTTTTGAATGGTAACTACAAGCTAGTCATATGTATGTTAAATCATGTTACCATTACATAACATTCCTTGATAGTGTTTTTATTTAGATTTTTATAGATGGGAAAAATGGATTAAGAAAGCTGATGACTTGCCCAAGGTCATTTGACTGGTGGTGGTGGAGCTGGGATTTGAACCGTGATCTCGTTATCGCGAAGGCCCAGGCTTTTAAATACTACTTTACACCTTAATATCCGGTGCTTTAATATTCCTGGTCTGCTTCTAAAAACCTCTCTTCCTGTCGGTTCCAGAGATAACACTCAATAACTTGACAACAGTGACCTTTCTAAACAAATAAAGAGTGTTGCGGAACCAGATGGCCCAAGATTATATTTTATTTTTCTGGCTTAAAATAAATTGCTTGCTCTAAGACTAATAAAGCCCAAAAAAGACCCTCTGTGTCCCAGGACTTCATCAGGCCACATGGCCAGCCAGTGCCCTTTCTCATGAGCCAGTCACAAGTACAGAGCCTTCTGCCTTTATACTCTCATTTAGATTAGGGCCCTGATGAAAGGGCAAGAAGCAGCTTTGCTAAATGAGATCATTCTGGCCTTCAGTATTGGCAGTGCATTTGGGTAGAGAGATTCTGAGGAATGAAAGACATCCCACTGTCTGTTCTATTAAGTGGATGTCCACCAAGAGAAGGCTGATTTTTAATTTAACAAGCTCCCCAATTGGGTATCTTTTTCTTCAAGTAGGATTTTCCTGTTACTTAGAAGTCTTAATCTTGATCAGTCAGAAGGCAGGTGGAGATCTTTTCTTACAATCGAAGACACAGAAATATGTTAGAAAATGAAAATTCCATGTTGGAAACATAAGTTACTGTATCACACATAAACAGTGTCTCCACGAGCTCAATTATACTCTGGGAAGTTGAGGTTTAGAGAGGCAGGTTACACAGAGTGGGCATAGAGAGGTTTCGGGGCTACGTCTCAAAGAGCCAAGCATGGACTTGGAGTCCGGAGGCCTGTGTTTCAGACTTGGCTTTGCCATACTTTGTAAGGATCCTTTTCCAAGTGATTTAAGTTCTCTGGGTCTCAGTTTTCTCCCTTGTAAAATGAGGCCAGAATTGTATTACCTGCCTTATTATAGGGTTTTTCTGAGAACCAAATGAGGGAGCACATGACAAAGTCATGGTGGGCCTTCAAGTGGGTGCCGTGGTTATGGTGGCATCTAGCACACTATGGCAACTGTCCCGACTTGGGAGCAGGACGGGTCTGCCCTTGGCATTGCTCTGTGATTGAGTAGTTTGTTGACTGGGTATTATAATTTGAACGGATTTCAGAAAATTAGAAAAGATATCGCCAGAGGCTTCATATCTGTTCCCAACTATCTTAGCAAGATAAATAACCCAAAGAATATTAGAATGTGCATGCCAGAAGGACCCCTGAAGATCATCTATCTTACCCTCCTTATTTTAAGACAGAGGGCACCCTCCTAATCCTGTTTTTGTCATTTCTGCCATGTTTGTGTGCATACAGAATAACACGGTCACCAGCATTGCCAGTTGTAAAGGATGTCATCTGTGTCTCAATCTTGATAGATACAGATTTCTAAAAATGTAAAGCCAGAGGAAAAACTCTGCTTCGAGGTAGTATCATGTTGTGAAAAGAGCCTGGGCTTTGGTGTCAAAAGTCGGGATGGAATCGTGATTCTGTCGCTTACTACTTTTGGGACAGCGGAAAACGTATTTAGGGTTGGGTTTGGTGTAACTACTTAACTGTACCTCTTTACCTACCACACAGGCTACATCTCTATCTATTCCTTAACCATTTCCACAGGTGATCCTTGGGGTCTGAGAAAAGTTGGCTTTTTATATTATTTCTACTAATGGTTCTTGACCTTTTCTCCCTATCTCCAACAAATAATGATTCCCTAAGATTGCAGCGAGAGGTTGTGACAAATCAGAATCTTGGAGTTGTGAGTCAGGTGTAGTTAGAAAAGGCTTCCCTTTGATGATGGTTTAGGGACTTATATATGAGCTGTTATTTTTGAAACTATAATTGTGTTGGGCTATCTTACATTATCAAGTTTCAATTCATCTCTTTTGGTTTTGCTTACATTAGGGGTTACATTTGTTTAGAATGCATTAGAAAGCTAAATAGGCAGTTTTTTTTTTGTTTGTTTGTTTGTTTGTTTTAAAGATTTTATTTATTTGACAGAGAGAAACACAGCCAGAGAGGGAACACAAGCAGGGGGAGTGAGATAGGGAGAAGCAGGCCTCCCGCAGAGCAGGGAGCCCGATGTGGGACTCGATCCCTGGTCTCCGGGATCATGACCTGAGCCGAAGGCAGTCGCTTAACCAACTGAGCCACCCAGACACCCCAAAATAGGCAGTTTTTTAAATGTGAGATCGTAAAATACTATTGAGTATACTCCCATGAGAAAGTCTCTTCTAAAGAAAAAAATGTTTAATCACTGAAAACTCATCAAGAGCAAACGTGGAGGATATTTACATTCCTAATCAAGAATAATGACCTTTGTGTATTTTTAAGATCACCAGGTTAAGGGATTATTCCATAGTTTATATATTGACGATAACAGGTTTGTTTTTCTTTGACTTATTAAGAATATTCTTTGAATTCTTATTTGATATCCTAGAAATATACAAGTTGATTCTTAAATCTGAAAAGTGAAAATTCAAAACCAACTTCTAGATTCTAATGGGACTGGGCCAAAGAAAGGAAGTTCAGTAAATAAAGGGAATAATATACAAACCAGAAGCCCATGATTCCGTGTGAATTTTCTGTCACTTATCAGCATTTGTGTTGTGGACGTGTTTCTCTTTCTATCTCTTGTTAATTAAATAAGTGGACAGAATTTCTTCCTTGATCATCTGTGACATCATTTCGTTGTAACCAGTAGTCCGTGAGCTTTCATGAAGTTGAATTTTCTTAATAGGAATTTGTGTGGAAGGCATTACATCTGTCTAAATTCAGGCTATACTAATTAGAGAATGGGTATTACAAAAAACTGGCAGTTAGTTTTTTGAAATGGTAAATTGGTTGTGAAAAGGGATACCAATGTGTAGCTTTACATTTTTTCCACTTATTTTTACACTGTCCTGCAGAATGTTTAGTATTTTGTAATGAAATTATGTTTTTGTGCAAAAAGGAAACAATCGGGTGAAAATATGAGAAATGTTTTCCGTTGTCCAAGGCTAATATTGATTTAAATAGGTCTGGGTCTTCATGGTTGACAGCTACAGATAATTAGCTTTTTCTTCTTTAACAAAGAAAGCAAATGGAGCTGCAAGACATTCATTGCCTCTTCTGTCATAATCATCATAATGTATGTATTTAACTTCTGCAGTTCCTTAAATTGATTTAGTGCTAAGCTGCCTACATTACATGTAATAGGAGTGACAGGGGAAAGCTACGCCACATAGTTGCGGGGCAAACACGAGCGGTGACTGACAGCAGAGTTCCTCTCTACAAGACAGAGCAGTGTTTGGAGCTCCAAAAGGGCCACATACGAATTCTTAAACTGATAGAGCAGATGCACGAAATGAATTTTAAAAAATGATTGCCATTCCGTGTATTTGAGCGTTTACGTTCTCGGCTTTGGGTCAGGGACTCCTCCGGACAGAGTTTCACCCTGACTGCTAGAGAGGAGGGAATTCCTTTTAAGCATGTGAATATTTGTAATTTAAGATTGGTACTTCCAAATTGGAGATCAGGTTACAACTTTGTGCCCAGGAGCTGAAAATCTTCAGCTGTGACTGATTCACCCTATTTGAAGAAACCAAATGATACATCTATTCGAAGGAGCATTTAAAGACTATAGAGAGATCCTTAAGTGAAAATATCCATTTTCACACCTCTGGAGTTTGTCTCTGGAAAGGTGTCCCTATAGGGCTTGATGGTTTCTTGTGGTCAGAGTGGCTGACCACTCTGATCATCTTTCAAAAGTGCTCAAAATACTCTGCATTTCCTTTGTTCCTGTGACCCATGCCCAGAAGCTAGGATTGAAAAGGCTCTTGGTGACTGCTGTTGAATAATGCTCTGTGATGAGCTCCCAATGCCGGTCTTCATCTCAAACCAGGGAAATGCTTTTTTGTTTTGGCGACACCTCCTCCTGTGTCTGTGGGGCGGGGGTTGAGCCCTTCGTGTTCTGGTCCCTTGGCAGCCTCTGCTGGCCATTGCAAAGCGCAGCACCGACCTCTGTTGTTTTCACTCGAGCCTGGATATGATTTTATTTGGGTTCACTTCTCCCTTCCTTGGTCCTAACCCTTTTTGTTATCCCCTTTTAAAGACCACGTTATCTGTTGGATATTGATTTATAGCGGTTAAAGAGCTACTAGCCCAGTGTTCTCATCAACGAACTAGTATCATCATGAATTTGTTAAAATCTTGGGAGAAGTTAAAAATGTAACCTTGCCCTGAGAAATAATTCCATGTAACAAGTAAGCTAGATTTCTTCTTTTAATAGATTTTAAAATACTTTGTTAGTTGCATTCCTTTGGGCATTTGCTTGTGATTGGCAAATAACCTCGATCCCCTGAAATAAAGCCTTGACTCAATGATAGATTTAAAGAGATATTTATTAATTCTTTAGATTTAGGTATACCAACCATCTTAGAAAGTGGTTTCTAGAAAGTGGGCATAGACTCTTATTGGGCTTTATGAATATGGATACCTTTGGGGGTTGGTAGAGGGCCTAGATTTTTTAAGTATACACAACTTAAAATATCTATAAACAAAATATCCAGTGGCAGTATCCCTGGGTTATTTTCGTCTAAGGGTTCGAGACTCATAATATTTGATCTAATATCTTTGGGCATCAGTTGACCACAAGAGTTAATTTCTACCACAAAATAGATCCATTTGTTGACCATTTCAATTTTATCTGTGGCTCTACTGGTCTCCTAGTTATCTCTGAGTCTCTTGGCATTCTCAGACAAGAAACATAGTTGAGTCTTTCTGTATAGTCTAATGAATGATGACTTCCATTCCTTTTGTTTCCACTGCCCTGGGATTATTATAGAACAGTACTGCTACATCTCCTTGTTTCCATGTTCTTTGCCTTCTGATTCAACCCATATAGCATGAGCATATGTATTTGACTAGGACATTGGTTTTATCAAATCACATTTTTATTTATTTTATTTTTTTAAGTGGCTTCTGTGCCCAGTGTGGGGCTCAAACGCACAACCCTGAGCCAATCAGGTGCCCCTCAACTGCACTTGGAAAAAAAAGGATTTATTGTTTTCTTTTTTAAAGATTTTATTTATTTATTTATTTGACAGAGAGAGATCACAAGTAGGAGAGAGAAGGAGGAAGCAGGCTCCCCGCTGAGCAGAGGGCCCTATGCGGGCCTTGATCCCAGGACCCTGAGATCATGACCTGAGCCGAAGGCAGAGGCTTAACCCTCTGAGCCACCCAGGTGCCCAAGATTTATTGTTTTCTTGAGTAGAGGAGCTGAGTGGTCTAAAGGATAGAAAAAGAAAAGAACAGTGGGCCTTTTGCCCTGACTCTGGCTCTGGCTGTCTGACCTTAACCATAAAAATGAACCTTCCTAGGCCTCTGTTTCTCCATTCTATAAAATCATTTGTATGGGGCACCTGGGTGGCTCAGTTGGTTAAGCGACTGCCTTCGGCTCAGGTCATGATCCCAGAGACCCGGGATCGAGCCCCACATCGGGCTCCCTGCTCAGCGGGAAGCCTGCTTCTCCCTCTCTCACTCCCCCTGCTTGTGTTCCCTCTCTGGCTGTGTTTCTCTCTGTCAAATAAATAAAATATTAAAAAAAAAATCATTTGTTGTGAAGATTGGTTGAGATAATGAATGCGAAATTGCCATTATTTTTACTACCACAGGATAAAAAGATCAAATTCCTAAATCTAGAATTTCTTTCCAAACAGCTCCATATGTATACTATTCTTGGCATATAATAGGTGTTCTTGGATAATTGAATTCTCTCTTTCCCAGCCTTATCTCATACTTCTCTCTAATCTTCCAATTCAGGTAAGTTATCTCTACTTTCTCTGCTGAAAATGTTCACACAGTCCCCTCTCAGTTTCACAAACCTCGTTCATTTTTTCAAACTCTTTGTTCAGGAATGGTCAAGTCTCTCATATCTCATTCTCTTCACTTTGCTTTCTTTTCGCCCATGGCAATCTTACAGTCTTTACCACTCATCACTCTACTTTGGTATATGTAATATCTTGATTATTAATAAAAGTGTCCTGTGTATATGGCTTTTCTTCCCTAGTGTATTGTAAGCTCCCAGAATACAGGAATAATAGCTTTGATTTTGTAGTTACTCTTTAAGGATATATGATATTTATTTATTTATTTATTGGAAAGAGAGAGAGAGCGAGAGTGTGAGAGAGCATGCGTGAACAGGAGGGAAGGAGAGGGAGAGAAAGAAGGAGAAGCAGACTCCTTGCTGAGCAGGGAGCCCTCCACAATGCGGGGCTTGATTCCAGGATCCTAGGATCATGACCTGAGCCAAAGGCAGGTGCTTAACCAACTGAGCTGCCCGGGTGCTCCTGTTTTCAGGATGTTTTAATGTGACTTGTAATATATCCGAGTCGACATATTGGTAAGTAATGATTTATATTGTATTTACTAGGAGATAAAAGTTTAGAACAAGGATTGGCAGGTTGTTAGACATGAGATACTACAATTCTGATAGACCACTGATATTCTGATTTTTAGGTAAAGTCTCCAGACTGTCAGGGCGTTGGAAGAATGGTCTATACGTGATTATCAGTTAAGGAGTCTTCTCTTTTGGGGCGCCTGGGTGGCTCAGTTGGTTCAGCGACTGCCTTCGGCTCAGGTCATGAACCCGGAGACCCGGGATCGAGCTGCAACGCAGGAAGCCTGTTTCTCCCTCTCTCACCTCTCTCACTCACCCTGCTTGTGTTCCCTCTCTGGCTGTGTTTCTCTCTGTCAAATAAATAAATAAAATCTTAACAAAAAAAAAAAGAGTCTTCTCTTTTAATAAAGCATCTTGAAATATAGAAACCTTCATTAGTTAGCAGGTCTTCATATAGTTTCCTTGTGAGTATAAAGGAAATTTTTAAAAAAGCATAGAAACTGTAGCGTTGAGACACTGGCTTTTCCACTGATACCCTTTTGGGTTTGTTTTGTTTTTTTTTTTTAAATGACATTTTTTCTGTATTCAAATCAAACAAAATGCTGTTCTTTCTTGGATAGGCAAGGTATCAGAAATTTCTACTAATATCTGTCTTCAGTATGTTTGATTGCAGTTTTTTATGTGGCCGTATTGATGTGCAGTTTGATACAACCTAGTGCCCCAGTATAAAGTGCGCAGTTTGATAAGTTTTGACATTTGGGTTTAGTCTTAGACCACTGTCCCAGTCAAGGGACAGAACATTTTCATCACCACAAAAAATCCATTCCTGTCCTATTGTAATAGATCCTCTACTCCCTCCCTTGGCCTCTGGCCACCACAGATCTGTATTGTGTTATGTTATCTTGTCTTTTCTAGAATTTCCTATACGTGGAATCACATAGTATATAGTTGCTGTACCTGGCTTCATTTAGATTATACCTAAATTGAGACTATACATGAATCATGCAGCTTTGTACGTTCTCGTTGCTGAGTAGTGGTTCACTGCATGGCTCTCCCATACTTTGTTGATTCTGTTTACTAATTGATGGGTATTTGGATTATTTCTAGTTTTTGCTATTCTGGAGAAAGCTGTTAAGTACCTTTAGGACAAGTGTGTGGGCATATGTTTTATTATACTCAAGTAAGTGAATAAAAGATTGTGGAGTCCTACGATACGGGTATGTTTAATTTTATAAGTAGTTGCCAATCTGTTTTCCGAAGTAGCTGGGTCATTTTGCATTCCTGTTGATAGAGTAAAAGGGTTCCAGCTGTTCTGTGTCTTTGCCAGACATGGGATTGACAGGGCTTTAATTGTAGCTCTCCTCCCGGTGACCATGTAGTGGTAACTCATTGTAGTTTTATTTCTATTTCTCTTAAATGATAATGTTGAGCTTCTTTTCATATGCTGTTGGCCATTGGCATATTGTTTCTGTTAATGTCCTAACCATTTACCTATTTTTTAAAATCATAGTTTGTTTTTTTTTCTCTCTCCTTACTTCTTTGTAGATATTTACATATTCTGGCAACAAATCTTTTTATCAGAAACACATTTTGCAAACTTTTTTCCCATGTCTGTGGGTTTGTGTTTTCATTTCTTTGTTTCTCCTGTCAAAGAACAAAAGCCTTATTAGGTTGATGAAGTTTATCAGTTTTTTTCTTGCGGTTTCTTTGTGGGAGATGAAAAATTTTTGTCTAACATAATGTCACTTAAATTGCCTCATGCTATCTTCTAGGATTCTGTAATCTTATTTTTACATCTATAATACATTTTGAGTTAATTTTTATAGATGGTGTGAGGTACGTTTCATATCTTTCCATACGAGTATCCAGTTTTTCCAGCACCATTTGTTGAAAAGACTGATTTCCCCACTGAGTTACCTTGGTATCTTTATTGAAATGGCCATATATGTATGGGTGTATTTCTGTGCCAGTTTTTTTTTGTTTGTTTCTTTTTTAAGATTTATTTATGTATTAGAGAGTGCATGCGAGCAAGCGGGGGGTGGCGGAGGGAGAGACTCCCAAGTAGAGGGAGGATTGATCTTATGACCTAATTTGAAATCAGGAGTCAGATGCTTAACCTACTGTGCCACCCAGGCACCCCTCTGTTTTTTTTTTTTTTTTTTAATTACTATCCTTCTGTTAGTACCTTACTGTCTTGATTACTGTAGACTTATGTCTTAATATTAGGTAATATATAATTTCTGCCACTTTGTCTTGTGTTTCAGAGTTGTTGTGGTTATTTTAGATCTTTTGCATTTGCATATGAACTTTACAATTAGCTTGTCAAAATCCACAAAAACCTTTCCTGGAATTTTTATTGCAATTGTGTTGACTCTATAGATCAATTTCACAAAAATTAATATTTTAGTTATATTGGGTATTATGATCCAAAAACATGATATGTCTCTACTTAGGTCGTCTTTAATTTCTCTTACTTACAATTTCTAGTCTTCCAGTTTCCTTCATATAGTTTTTGTTAAGTTTATCACCAAGTATATCATATATTTGATACTATTGTAAATAATTTATGCTGTAAATTTCAATAGTATTGAAATGAAACATATATGAAACAATATGGCTGATATGGAAATATATTTGACTTTTTATATATTGACCTTATAACCTTGTATTGTTACTAAATGTGCTTACTATTCCTAATAGCTTTTTTAAAAAAATTGCCTAGGTATTTTTTTGCACAGATAATCATGTTATCTGCAAATAAAGATGGTTTTACTTTTTCTTTTTATTCATCTTTCTTGCCTCATTGCATTAATTAAGATCTACAGTGTTGGATAGAAATAGTAAGGGAGGCTATCCTTGTCCTCTTCGTAATCTTAGAAATAAAATATTCTGTCTTTCACCATTAAGTTTCCTGTTAGCTGTAGGTTCTTTGTGGATACCCTTACTTAAGTTGAGGAAGTTCTTTTCTATTGCCAGTTTGCTGGGAGTTTTTATTTATGAGTGAATGTTAAATCCAGATGATTCTACACTTTTTCTCTTTTGGTCTGTTAACCTGGTAAATTACCACGTTTGATATTCTAATGATAAAGCAACTTTGAATTCTGGTATAAGTCCCATTTTGTCATGATTTCATGACATATATTTATATGTCACTAGTTCAATTTGTTCAATTTGTAAGCATTTTTTAACAGATATTTTTCTGTCTATTTTTCTGAGGAATATTGATTGTAGTTAAATTTTTTTTGTTTTTGACATTTTAAAAAAAATCAGAGTAACCTTGACCTCATAAAATGAGTTAGGGCATGTTTCCCCATCTTTTACTTTTTTTTTATTTTTATTTTTTAAAAAGATTTTATTTATTTACTTGACAGAGGGAAACACAGCTAGAGAGGGAACACAAGTAGGGGGGATGAGAGAGGGAGAAGCAGGCTTCCTGCCAAGCAGGGAGCCTTATGTGAGGCTCGATCCTGGGACCCCAGGAGCATGACCTGAGCTGAAGGCAGTCGCCTAACTACAGAGCCACTCAGGCGCGCCCCCATCTTTTATTTTTGGGAAGAGTATATACCAACATTCACTTTTGTGACTCTAACAACCTAATTCTTGTTGCTGAAATAAGAAATATTTAGTGTAGGATAAAGGGTATGTTCTTCCTTGCAGATATTCTCCATATGGTCACTTGCCACTAAAATCAAAATAAAGCAAAAACCAAAATAGCAGTATGCTCATATAGGTATTTGTAAAACTTGATATGCAAATTAAAAATTTAATAACTTTACATGTGAGTTTAATATCAATAAACCATAGGTATGATATATGATAGTATATTTTATAGAGATGTTAACACTTGCATTTATTTTTGCTTATAAAACATTTTGTAAAGTCCCTTGTACATTCTCAGTAAGAGTTGCTTTGTTTATACTTCTGCTTCTTACCAGACTTGTCGGTGGTAATGGTTATGTTACAGTGAATTGTAAAAAAAAACTTTGATCTAGTAGAATATTATTCTAATTATACTTCTTTCTAGCAAGAACCTATTTTTTGAAGTACAGCAGGACTTGAGTCAAACCTTTTTAGTTGAGAAGACCGGTAGATATATTCCAGTTGCTTAGTCAGTACTTCTGTTGACTTTACTGAATGGCGTTTCACATGCTGGTGTTAAATCTATTCTGTCTTCACCCAAAGCATGTTCTTTGAACTTTAGGATCAGGATGACAGATGCTCTTTCTGACTAACACAATACCTGTTAAAATTGTTTCAGGGGATTAGGAAATTGGATCAAATGAATAAAAATGGTAAACGAGAACGTTTAATAAAGAAACACAAAAAGCTCAACTTATGTTTCCATGCCATGAAAATAGTTACTCTCTTATGTACTTTCAAAAATATCCAAATATAAACTTTGCTGTAATATTTAAAAGCATTTGCTGCATAGGTTTTTGCAATCCAACTCAGACGGTTAACTGCCCCCAGGCCCCCCCTGCCCCCTAGGAGAAACTCAAGGCCCTGTATATCACCTAGTGTATTCTTGATTTTGTAAATATTTTACAACATTTCATAGCCCAAAGGGATTTCAAAACTACCAGAAAAGTTTAAATTATATGAAAGAGAATTGCATAAGGTGCTTGAATTGATCCTTTTTTTAAATTTTTCCTTTCGTAACAATCTTGAACTTGAAATTTCTCTCCTGTGTACATTTGTTAAATGCTTACTTTGCAGTAAATGCCACCTACATAATGACATACAATAAGAATGAGTAGCTATAAACTAAATCATTAAGCATATTGTTGATACTTTGCATGATTATATTTTAGGCAGTATCTAGCCCCATGAGTTGTATTTACATTTATTTACTGTAGGGAGTGACATAAAAAGCTGAGTTACACATGACTCTGTTAAAGGCAGCGGTGGGACTGTTACTGTAACATATATTTTAAATCAATATTAGTGAAAGCAAGAAAATAAGAAAAAAATAGTAAGTCTCAGGGATGGGTGTCAGAACTCCCCGGGAAATGTCGGATTTTGTAGATTACAATGACTGTCATTATACAGGAGAAATCATTCTGTGGGAACATTGGCTACATTAGAATGAGAACATGGTAGAAGCATGGGAAGGCATTTGTAGTTTAGTTCTCCGTTGCACATACAGTAAAAATGTGTTGCTAGTTAGGAAATGGGTTAAGTGACACCTATGTATCATCCTTTCTCACTATATAAACAAAAGTGTGTGTATTTGGAAATGGCAACAAAATAGTGAGCAATATCTTGGAGCTTTTTGGAGTAGTGGACTAGCTACTATCATAATGTAATTAGTGATACACTGTTTGAAGACTTTTTTAGCCCCTAAACTTGGGCCTTAAACTTGGGAGGTTGAGAGGTGAGGCGCTAGGTCTGTGAAATCCTGTTTCAGTTAAGATGTACAGAGAATGAAATAAGTAACATGAATAAACAACAACTTTGGTTTATTAGTTTCAGGCTAATGCTAAGAAAAGTAATGCTGAACATTAAAAAATTGTAATGTTTTTGAAGTTTTGTTTATCATCCTTGATGAGTGCATAAGCTAGAGGAAAATGGTAGCTGTAAGAGTGATAACTGTTTCATTGGATACGGACCTGTTTTCTAACTATTAAGTTTATGCCATGACACTGTTAGATTATTTTATTACATGCGTGTGTCTATTGAGGTATAAGAGTATTTGTGTTTATTTGAAACCATTTAGTTTGTAGTGCTGAGATTCTGATTTCATGTGTCTCACTATAGGAAAATTTTATATTTTAGTATAATACAATTTCATTTTTTTTTTTTTAAGATTTTATTTATTTGACAGAAACACAGCTAGGGAGGGAACACAAGCAGGGGGAGTGAGAGAGGGAGAAGCAGGCTTCCCGCTGAGCATGGAGCCTGATGTGGGACTTGATCCCGGGTCTCCAGGATCATAACCTGAGCGGAAGGCAGTGGCTTAACCAACTGAGCCACCCAGGCACCCCCAATTTCATTTTTAAAGCCCAGACTAGATTCAGTGTCTTTTCTGAGTACCTGATAGGTAACTCTGAGATTTGCTCAGTCCCTGCCTTCCATGGTCCAGTTTGTCATAGATCCCATGACAAAGCTCATTCATACATTCATATCTAAGTTGGGTTGTAAGCCAGAATAATGACAGAGGCAAGAGGGACGTCTTGGACCAAGGTCCTTAGATATATAATCATCTTTTAAAAAAATGAGGACTTCTTATAATAAGATCTTCTGACTATTATGTCACTACACAGTTGTTTGAAATCTTGATTATGAAAGCAACACATATTTTGTAGAGAGGAAAGGAACTAATACTGGTATCTCACTATTCATGGAATAGATAAATTATCTTCTTTAGGTGATAATACTTAAAATATAAAATTGTTTTAGGGTCATTATTGGAAGATGCTCTCTTTTAAAGGTGCTCTTCTATCAAAACGTACCTTATCTGTGTAGAATGGGTAAGAAGATGGAAGGAAGAGATGGTGGATAATTAAATAGGGGCTGAAATGATTCTTTAGCAGAAGATTCAGAGGGAAAGAATCCTTGTCACATTACTGAAGCACAGACCGAGACGGGAGGCGCAAATTCCTGACCCTCATGAGCCCATCTATGGAAACATAAGGTTCTATAAATAGTGTTCTTAACCGCATCACATATCATTTGCACATATCACTTATAATTTGGAAAATATATTTTGATTCTGATGGCACTTTGGTTAGCTTTTTGCATCCGAATGAAAAACAGTGTCTTCAGAAGAGGGGACGATCCAGTAAGATTGCCTGCTTTGTGGCTTTAAGTTCTTTATTCTTCAGATTTAATCAGCAGGCTCTGGTCTTGGCACTTCCCAGGTGCATTTTTTCACTTTTCACAGATATGATTGGGCTAGAAATCATTCCTGTTTATCTAAGTGAGAACCCTTTGGTAACATGCCTCTTGATTCTAAGATAAGTGGATGAAATGTGTTGCATGAATCATGTCACAGCAAACAATTGTCACCTGGCACTGGGGCCTGATGAAATTTAAAAATGTTGGCGTGTTGCCTGTAGTGTTCAGTTACAGTCCTATAGCAAGTCTGTCCGTACAGATGAAGCAGTGCTTGGTGATGCAGCCGTCATCTCTCAAGCGATAGGGCTTGCATGAGTTTATTACAGGGATCCCTGCTCTGAGCTCCCGAGGCATACCCAGTGAGGCTTTGTTTTAATTTCTCATTGCTCTCCCTTTGGCACATTCATAAGAAAATGGAGCAGACCTTCAGCTTGCAAAACTCGTAGCCTTTATTTAGCCCACCATCTACTGCAGTGTGGGTGTGTTTTCAGAAATATTCCTAGAAGACAGTAGCCCAAATTTGGGCCTTAAGATACTGCTTGTATTAGTGGTGATGGATTCTCTGTCAGACCTCATCTTCACTTTGACCTGTTCCCGAAACTTCTCCATGCATCCTTGCTAATGGTCAGTTTACTGATACCCGGTCTGTTCTTACAGGATGCTGAAGGTCTACTCAGCATATGCACCAAAGAGGGAATGAATATTGCTCTTTGACTCTGGAAGAAATATAGTTACAGGGCTTTTCCTTCACACTGGGTCACGTTTTCTTTCTATAAAAACCACCCACATTGATTTCCCCAGACTTGAAAACTTCTGTCACTTATAGGAAAGTGATAAGTTTTTGATGTCTTTGGACTTCAAACAGATGCATACACACTTGAAAAAAAAAAATGCTCTGCTTCCCATCTCCCATCTCCATTAGGTTCCCTGCCCATAGATGACAATTTTCATATTTTTTTATTTGAAGCCTGTTCTTTGTGTTTGTCCTGTTAACCATGTAGATTTATTGTGTATGCACACCAGCCCAGGACGGACATGAATTTTAATTTTGTGTTGCTGGTGTTATCCCCCAGACATTATTTAGCTTTTCTTCAGCACTGATTTAAAGCTCTGCTATGTCATTGGGCATATATCTTGATTTCTTTTAACTGTTGCCTAGAATTCTGTAGAAAGTATTTGCTTCATTTTATGTATCTTATGTGTTGGACACCTACATTCAGGGCCTTTTAATACTTGACTCCATATTTTTGGGCTATCTCTTGTACTCCACACAACTTAAATTCCTGCTACATTAATTGGTCTTGTCTGAAGACAGTGTACTTTTTAGATTTCTGTGGTTTTTTGCATATTTTCAGTCTTTTAATGACTACTTCCTTACTGGAAGACTCGACTCCTGTCTTTCCCCTGGTGAAGACTTCAGCAGCTCCTTCATACTTGAGCTAGTCCCTCTGTACTCTGCTCACACAGTACTTCCTCTCATCTTCGTAATCCAGAAGCTGATATTTTTCCTTAAAAGTTGATTTCGTCTCTGGATTTTTTGAGGGCAGGAACCAAATCTTCAGTATCTCTGTGTTCTTTGTTGTAGTGTAGTGAATTGCATACATTTGGCATGCAGTAAAACACCAATTGAATCAATGAAATGTGTGTAGGTGCTCTAAGGTGAGACCCTGCCAATATGTGCGCACATGATTCTCATAAGGATAGGCTGGAACACAAGCACTAAACTAGTATTGGAGAGAGTAGTGTTCAGGAGGCTGAATCTTGAAATAAGCTGAGGCTTGGGAAGATGTTAAGGACCACAACATGTTATGTTCAGACCATAAAATGTTCAGAACTGAAAGCAAGAAAAAGCAAGAAAAAGCATAAACTGCTGCTCAGGACAGATGGTATAATGCTGGCTGTTGGAACAAAGGCAGATTTGTGGAACTCCTGGGTTGGTTTCAACTTCTCTA
Source organism: Spilogale gracilis (assembly GCA_004023965.1). Classification (NCBI taxonomy): domain Eukaryota; kingdom Metazoa; phylum Chordata; class Mammalia; order Carnivora; family Mephitidae; genus Spilogale; species Spilogale gracilis. The sequence continues at coordinate 186,283 of PITA01001077.1, forward strand.
TCAAAAGAAAATGATATTCAAATTTAGTACAGGAGACTGATGATGGTAGAAGGGGATTAAAGTCCAAGGAAGGTGGGGCAGTGGGGAGAAAGCACTGTGATGCTCCCCATAAGTTAATGCCTCGGGATTAAAGAACCAGAAATGAGTGGGTTTGGTCACCTTTCAACAATTATGATCAGAAACAAACGTGCCCAAGGCTAGCATGCAGATACTCTTTTTATTTTCAGAAAAGAGGGGTAAAAGTAGATTTCTGCAATATTGAGATTATGGGTTTCATATCTATCCTTGGGACAGTTCTTTAATTGTTCTTTAATTTGATAGACAGCCACTCTGTGAACAAGTAATTCTTCAGAGACCACATGGGTTCACTTGAAATGTGTCACGTTAAGCTTGTGTGACTTTTTTATTGTCTGGGTGGAGTAAGTTGATTTTGCAAAACTTCGGACAGTGGCTCATGATTATGTTTAGGAGATAGATGGTCAAATTAGGGGCTGTTTTATGAAGGCAGGCAGATTCATAGACGGTTGAGAAACCTTGATGAATGGATTGATGTCAGCTAGGAGAGAGGTCTTTCTAGTGTCATGATATAGCTCTTTCAATTTGTCCTGCTAATCATTTTTATCACCAATTTCAGTGAAACAGGCTCATCACATTTGCATATCATATAAAACAGAGTGCAAGAGCTAATAGTTTGGGTGAGGGAATTAGGATTAAAAAAAAAAAACACAACAACTTAGCCATCTGCAATGACTGGCTAAAACTAAAATGGTCTATAGGTAGCGATTAATATAAAAATCTGCGGGTAGGTTTGTCAAATTATCACACTGGTCGAGAATCAAGTAGATGCGTTTTAAGAGCATTTCATATGAAGAAGACCTGAGAATTTGTACTGCACCTTTGTCCCAGGGAGAGACTGTTTTCATACAAGTGCAGTGTCTGGAATGAAGAAGGTTCTCTCTGCTGGTGAGAAAATACCATTATATTCATTTACAGCTTTCCGGTTTTAGGAGGTATCTGGGTACTTTGTCATAAAAGGAATATTTCAAAGAATCAGCATGGTTTCCTTATTAAAACTTTTGTGTCTGTGTGTGTGGAGTGAGGAATCATCAGAATATTTGTTTAGCTTTTAAAAGAAAGGAATCAGGTACCCGCTATGGGGCCGGAAATTGGGTCGGGCACTGGGGATACAGAAATGACTAAGAACAAAAAGTGACCTCATTTTTACCCTTTGTGTCACTGACAGTCCGGGGGGAAAGTGAGACATTAAGCACACAATGACACAAGGAAATGTAAATTGCAGCCATGTATGATGACAGCGTTGAAGTAAAGGTGGTGGCCGCCTGAGAGAGGACAGCCGGGACACTTGATTTGGTTAGCAAGCTTGCTGCTCGCTTGAGGAAGTGAGGCCAGAGATGAGAAAGCACGTTGAAGAGTTAGGTGAAAGGAGGAAAGGGATCTAGCACACTGTCCAGTGTGCACCCCAGACCTGAAAAGGAAGAAGAGTTCAGGGCACTCGGCCTTTGGTGACTTTGGTAAGAGATTTATTCCATGTCTAGGAACAGGGAAAAGCATTCGCTGCTCTTACCTAGAAGACTGATTTAAATCTGGGATGGTGTCTCTGATCACAGTGTGGGCAGTCGATGGGCTTGAGGCCAGAGAGGATGTGATAAGCCACTCGGGAAGGGACTGCAGACCACAGATGTCGAGTTGTGCTGTAGGAATCAGGACCTGTCCTAGCAGAGAAGTTCAGCGGTGGGACGGGGCGAGAGGGGAGAGAAGACATAGGTACAAATCCCAGTTTTGCCACTCACTAGTTGGGTGGCTTTCTGTCCCTAAAGAAACAGTGTAACTTTCTGCTCTCTGGTTTTGTCAGGATTAGATGATTTTTGTGAATGACTTACCAGCTGTGAAGTGTTGAATAAAATGGAAGAATTGGGGGGAAAAAATCATTAATAATTGCCATTGTCGGAAGGGGCAATTTAGTAATGGATTGGAGTTTCTTAAGTGATTCTTAGTCTAATTATTTGGAAGTATTTAAGATTTTTATCATCATTGGGGCACCTGGGTGGCTCAGTCAGTTAGGTGTCCAACTCTTGATTTCCGCTCAGGTCATGATCTCACGGTCATGAGATCGAGCCCTGCGTTGGGTTCTGTTCTCAGCAGAGAGTCTGTTGGAAATTCCCTCTCCCTCTCCTTCTGTCCCTTCCGCCCCCCCCCCCCCCCGCCATTATCGTACTCTCTCTCAAATAAATCTAAAGTATATATATTTTTATCATTGTAGCTTCAGATACCTGTTGTCTTTCCAGTTGTCTTAGAACAATCCTTAACCTGTTAAGTCCAAACATTTATGATGTCTCCTTACTTCTCGACTTTGTAGTAGCAGTCAAGTTGCTCGGTGGGATCTTAAATCTGATGGACATGAGCTGGTTTTGTCATGTGTGACCCCACACGCAAGAAATGGCTTTAGTGAATGTTGTAGCAGAACCCTAATGCAAAACATTAGAAAGCATAAAGAATTTTCAAAGATATCTTTTGGTAAGGTGATATTTGTGTATCTTAAATTATATTCAGGTGCACAGAGATGTAGATGAGGTGCTGGAGTGTGGCCTGTGTGTGCACGTGTGTGTCCGTGTATCGTGCAGGTACACGGAAGATCTTGTGAGTGGAAACATACCATTAGTTTTTGAAGTGCTTCCATTTAAAATCCACAGTGACACAAATCAGGGTAAAATATATAGCTCTTTTTTGGAGACAGCTAGGAAGGGAATAATATCCCTAATAACTCATTGAAGGGAATATGCATTCCTAACATTTATTCACGTATTTTTGAACACAGTGTCCATTTTGACAAATATTCAATGAGTACCTAAGATGTTTATATGCCTTGCTCTAAGCTGCATTTTTTTTTAAAAGATTTTATTTATTATTTGACAGAGAGAAACACAGCCAGAGAGGGAAGACAAGCAGGGGGAGTGAGAGAAGGAGAAGCAGGCTTCCCGCCGAGCAGGGAGCCCGATGTGGGGCTCGATCCCGGGTCTCCGGGATCATGACCTGAGTCAAAAGCAGTCGCTTAACCAACTGAGCCACCCAGGCGCCCCTAACCTGCATTTCTATTGAGTTTATTTACATATCTTACCACTAATCTCAAAAATGTGTGTCTCTGTAAAATATGACATGTCCTTTTTGCAGGAAACTAAGGCAAAAGGCCAGGATGTGACTATCACTTAAAGTTTTAAATTTACCCAATCTGCTGGCATAATCCCAAAGACAGCTTCAACTGTAGCATTCTGCACATTTAATCAAGTGTTAAATGTGCTTGTCCTTGAGTATATTTTGCTTTGATGGTTCTAAGATCCACTCAGTTCTCCATATGTTACCACTAGTGCTATTTCTTACTATTTGAGAAGTTTGAATGGCGAGAGGGAAATGCTGCTGTTCATTCTAGTTATCTAACACCTGTTCTTTGGGGAACTAGGGCTAATAGTTGCAGAAAACCAACTGCATTTTAGGGATATTGCCCCTTGGAAGTTGCTTCTAGATCCATAGCTCAGTAGAAGACGCGTCTGAGTGAGAAATCAGATCTTCCCACAGATTTCCCTTTATACTTGTAATGACAGTAATAGATGGCCCAGACATGATGCTAAAGATTTTACACCTACTTTTCCTTAATCTTTCCACCAACCCTGTGAAGTGTGGGTATTGTCATTCGAATGTTACAGATGAAGCTGCTGGGCTTTCTTGATGTTCAGTCACGGGGCCCCGGTTCCAGGCCCAGTCACTTCTGATTCCGAGACTGCTATGCTATTTTGAAACATATGATTTGCTACAAAAGAAGTTGACTGAAATCATTTTAGACTAATCTTCTGGAGCCACACTTCTTGCCTTTGCTTTGGTACTTTATTAAAAGGAGATAACACAGAGATAGCAGATACAAAGGTAGAAATAAGAAAGTGATAGCAATCCCTGAGTCACAGATTTCTTGTTGTAGCTTTTGTTATAAGTTTTTAAATAGCTAATGCATACACAGAGTAAAAAAATAACCCAGATAGCCTGAGAGTACATACAGTGCAAATCATGTCTCCCTCCCACTCCAGCCTCCTGTTCTCCTACATAGAGGCAAAGACTGTGTCTAGTTTCTAATTATTCTTCCAGAGATAGTTAGCATGAATTGATTTTTTGAAAAAAAAAAAGACATTTGAGCATCATGTCTAAAGAAACAAACAAACATCTGGAAGCTTCCAGAGCTGGCCCCGAGTGGGGCTGGGCAGGTCGAAGATCAGGCAGTCTGGAATGGGCCATCACATTAGCCCTCTCCCCGTGAGAGTCACACAGCCCTGCAGGGAGGTTGGCCCCATTTTATAGATGAAGAAATTGTTCATTTCTGCCCCATCAGGACAAATCAGGAAGATGTGCACGGAGAGTAGTACTCAAATGTAGGGCTGTGCCTCTCATCTTTGCATTCTACTGCAGTGCAACTGACCTCCGAATTTGAGAGTCTTATGAACAGTTGTACAGTTGCAGTGGTCTAAAATTGACTAGAGTTTCTATACATAAGCTAGGTAGCAAACTTCAGAAAGCCAAAGGCAATAGCACATTTTTTTAACGTTTGAAATACATTTTTTAAAATAGATTCAGATTTACAGAAAGCTTGTGAGGACAGTACAGAGAGTTCCCTTCTCCCCTTGCACTGACTTTCCCATATTATCAACAGGTTGCACCACTATGAGGTTACTCTTTAGTCTCCGTTTCCAGACTGTGCTCTGGAGGGAAACCTCAGTGCTCAGCCCACACGTGAGGAGGGGGAGTCACAGTCCACGCCCTTGAGGCTAGAGTATCTTCATTAATCACTTGGAGTACTTCTGCATGTGATTCGTTTCTACTCCCGTTTGTGTAGTCATTTATTTATATACGTGTGGATTTGTGGATATTTATTTTATACTTTGGATGATGATGCAATACCATTTTATTTTATTTTACTGATGGTTCCAGCTTTGGTCATCGGGAGCTCGTGGGGTTTCTTTTGTTTTTGTTTTGAGTACTTAGTGTCTGACACTTAGGATGTACCGGGTTCACCCTAGTATTTTCTGCTCCACTCTTAGAAACGTTTCTCTAAATAACCCTGGTTCCTTTTATTGGAAAATAGTATTAGAAACCAAGATCTCGTGCTGGTTTGCAGCAGCTCTTTTAAAACCAAATATTTAGTGACAAAAAAAGTTCTGGCTGTTGTTTCAGGGAGTGCTGAATTGGGTTATTGTCATAAGTTATATGTTAATATTGCTGGAATATAAAATTTGCCTGAGTTGAATAGGATGATTGTGAGATTTTTTTTAAGTAAAATTCTAGGGCGTAATTATGTTATTACTCTTTCTTGTTATTTTAACAAAGCCACCTGTCCTTGATGGCCCTTTATCCCTGACCAGAACCTGAGGCAAAACTTCAAAACATGGTAATTCGAAGCAGGTTAGGATTAATTCGAGGGTAGTGGAAAGACTTTATACTCCATTAGGAAAATTAACAAGCATGGAGTCTATGGAAAGACGTGTAATTCATATTTATGTAAAGAATAATACCTTTTTTTGCATCATTAAGCACTTTAAGTTTATGTATCCAAGAGCGGATTGGGAGAGAATATTAGGGGAAACTAAAAAAAAAAAAAAAAAAAAAAAAAAAAGGCAAAAAAGGACTGTGGAGTATAATGAACGTTATCCTGGACAGTGGCACTAACTGACCTATGTCTTTTCAGAGAAGTAGTCCTTATTGGAGATCTGGCCTTTCTAACTCTAGAATTGAGATTTTCTTAATCTGAGATTTTTGCCAATAGATCAGACAACTGTTTTTTTTGGGGGGGGGGTTGAAAAGGATTTGTATGTATATATTTACTACCTTAGTGTAGTACTGATAAACATTTCATAAATGCTTATATCTTTTTTAAAATGAATTAATCGATTTTCCGTGTTCCAGGATTCGTTGTTTATGCCCCACACCCAGTGCTCCATGCAGTTTGTGCCCTCAGTACCCACCACCAGGCTCCCCGATCCCCTAACCCCCTCCCCTCCAAGACAGATTTTGAGTCCAAAGTCTCTTATGTTTCATCTCCCTCCCTGATTAATTTTATGTTTTGCCCTTTCTTGCTCTGCAAGCATTCCCTTTTAGTCTTCAGCATCTACCATTTCAGTAAGAAAGTTGAATTGTTACCCAAGCAGCCAGATCCAAAGAATCAGAGGATCTGATAGGTACATGCATAAAATATATGTTGATTGAAATAAACATAATCCTTTTCTAAGAATTAACCATGTGTTTTTTCCCCCTGTGCTAGAGTTCTTCCTATTTATCCTCATCGATTGCATTTTAATTTTCTCATAGTCTCACTTTAGGTAAAGAATAGTCTTCTAACTCAGTGTAGACAGAAAGGCCTCATCTTAAAAAGCAAGCATGCAGTTGCAATTAGTAGGAAGCACAGCACTAATGAGGAGGAGAGCCGGGAAGGTGAAGAGTGAAGCAAAGGTAAAGGAAGCATCCTCTGACGAGTAAGCAGCTGTAACTCTCAGGAAAACTGAGGTGGAGATGCCTTGGGAGCCCTAGAACGAAAATAGCTGCAAAGCCCTGAGAGGGATGGAGCGGAGTGTAGAGAAAGGTTGTGGGTCAGGGTTGCTGGTGTGTCCCAGGGCTGGCAGAGATCGCTAGGGAGCACGTGAGAAGCCAAGCATCAATAGAGCCTGTGCCCGAAGAACCTGGAAACACTAACCGAGGACATGATGGAGGGAAGCTGCAGTAGATTAAGTATACACCTGTGCACGAGGTGTCCTAGGTCATTTAATTTTTAGATCAGCTCTTCCCTGTATCATATCATGTCATTTAATTCTTACATCAACTCTTTGAGGGAGAGTATTATTAGTTACAGTATTACAGAAGAAGGAAATGAGGCACAGAGGGGGTTGAGAATATGCTGCAAACCACACAGCAACTAATTGGAAGGTAAACTCAGACCAGGGTTCAAAAATTGGAATTTTTATTTAAGTTTTCTTATTTTAAGATTTTATTTTGTTATTTGAGAGAGCAGGAGCAGAGGGAGGGGCAGAGGGAGAGGGAGAAGCAGGTTCCCCACTGAGCAGGGAGCCTGATGTGGGGCTCGATCCCCAGGACCCTGAGATCATGACCTGAGCCAAAGGCAGACACTTAACTAACTGAGCCACCCAGGTGCCCCCCAAATTGGAATTTTTAATTTTAATTTGAAAGCAGTTGGGGGGATGGGAATCAAGATAGACCCAAACCAATTCAGTGTAGCATAGGTACAGACTTCTTAGTTGTCTGGGACAACTAACAATACTTTTTCGGAGTTTCTGGGTTGAGTTGGTTAAGAGAAAGGAGTTTGGAATGGTGGCTGTTAGGTTTAGATAGTTTAGAGTGGCTGAAGAAGGAGTGTTATGGCCGGCTGCGATATGTAGAGAGCCTTAGAACGGACTGAAAAGTCATAGACACAGCTGATGTAGCAAGTTAGGGTGGGGGTGGGCTGAAAGGTAGAGATGGGTTCTTTTAATTATCATTTCATATTCTCTTTGAACTTGTTGGGATTCCTATTGGCTAGAGAGTGATTTCTGACTCTTTTACTTTGGGGAGAATAAATTTTAGGGAGGCTATTCTTAGACTCTGGCAAACTGGTGGTCCTCTTGTGAATGGGAAAGGGAAGTAATGAAAACCACTGTGGATTGTGAGGTTGTAATATTTTAAATGTGGTGTGTTTATGTTTACAAAATAAATCTCAAGAGCAAATTAATTATATGTCGGTAGTTCTTGAAGTTAAGTAGGCTAAGTGGGGAAAAAGCATGATTTAATCTTGCTTTATTGCTGGCCAAATCTCTAGGCTGGCCATTTTTTCCCTTTTAATAAAAATGCTTGTGGTTCCTTGTCTTCCCATTAGCTCAGAGTTGAGAGCTCTGTTGTCTGTGAGACAGCGTGCATTCGGCTTGCCTGATTAAAATTGTTCATGAGAGATCAAGCAGACAAGGAACTTTTAGCATAATTAAAAAAGCACTGCTGGCCTTTAAAGATGAGATTTCAGAGATTTTCGATTTATATCCACCTGTAGGGAAGTGTGTTTATGTAATTAGATTCCGGTTCTCTCATGAACCCTTCTTAATTCACACATGGTGTCCTTTCCTTTTATAGAATGTCATCTCCTGCAGGAGACAAGAAATGTTGAGAGGAGCCAGAACTTGAATGAACTGAAACATTTCCCTTGAAAGATCACAATGTGATAAGTGACATAATCAGTGACTTCCTTATGTTAAGCTGTTTATTTATGAAAGGAAAGGCAGGAGCAAAGTTGAAGACAGTAAAAATCAAAACAAATTGTGTATTCTGTGTTCTCAAGTTAATCCAAGAAAAATGACACCAACTTTTGGAATATGATGTTATAGGTTTGGTGAATGGACATCTTAGTCCAAAGTTGTTTCTTCAAAAATTTTTGTCGTTTCGTATCGCGGTCCCATACTTTCCAGCACTGGGCTCTGAAATCCTTCAGCTCTTATTCTCATTTTACAATCATGTTTCAGAGATAAAAAACAGATAATTACACTTAATGTGGTTTAAAATGGCTTCTTCTTTTTCGTTTTCAAGCAAATTCCACTGCTTTGGACTGTTTATTTGGACTGTTTAGTACTTTCTAGAGTGCTTAATGTGTTTCTAAAATACATTTTCCCCTCCCCCTCTAAAATACATTTTGGTTCTTTGGGAAGGAATCCTTTCTAGCATAAACCAAAACGTTATTGCTATAATGAGGCAGCATTTTGGGAGAAAATTACCAAGGTGTGAACTAATTTTTTTTTTTATCTACATGTACAAGGCATTAATTTCACAGACTAAGGGCTTTGGAACATGTGAACATTTTTAGGGAAAACATTTTCCTCAACGAATAAGTAATGCTTTGTTTTCACCGAGAAGATTGCTTTAGAACGTTTCTCATGTAATTAACATAATTTTTCCATTAGCAGAGAGCAGTTCTCAAACCTTCTTGACTTTTTTTTTTAGTTCTATCTTATTTTGCATTTTTTTTAAAAAAAGAATTCATTCTAGCCTGATTTTAAAATTAAACAGCAGTGTGCCGAAGGAACCCAAATTATTTTCTTGTCAGCTCTGGGCAAGAGAATAAGATGGTAAAAGGATCCCGCCAAACCAGAAGGTACTGTAAATTAGCCCAGTTATATATTAAGACTAATTTCTAGGAACTTAATGAAACATACATTGACCAGGCATAAAAATGCTTTAATTTGAAATCATAAAGAAGCAAGAAAGAAAGGAGCCTGAAATTTTAAATGGTGGGTTTTTTTTTTTTTTTTTTTAATGTCTCGCGTTATCTGCAAGGAGGAGAGCACTAAACAAGGTTACATCTTGAAATGGTAAAATCTGTGAATAGTTTTGTTTGTGGGAGGAGGTCACAAAAAGGTTATTCCTCTGGCTTTCTTCTTCTTGACAAGTAATCAGAGTAGTTCACAGATTTCCTGGTTTCCAACCATTTTATAGTCTTGAGAATTAATTTTTGCGTCAAATTATATATTACCTTTACTTTTGATTAAATAAACTGTTTTAATAGGATCCCACAATCAAGTAAGCAAGCTAACAGTTGCTTTAATTAAGACCTAATTTAGGTTGAAATCATATAGAATTAACAAGGGGCAGTATATGTGATAATTATAGCAATGAATATGTCTCTGTCATAGGCATTATGATTTCTTTTATATACTCCAAAAAAAGGAAAACCCTCAAGTTTTCTTTATTTTTGTTTAATTTCAGATGCTGATTTTTATATCCATTTAATTGCTTATTCATCCACCTGTCCATCATCCATCCATTTAGTCAGTAAACATGTATTGAACCTTTCCTGTTGGGCTTGGGTACCAGTGATTACAGAGATGAATAACTCTCCGAGGAGATTTTTTTTTTTTTGCATGAAACAAATCCACAAATAATTATCCGTATGAATAGAGTGATGTGTGGTAAAAGGAGGTACATCTAATTGCTTCTGGAATGTCAGAAATATTGTCTCTTCAGCAGAGGAGACAATATTTAAATAGTCTGGAGGATTGAAAGTTCCTTCACCAGGCTGAAAATCAGAGGAAGGGTGCACAGAAAAGTAAGAAGAACAAGTACAAATGAATTGCAATTTTGGAAGGCTTCTGAATATTTTGGTACGTCTGGAATATATGGGAGAAATACTCAGAGATGATACTGGGCAAGTAGGCAGGTATGTCTCCCGTCACGGTCTTAATGAGTCTAGACTTGGAAGGCACTGAAGGAAATGAAGCTGGGGAACATGAGAAAGTTTTATTTTGGAAAAATAAATTGGGCAGGATTTTGGAAAATATTTAGAGAGGGAAGAAAGAAACTGCACTCAGCGTTCGTCAGATGGCCCCTATGTCTTCAAGTGACCTGGGGGGCAACCTCCTATCCTTGGGTCTTGGGGTCAGACAGACTTAATTTCAGATCCTGAAACTGAAGACCCTCTTAACTTTCTCAGCCTAAGGTTTTTTTATCCATAAAATGGGAATAATAGCTATTTTCCAGTATTGGAAAGTTATATGTTCAAAATGCTTAGCTTGTGGGAGGATGCCAGGGTGGCTCAGTCAGTTAAGTATCTGCCTTTGGTGCTGGTCATGATCCTGAGGTCCTGGGATTGAGCCCCACATCAGGCTCCCTGCTCAGCAGGGAGTCTGCTTCTCCCTCTGCCTCGCCTCCCTCCCACTTGTGCTCCTTCTCTCTCTCTTTTTTTCTCTCTCAAAAATACATAAAATCTTCAAAAAAAATGCTTATCTTTAATTTCCAAGCTTATCATATATATTCAGTATAGAGTAGCTATTAATTGTTATTGACCTCTAAGTGCTAGAATTGCAAAGCCAACTCCTTTCTCTCAAGAAATTTATAATAGTTTTACTAATGCAAGAACAAAGAGGAAAAATACACACGTTAGAAACTATGTTTAACTTTGATTCTTCTTTACTGCTTTCTCTATGTGAAAGCCCATTTGAAGATTGACAGTTGCATTCATTCACCTTGCTCATGAGCTCCTAAATACTTTATACCATTCAGAATATTTGGTATTGATGGCTTTATGGTCTGATGAATATGATTAAATCCATTTCTCCTCAGTGGAAGCTGCATGCTTTTTTTCCCCTGCGTAGTGCATTTACAGATCAAGAAATACGGTCTTGTGTCTCCAATGGGGATTTCTCCTCATACTTCACTTAACAGGTGATGGGTTGAGTTTCTGCTTGAACACCTTTGGTGACTGTTGAGAGTTCTTTCCCTTACAAGGCAGTCCATTCCATGTTTGCATAGCTTCAGTTGTCAGAATATTCTTCATGTGTACCTGATGCAGCTGCTTTTTATTTTCTTCTCTGTGGGTGCTGATTCCCTCCTGAAGCCACATACACCAGATCTAATCCATCTTTCATTGGCTGTATTATCAGCTGTTGGTGAAAAGCCATCATTCCTTTTTTCAGACTTCTCATTTCCAGGCTTAGTGTATTTTCCTATTTTCTAGGTTTTGTGGTGGTTGATTAAAAAAACAAACAAAAACAAAAAAACAGTTTTGTGTAAGTATATTTGACATTCAGTAAACTGCATGAATTTATCGATCTTTCTATATGTCTGTGACACCGTCTCGGCAGTTAGATGGAGAATGTGTTGTCACTCCAAAGAGTTTCCTTGTGTCTCTTTATATTCTCTTACTTCTGCTTCTTCCTGCCCCTTCAGCTCGGATCTCATCCCCTCCATCCCTGCAGTCACTTATGTACTTTCACTCTAAATTAGTTTACATTTCCTAGACATTAATGTAAATGAAATTATTTTGTATGCTTTTTTGTCTAGCTTTTTCCACTCAGCATGCTTATCTTCACATTTGTCTATCCTGTTGCATATAAAATAGTTCATTTCTTTATATTGATGAATAGTATCCTATCCATCATATGGGCATACCACAGTTTATCCATTCACCTCTTAATGGACAAATGGGTTATGTCTAGTTACTGAGTATTGTGATTAAGGCAGCTATGACCATTGGAACAAGACTTTACGTGGATACACGCTTTCTTTGTTGGGGTGGTAAATACTTAGCAGTAGAATGGCTGGATCATATGGCAGGCGTATGTTAAAATTTTTAAGAAACTCCCAAACTGATTTTCAAACTGGTTGTACCACTTGACATTCCCCACCAGCATTGTATGAGAGTTCCAGTTCCTCTTCATTGTCCTTACCAACACTTGACATGGTCAGTCTTTGACATTTTAATTGTTCTAATGGGTGTGGAGTGATTTCACTTTGTGACATTAATTTGCATCTTCCCAGGGTTAATGATTTTGAGGATCTTTTCATGTATTTATTTACCATCTTTTTGACTTCTCTGGTATCTGTTAAAATGTTTTGCCTACTTTTTATTATTGTTGTTGTTGTTATTATTATTATTATTGGGTTTGAAGAGTTCATTATGGATACAGGTCCTCTGTTTTCTTCTAGTCAGCTGGTCTTTTTATTTCAGTAAGACTGGAGGAGGAGAATTTTTTAATTTTAAGAAAGTCTCATTTACTAATTTTATCTAATTATGGATTGTGTTATTGGCATCATATGTAAAAAAATTTTTTTTGGCCCAACTCGAGGTCCAAAAGATTTTCTCATTTTTTTTTCAAGGAGCTTTATGGTTTTTTACATTTAAGTCTGTAACTTATTTTTGCAGTTAACTTTTTACTTTGGAATAATTTTAGGGAAAGTTGCAAAGATAGTGCAGAGAGTTCCTGTGTACCCCTCATCTACTTTCTCCTCTTACTAACATCTTACACAGCTGCAGTGGACTTGTCAAAACTAAGCAACCAGATCCGTGTGCTACTATTAACTACACCTCAGAGTTTATTTGGATTTTATTGTTTTTTCTACTAATATCCGTTTTCTGTTACAGAATTAAATCCAGGATTCCACTTTGTGTGTCATCCACGTGTCTCCTTAGTCTTCCCTCATCCCTGATAGTTTCTTAGTCACTCCTTCTTTTCTCATGATCTTGACAGCTTTGAGCACTATTTGTCCGACATTTTGTAGAATATCCTACCATTTGGGTTTGTCTGACTTTTCTTCTCTTTTGGATGGTGCTGAGATAAAACTTGTAAAAAGTGCAGATCAAGGATTGAGTTAAGCCCACAATAAGGAAATAATCAAATTCCAGCAGGTGGTTCATTCTATAAGACAACTGGCCTGGTCTCCTCAATATATCAGTGTCATAAAAAGATTAAGGGAGGAGAGGTAACGAGACTGTCTCAGAGCAAAATAACTAAAGAAGACTGTACAACCAAATCCGATGAGGGAAACTTGACTAGATCCTGGTTTGAAAAAAAGCCATCTGTAAAAGACGTTTTGGGGACAGTTGAAAAAATTGAGTATGAACTAGGTATTAGATGATATTAGGGAATTAATGTTTGATTTTTTGGTCTAGCATTGTTAATGTGGCTTTTGTGGGAGGTCACCATTTTTAGGAACTTCATTCTGAAGTATTTAGGAGTATGTTCAATGTTTTTCTCTTGATTAGACTGAGGTGATTTTTGGGGGAGAAGTGCCCTTCTTATCACATCGTATCAGGGGCAAGTGAATACATGCTTTTAACATGTTTTATCACTGGTGTTGCTTAACCTTGATTACCTGACCAAAGTAATGTTTGCCAGGTTTCTCCACTCTAAAGTTAACATTTTTTCACCCTTTCTGCACTCTGTACTTGGGGAATAAGTCACTAAGTGAAGTCTATGATCAAGAGAAGTGAGAGGAAAAATCATACCCTAAGTCCTAGAGATGGGTATCCACATAAATTACTTTGAGTTTTTCTGTAAGACAATTATATAAGTGATATTTAATTTTTGTCTTTTCTCCCTATTTATTTCTTCACTCATTTATTATATCAATATAGGTTCATGTATTTATTTTATACTTTAGATATAATTTAATACTCCATTACTTATTTTATTGCTCACCTTATTCTAGCACTAGCCATTGGGAGCTCTTTTAGGTTGGTTCCTGTGTCCTCTGACTTGACTCCTGCTACTTATTTCTCCCAGACTTCCTTGTTTTCTGACACTATAAGACGTCTAGGGCTCATCTTATATTTCCAGTGCCTCAGTCCTAGAATCAGCCATTTCTCAAAGGAGTCCTAGTTCTAGTAGTACCTCTCTATTTATACCTTTACTTTTTCTCAGAAGTTTCTTATATTTTTCAGTGTCCAGGTCTTACATTCCTTCTGTGAGATTTATCCTAAACATTCCCTATGTATTGATGCTATTGTAAATGGTATTGCTTTCTAATTCCAACTTCTGGCGTTTGGTTGTTAGCAAATAGACATATAGTTGTGTTTTGAATATTGATTTTGTACCATGCAGCCTTATTAAATTTATTAGTTCTTATAGCTGTTTTATAGATTCTGCCTGATTTTGTTTGTGGAAGATCATCTTTGTGAATAAAGAAAGTTTTACTTTTTCCTTTAAAACCTGGATACAGGGATACCTTGGGGGCTCAGTTAAGACTCTTGATTTTGGTTCACGTCGTGGCTTCAGAGTTGTGAAAATAGAGCCCCATGCCAGACTCCACACTCAATGAGGCGTCTGCTTGAGATTCTCTCTTTCTCTCTGCCTCCCCCCACTCCTGCTTACTCTCTTGCCCTCTCTCTCTCAAATCAATCAATCAACCAATCTTTAAAATCTGGAGACATTTTATTTCTTTTTCTTGCCTAATTGCACTGGCTAGAACCTCTAACACAATATTGAATAAAAGGGATGAGAGCTGTCATTTCCTTTTTGTTATAGATCATAGAGGAGAAATCAGGGTATGAAATATGATGTCAACTCTAGGTTTTTCATAGATGTTCTTTATCTGGCTGAAGAGAGTCCCTTGTATTGTTACTTTGCTATGGATTTTTTTTTTAATTCACATATACGATATTATTTGTTTCAGGGTTACAGGTCTGTGATTCATCAGTCTTACATAATTCACAGTGCTCACCATTTTGCTATGGCTTTTTATCAGAAATGGATGTTGGATTTTGTGAAATACTTTTTTTTTGGTGTCTATTCAGATTTATGAGGTTTTCTTGTTTTAGTTTTTAATATGGTAAATTACATTTATACCAGCCTTGAAACCTTAAACTAGTTTTGAAATCCTGAGATTGAACCCACTTGCTCTTGATGTGTTATCCTTTGTGGAGATTGTTGAATTCAACATTTTGAATTTTTATATTTATGTTTATGAGGCGATGGTGTGTAAGTTCTTTTTTTAAATATCTCTTCTGTTGTTGAATCAGAATGGTGCTGGTTTCATAGTATTGGTTGGAAAAATACTCTTTTATCTCTCATTTTTGAGAAAATTGTTAGGATTATTTGTTCTTTAAATGTTTGATACAGTTCGCCAGCAAAGCCATCCAGGCCTGAAGTTCTCCTTTTGGGAAAGTTTTTAAATACAGATTTAATTTCTTTAATAGGTATAGGCTTACTCACATTCTCTATTTCTTCTTTAGTGAGCTTTGGTTGGTAATTTTTCTCTTTCAAGGACTTGAGGTTTCTTCTAAGTTGTCAAGTTTATTGGCATAAAATTATATTTGCCTATTAATTGTACATTCTATAGTGATGTCACTTCTCTCATTCCTGACATTACTAAATTATGTCTTTTAATTTTTGATCAGCCTATCTAGAGATGGATCAATTTTTTTTAAAGATGTTATTCATCTATTTGATAGAGAGAGAGACAGAAAGGGAACACAAGTAAGGGGAGCAGCAGGCAGAGGGAGAGGGAGATGCAGGCTTTCTGTGGAGCAGGGAGCTCCATGCAGGACTCGATTCCAGGACCCTGGGATCACAGCCTGAGCCAAAGTTAGACACTTAATGACTGAGCTACCCAGGCACCCTGAGATTTACCAATTTTATTGCCCATTAAAAAAACTAAGCTTATACTTTCACTAACTTTTCCCATTTTTCTATTTTCTGTGTTACTGAATTCTGCTATGATCTTTAAAAAAAATATTCCACAAATCTATACATGACTGAGTGCTTGTCATAATAAGTGTACTCTTAATCCTCCTTATCTGTTTCACCCATTTACCCCCATCCTCCTCCCCTCTGTAAACCACCACTTTGTTCTCTGTATTCAAGAGTATTTTTTGTTTGTCTCTCTTTCCTTTGTTCATTTTTGTTTCTTAGATTCCACATGAGTGAAATCATACAGTATTTGACTTATTTTACGTAACATTATACCCTTTAAATCTGTCCATGTTACTGCAAATGGCAATATCTCATTCTTTTTTCTATGTCTGAGTAATATTCCATTGTCTGTATATACCAGATCTTCTTTAACCATTCATCTATCAAAGGACACTTGGGTTGCTTCTATATCTTGGCTATTGTAAGTAATGTTGTAATACACATAAAGGTGCATAGAGCTTTTTGAATTAGTGTTTTCCTATTCTTTGGAGAAATATCCAACAGTAGAACTACTAGATCATATAGTAATTCTATTTTTAACTTTTTGAGGAGCCTCCGTACTCTTTTCCATAGTGGCTGCACTAATTTGCATTCCCACCACTAGTGCATCAGGATTCCTTTTTCTTCACATCCTTGCCAACACTTGTTATTTCTTGTATTTTTCATTCTAGCCATTCTGATAGGTGTAAAGTGATCTCTCATTGTGGTGGTGATTTGCATTTCTCTCTTGATAAGTGATGTTGAAAATCTTTTCATGTGTCTCTTGGCCACCAGTATGTCTTCTTTGGAAAAATATCTATTCAAGTCCTCTGCCCATTTTTAATCAGATTTTTGGGGGGGTTTTGGTGTTGAGTATATAAGTTTTCATATATTATGGATATTAAGTTCTTATGTGATATGTCACTTGCAAATAGCTTCTATTTAGTAGGTAGACTTATTTTGTTGACAGTTTCCTCTGCTGTGCAAAAGCTTTTTATTTCGGTGTAGTCCTAACGGTTTGTTTCTGCTTTTGTTTCCCTTGCCTGAGGAGACATAGTTAGAAAAATGTTGTTAAGACTCATGTCCAAGAAAGTACTGCCTATGTTTTCCTTAAGGGGTTTTATGATTTCAGGTTTCATGTTTAGGTCTGTAATCCATTTCAAATTTGTTTTTATATATGGTATAATTAAATGGTTCGGTTCCTTTAAGATGTAGCTCTCCAGTTTTTGCAGCACCAATTATTGAAGAATCTGTCTTTTCTCATTATATATTCTTGCCTACTTTGTTATAGATTAGTTAATTATATAAGCATGGGTTTATTTCTGGGTTCTCTGTTCTGTTCTCCTGATATGTATCTATGTGCCAGTACCGTACTATCTTGATTACTCTAACTTTGTGTAGTGTATCTTGAAATCTGAGAGTGTGATACATCCAGCTTTGTTCTTCTTTCTCAAGATTGTTTTGGCTCTTTGGGGTCTTCTGTGAGTCCATACAAATTTTAGCATTATTTGTTCAAGTTCCGTGGAAAGTGCTGTTGGTATTTTGATAAAGATTGCATTAAATTTGTAGTGAAAGATCAGGAATAAGCCAAGGATGTCTACTTTCATCAGTATTATGCAGCACAGTGCTGGAGGTCCTAGCTGCAGCAGTGACACAAGAAAAAGAAATAAAAGCCATCCAAATTGATAAGAACTTGTAAAACTTTCACCATTTGAATTCTGTTATGATCTTTATTATTTTCTCACTTCTACTTTGGGCTTAATTTACTTATTCCTCTCTCCCCCCACCCCCCACCGCCCTGGTTTTATATCATAAAAGTGGAGACTCTTAGGTTCAAACCTGTCTTCTGTTCTATGACAGATATTTTTTTTTTGCTATAGATTTCTCTCTACGTCCTGCTTTAGTGGCATCCTACAAATTCTTATATGTGTGCTTTCATTTTAGTTCATTTTAAAATACTTTTTAACCCCATATTTTGTTTCTTCTTTGATCCTTGGTTATTTAGAAGTGTCTTATTTTGTTCTAAAGTATTCAGGACCTTCCAGAGATCTTTGTTATTATTTTCTAATTTATTTCAGTTGTGAACAGAGAACATAGAAAAAGTTTTGACTGCTTTTACATTTGAGACCTGTTTTATGGCCAGAATATTATGTACCTTGGTTTCTATCAAGTTTTGCTACTTGTATTTTGAAGCTCAATGATTAGGTACATACATTTAAGATTATTACATTCTCTTTTTTTTTTTTTTTAAGATT
The DNA here is from genome assembly GCA_004023965.1 of Spilogale gracilis. Classification (NCBI taxonomy): domain Eukaryota; kingdom Metazoa; phylum Chordata; class Mammalia; order Carnivora; family Mephitidae; genus Spilogale; species Spilogale gracilis. Next base: position 204,509 of record PITA01001077.1, read on the forward strand.
TTATTTATTTGACAGAGAGAAACACAGCCAGAGAGGGAATACAAGCAGAGGGAGTGAGAGAGGGAGAAGCAGGCTTCCCACCTAGCAGGGAGCCCGATGTGGGACTCGATCCCAGGTCTCTGGGATCACGACCTGAGCGGAAGGCAGTTGCTTAACCAACCGAGCCACCCAGGTGCCCCAAGATTATTACATTCTCTTAATGAATCAATCCCTTTATCATTATGAAATTATCCTCTGTGTCCCTGGTAATAGTTCTATTCTGAAATCAAAATATTTTTTTTTCTGATATTAGCATAGCCACTTTAGGTTCCTTTTGCTAGTTAGTATAGTATGTCTTTTTTATCCTTTTGTTTTAATCTATTTATGTCTGTATTTGAGTTACATTTCTTAAAGACAGCATATTGTTGGATCTTGCTCTTTTTAGAACTCTGATAATATCTGCCTTTTAATTGGAGGGTTAGATCATTTACATTTACTATGTCTGTCATCTTGCTATTCATTCTGTTTGTCTCATCTGTTCTTTGTTTCTTTTTTCTTTTTTTAATTTGTTTATGAGAGAGAGAGTGAGTGGGGGCTCGGGGGACAGATGGAGAGGGAGAGAGAGAATCTCTAGGAGACTCCCTGCTGAGTGTGGAGCCCTATGCAGGGCTTGATCTCAGGACCCCCAGATCATGACCTGAGGCCAAATCAAGAGTCTGATGCTTAACCAGCATCAGTCATCATGGTGCTTGAGTCATCCAGGCACCCCTCTTTGTTCCCTTTTTCCCTTGTTTTTTTTTTTTTTTAACTTCTTTTGTTTGTTTATTTGTATGCTGTTTCTCTCACGGTTTCTAAACTCTTTAAGTGTTCCGGTTGTCATCTGGGTTAGCTTTAATTTATTTAAAAGTAAATATAGACTTACAACTATTCTCAAAGCCTGACTTTTTAATGTCTTCTAAGAGTTTTTGATTAGAGATTTATAAGGGTTATTGTGCTATGCTAAAATATTGCTTGCTAATTTTACATGTGCCATAGTGCTTAAATATTCATATAGTTAAATATTGTAGTCCGTGCTTAAATGACCTTTTTTGGGGATCAACCTTTGGCTTCTGTGGTTTTCTCATTCCTTAATGCAAGACTCTGTGTGAGAGGGAGACACGCCCCCAGTAAGCCTGGGGGTGCTTACTTGTAAGGACCATATGGAGAGCATCTTGAGGAAGGCAGCTTGCATTCCTGGGCTTACCAGTCTTTATCTGTTTTGATTCAAGGTTTTTTCTCCCATTTTATTTAGGGAGAAAGGCAAAAGAAGAGAGATAAATCATTAGTTATTTTTCTGTCTCTGTCTTCCTCTACCCATTCTCCACCAAATAAATAGATTGGTGGATTATGTTTTTCAAAAAGTCAAGAAACACTTTCCTGTTTAGGTTTTTGTATTGTTTTGTTTTTCTTTCTCGCCACCCCCCCCCCATTCAGTTTTAAAGAAGTGTATCCATTATGCCATCCACGTGGAGAGAGGGCATTACAGGTTTTGTAATCCCCATGGAGAGGGAATGGCATGAATTAGGGAGAAAGGAGAGATGTGGTTAGGCTGGAGTAATGCTATGGTTATTTTATCACATTTGGAAATCGACAAATCCTGTCTTGAATCCTAGGAAGTAGTGAAATATGAGCGCTCTGTGTGGGCTCCCTAGAGGCCTACACTTGAAATAGCTCCGTTCACCCTGGCCTAGCCCTGAGGAAAAAGAACTCCAGATTCCTCCTTTCTTGAAGTTGCCGTGTTCCTAGAGGATTTCCTGGAAGCAGCTCTGTCACTAGAGGATTTTTGTCGAAGTAGCTCTAATTTCTAGAAGATATGTAAATTTGGGTATTCTTGTTCATTCTTTATTTTAAGTCTGGCTCTTAAAATTTCAAAGAGGCAGAATGTGGTTCATCCGTATTCAATGCAGGTACTTTCTGCCCTGTTTACTTCAGACAGTTGAGTGTCTATAGTGGTTTGGACTGATGGTTTATAAGCTGATGAACAGATGCCAAAAACTAAATGTCTTTTGAGTACAGTGGAGCCTATAGTCTAGTCTCCATGAATATTAGGGCAGGGTGCCAACTTGAGCTGGCTTAATTCTGCAAGCAGGAGCCCTTTGCAGAAGGATTCATGGTAATTAACCAATTCAAAGTGCAATATTTTCCTTTCCTTAATTTGGCAGAAAACAACTAAATATCTACAGCAAGAATGTTTTTGACATTTTCATTTGCCTGCTTGGAAAATAATGGATACTTTGAATTGTGCTAGAAGAGAAAACTGTTAGGATTTTGTCATTTCCATTTTAACTTCCTAACAGACATGTGGATTGCTCAATTAAAAATTATTTTTGAAGAAATTAAGGGGTAGGGGCAAGGGTTAACTAGGTGATGGGGTTTAAGGAGTACACTTACTATGATGAGTACTGGATGATATAAGGAAGTCTTAAATCACTATATCACATGCCTGGAACTAATATACTGTATGTTAACTGAGTAAAAAAGAATTAAAAATGAAGTAGGAGGAGTGGGCTCTAGGGGTACCCGGAGTTGATTCACATTTTGAGATGATCGCTTGCAGGAGGTTCTTAGGGAGTTTATTGGCTCAAACCCGCTGTTTTTTACATCTTCCCTAAATGTTCCAGTTGGGTTTGATGATTGCCTAGGCTTCCTCCCTGCCCAAGTTATTTTTCAAGTCCAATTGTTACTTGGAATTTCTCTCTCTCCTCTGTCGTTTGGGTTAAAGGAGTATTTGCCATCACAGTCAGCTCAATCCAGTAATTGTTAGTTTTTTACTTTAAGTAGTGTATTAGGACCAGTCACCTGGAGTGAAGTATTTTGAGAAGTTTTGCAGCCAAAGGCTCAGTGATGGCAAATATTTCCTTGGAAGAATTATAGAACATTTATTTTTTTAAGGATTTATTGGTCTTAATATTAATACTGTTATCTGTTGAGAGCATTTATCCTTTCACTAAAGATATGCCTAGCAGTACTCAAACCTTTGATTACTAGGCTCTGGTTATAAAAAATGATTCCTCAATTTAATGTTTTCCTCTTATGCTGTCTTGACACAGTTTTTGGTGTATATTTTTGTTATCACACCGTCTTTATAAACGGGATATATTTAGTTAGATACTGTTTTACTTTTAATATTCCTTTAAGTATGGTAAACTCATTTCAGTCTGTCTAAAAACAGAATTGTGGAAGGTTATTGGGAGAACTCCTGCAATCTCAAAGAGCAGCTTGGCCTTGTGAGCAACTGGAATGTGCCATTGGCAAGGCCATTAGGAGCCCAGGGAGTACGCCCCTCGTCTTTGCTATTTGCTTTTATCTGTAGGTCTCTGCCTTCTTCATCCTCATTTATAAATTTAATTTCAGACGCACATGACCAACTACAGTCACCCACCTGCACCCTTTAGTTAATCAGTTAGAGGGACCAGCCTAGATGGAGACCCCAGTTCCAGAATCTGGGAGAGAGAGGATGTGGACCAGCTTGGAACAGTTGTCTCCCTTTGATCTATTCGGGCTGTAGGTGAGAGGGCAGCCTCAGAATGTACACATTTGGCTGCTCTGGCTACACTCACATGAAAGGCCTTTTTACTTTAAGAGATAACTGCATTGCAAAAAATTGGACAACCAAAGAAAATCTCTGAATGTAAATAATCATCTGTCATTTCAATCCATAAATATTTTTGTGACTGTTTGGGTTAGAAACTGTGCTAATTAAGAGGGATTTGGTGGTTAATGAACGATCTCGACCATGAGGAACTTACATTCTAATGGGGGAAGTAGAATTTTTAAATGTCAGAAGACAAGTAATGATTATAAAATGTGATAAGTGCTTTGAAGAAGATACAGGGGTCTGAGCTAGAGAACCAGGTTTGGAGCCAGTGGGGAGTGGGGAAGTGGCAGGGAGAGTAAGGACATTTTCTTTTTGCCCTGTTTTCCAAAGAGATGACTTGTATGTTTAGACTTGATGACTTAGGGGAGGATGTTTCTATCAGGGAAAGTGGTATGAAAAAAGGTTTTGAGGTATGAGGAATGTTGAATCCTTGAGAGAAGAAAAGGTAACCATGTGAATGTAATCTAGGAGAATTTGAAATTGTTATGTCAATAACAACTAGCTGTTATACCATCTACATGGACCAAGACTGTGACTTAGTGATTGAGCTCGGGGACGTTTATTGAAAAATGTTAAAGAGACTGTTAGATTCGATAGGCCTAAAAGCTAGGATGAACGTAATGAGGACTGGATCGACACACAACAGTGACAGGAGGCAGAGCATGACATTCTGTTCGAAGCTTATTCTTTGTTTATTCATGTGCTCCTTAAACATTTGCTTTTATTATCTGTCAGGTGCTGTTCTAGGTACCAAGGCTTTATACACTAAAAAATTAGATAGATCCCCTCTTCTCATGGAGCTTATCAGAACGTTGCCCCTCAAAAACACGGTCCTTTGACTGGTATCATCATCAGGGGACCAGGAGAACGTTAGAAATGCAGAATCTCAAATGCTGCACAGAACTACTGCACCAGAATCTGCATTAAGATCCCGTGTGAGTAATATGTGTAGTGAAGATGGAGAAGCATGGTTCTAGAGTGGGGACCGGCAAACTGTGTCCTTCAGGCCAAATCCAGTTGGGAGCCTGTTTTTGTAAACAGTGTTTTGTTTTGTTTCGTTTAAAGATTTTATTTATTTATCCATTGAGAGAGCGAGCAAGCACAAGCAGGGGGAGCAGCAGGCAGAGGGTGAAGCAGGCTCCCCGCTAAGCAAGGAGCCCGATGTGGGACTTGATACCAGAATCCTGGGATCATGACCTGAGCCGAAGACCAGTGCCAAACTGACTGAGCCACCCAGGTGTCCCTGTAAACAGTGTTATACTGGGACAGCAATGTCTGTGTCTTTATGTATTGCCTGACTGTGCTTTCACACTGCAGGGACATATTTGAGTAGTAGCGATAGACTCAATGGGTCTACAAAACTTCAGCTACTATTTGACCCTTTAGAGAACAAATACGCTGCCCTTTTTTCTAGAGTATGAACAAATTGCTTGTAATGCACAACAGATTAAATTTTACTTGTTGGTGAAAAGCTTTTGGAATAGGTAGTATTTGAATTCTTCTGAGAAAGAGTGGTTTGACACATTTTAAGCCTGTAATCTGTAATTCAAATGGCATACACTGAAGTCTGATATGTAAAGAGTGTTCAGAAATTTAAAAGACTGATCAGACATTGTGATTGATACCGTTATGAAAAATGGAGAACAGGCCTAGGCAATTGAAGAATGTTGGTGTCATGGTGACATAATAAAAATAATACAGTTTACTTAGTTCCAAAAAAAATGTTTCCTTAGTTTAAAAAAAGGTTAACAAGTGCTTTTGAAGCATAATTGTTTATATGATGCTAAGGGTTTTTCAGAGATTACCAAGACATATGTTCATATGTCTACCTTATGTATAAGAAAACTGAGACTACTAAAAAAGTCAAGTGTTTACCTAATGAGTACAACAGTAGTGGAGATGGAATCTAGGATTCTAGGCTTTTCTTCTTCTTCTTTCTTTTTTTTTTTTTTTAAGATTTTATTTGTTTATTTATTTGACAGAGAGAAACACAGCCAGAGAGGGAACACAGCAGGGGGAGTGAGAGAGGGAGAAGCAGGCTTCGCGCCGAGCAGGGAGCCCGATGTGGGACTCGATCCCGGGTCTCCAGGATCATGACTGAGCCGAAGGCAGTCGCTTAACCAACTGAGCCACCCAGGCACCCCGGTTTTCTTCTTTTTTTGAAGATTGTATTGTGTTTATTAGAGAGGGGTGGTCAGAGGAAGAAGCAGACACCGCCATGATCAGGGAACCTGATGCGGGGCTTGATCCTGGGACTCCAGGATTATGAGCTAAGCCGAAGGTAGTCACCTAAGCAACTGAGCCACCCAGGTGCCCTCTAGGTCTTCTTATGAACTCATTGAACTTCACTGAAGCAAAGGGATCTGAGGAGATTCACTGTTTTAGCTCCTTGGACACTATCCATGTTTCATGCCAAGCTTCAGCCCATAGCTCCCTGCTTTTCTGTATCCCAAGTGTTATATTACTCGTAAGATTTCCTTTGACTGTTGTTGAAAACATCATTTTATTCTTTTAAATACCATTTCGTCTCACTGAAAATTATGTTGGTCATGCTGGACAGATAGATTACTTCTATTGTTATAAAATAGCCATGATTTGAATACAAAAAATCACTTGTTTGGACAGCTATGAGTGAGAAATAGCACCTGGAAGAGTGAGTGAAACTGGTGACCTAAGTCAGCAAAGGTGTGGGACTTCCTGGGTTTTCAGTGTGATTGTTGGCTTTGCACCTGGGCTGTGGGTTGACCGCACTGCTGAGACAGGATTTTGTTGACCTCATAGGCTGCTCCAAAGAGATTGAGGGCTTTGAAATAGGAAGAGACACCAACCAAGTCCACTTCTTTGTTATAGAACGCAAATGTTAAGCAGGGGTAAAGCAGCCGTGAAGATACATGGCGACTTAAAGGAGATCGTGGAGGCATTTAGCGACCCAGAGTACCAGCCAGCCCCCAAATCATCCCATTACTTTGTAAGTGAATTCAGCTCAGGCAAACGAAAAAGATCTGAGGCAAATGGTTTAGGGGTGAGATTAGCACCTCTAGGAACTTAAAAGGAAGAATGCTTGGGGGCCTCATCGTCTAAGCTCAGATGAATCAGGTTCTGTGGAGAGATTGAGGTTCTCTGCAGTTCCGAAAACAGTTGCCAATTTATGTGTCTCCATGCACATACACACACCCACATAGTTAAAACTATATTTTATGACTGTGTGGGTTTAAAGACAAACATATTAAGAAATGTTAAGTGTTTTCTTTGTTCTAAATTTTTAGTTGTTGTTTAAGAAATTACAACTTTTTCTGGGCTCCCGACGACGGTGTTACGGGCCCTAGGCACTGCGCCTGATGGGTAAGTCAGCCCTGTTTCTCTTCGAGCATTTATTTGAGTTAGCATGTCAAGTATCTAAATCAAACGAGAAACTCACACTTGGGAAAAAATACGGTTCTTCTGTGGGATTAACCACTTCCTATAAGTGGTTTATTCAAATTTATAAAAACTTTAGTGTGTTTATTTGCTTTCTCATTTAACTGTCTCATTTCGGGAATGGGTCTATGTTTCCATGGTCTTTAAATACAGCTAGGAAGACCATTATAATTGTTAGGGTTGAGATTGGAACAACTTGAGAAATTAGTAAACGAAGATAATTCTGATGACTTGAGGTTTTTCTTCTTTTGTTCTTTTTATTTTGACTTAAGTGGAAATAAGGAGATGTACTTCAGCAAAGGAAGCAGCAGGAAAGGCAGTATGGTGGCCGAGTTGTGCTGATGTTTTGTTGGTGCTATTTATATTCAAGAAAAAAGTATGGGAGGAGAAACTTTCCCAATTAAATTTAAAACATTTTTGCTTAAACTTTAAAAACTCTGCAAAACTTACAGTAATACGAATATTTTCAAAGTGTTCCATCATTATTATAAGGTCTTAAAGTTCTAAGATATCGTATCCAAATTATTTAAGAGTATATGTGCATTTAACTCAGGACAGAAATTGAGGGCAGGGAGAGAAGAAGACAAAATTGAGAGAACAACAATCATTAAAAATAACATAGATGAGGGGCGCCTGGGTGGCTCAGTTATTAATTGTCTGCCTTCGGCTCAGGTCATGATCCTGGGATCCTGGGATTGAGCCCCGCATCGGGCTCCGTGCTCGGCCGGAAGCCTGCTTTTCCCTCTCCTTCCTGCTCGTGTTCCCTCCCTTGCTATGTCTCTCTCTGTCAAATAAGTAAATAAAATCTTAAATAATAATAACATGGACAGAGCTTCTAATACAACCTTGATAGAGTAACTTCTACTGGTCTAATCCTCCTTCCATAAACAGTGGTAAAGCTGAAGAAAACATATGAGACAACTGTTTTCAGGCAATAGACAGCAGGACTGTGATTATTGGAAAAAGGCAAATTCATACGAAGAGCTCCATGTTTGCCCCGACTTTCTTCTGGGAGAGTTTCCTGATATTGTTGCAAGGATATGGAATCTAAGCAGGAACAGTGATGCCTTGAGCTGAGAAGGCAGAGGTCAGAGTTTTGGGCTTTTGAGTCAGCTGGGATCAGGAAAAGGGCACCAAAAAGGAGAAAGCTGTACAGAAATGGAGGTCCAGAATTCTAAAGGTGGGCTCCTCATGAATGTGTGGCGGAGAGATGGACTACCTAAGGGCTGAAGAGCCTGTGAGCCCCCAAAGGACCAAAAAGTGCAAAGACATTAAAGATTCCTGGTAGACATTAGCACCCTCTCCCGGCAAATAGACTTCCAGCCTCTGCATCCACCTGTGAACCAAAAAGTCCACTCCTTTGAGTCAGGACTGTATCTTGGAATAAGGCTTACTCTACATCCACCCTAGCAAATTAAAACTAGACCCCAGAAGGAGGACAAAGATAGAAGTTTGGTCCTGCCACACTAGAGGAGCTTGCAAAACCTCTTGATCTTTCCTGAAAATCATCCCAATAAGACATAAACAAATTCAAGATGTCCAGCCAATAATTCTGTGCCTGAGAACAAAAGTCAGAGGAACACAGCTGAATCAGAATCCAGGTTCTCTACAATCTGTTACATTTCATTATAACCAGAAGTCACCAGCAGCTCAGTGACCTCCATTTCTTCATTCTGGCTCTCTAGTGTTGGTTTCATTCGGGTATTCCTGTCTCAGTTCTGATATGGCTTTTAGTAGCTCCTAACTATTACTGTTTCATTATTTACCTCCATTGGGAAAAAGTGCATTTGTCTCAGTATTTCTTTCTTTCCTTTTTTTTAAGAAGATTTTTATTTATTAGAGAGAGAGAGAGAGAGAGAGAGAGAGAGAGAGAGAGAGGATGAGAGGGGAGAAGGTCAGAGGGAGGACCAGACTCCCCACAAAGCTGGGAGCCTGATGCGGGACTCAATCCTGGGACTCCAGGATCATGACCTGAGCCAAAGGCAGTCACTTAACCAACTGAGCCACCCAGGTGCACTGTCTCAGTATTTCTAAAATCCTGATAATTCCTTCTGATTCAACCAGTACAGGTCATATTTCCACCTCAGCTAATCACGATGGCCATCATGGTGCAAATTCCTAATTGTTGTACACTGGGTTGTGTATTGCATTCCTGCAATGAAGGGTGGTTGGAATTAACTTCTTTGGAACCTATAGATCCCCAAAGCTTCCAAGAAAAGAAAAGGGGGGAATAAATGTGAAGGGAGGTGGTTGATGTCAATCACATATGCCATTATCCACATTAAATTTAAGCTTTCTCTTATTCCCACCTGTAGAAAAGTTTTCTTCCCCCAACAGTAGGGAAGAACACGATTTTCCTACCTGATCATCTTATGTCTGTAGGATACACACCTTCTTATCTTTTCCTGTCTTAACAGTTTTGGGGAGGGCACTGTTAGTAATACTTGAAATTTCATCCAAAACGGAATCATTCTAAAATGTGTTTTATTTTCCCACACAGTGGAATTTTACCATTAGGTAGCTTCTACCAAACAGGAACTCTACCTTGGATGTGCGAGTGATAAACAATGTGTTTTTTAAAAGCGAAGCACAGTTCAACCTGAAGAATGTTTATTAGACACCAAATATGAAAGGCACGGTCCTAGTGGTGACTATAGAGTTCAGCAGTTTGAAATCAGGGAAGTTTACTTTGTTTTATAAAGGAAACAAAATAACACCCAAGAAAGACTCTTATAGGACACCTGATCTGCCCTCTAAGAGTGATCTACTGCCCTCTCTAGGAAGCCCACCAGGAAGAGTTCAGTGTGAAGAAGTCAGTAACTACTTTTTCAGAAGGTTCACATGCCACTGTATCTGGGATACAGTGATTATTCAACAAAGGAGATTTGATTTTTAGTTGGGACTTTAATTAGAGTAATTATTGTCCTCTATCTATTGAGGACAAAATCTGTGTATTTATAACTTCCATGCTGTAGGAGTTTCTCCCCTTAGAAAAGGTAGCACTTCATACATATGAGGGCATTTGTGTGTCCCTCTTTCATCGCTTGTCACCAGACTAAGCATTAGTCACTTCTCACAGGTGACCACATTGCCAGATACACGCACCGTAAAACTTTCCTTCCTCCTTAATGTCTTTAATTTTCATCTCTCTTTCAAATGTTTGTAGAAATAGACACCATACCTTAATGTAATCTGAACAGTGTGGTTAGAATAGTGGGAAGATTTACTTCACTTTTCGGAATATGTTACTTCTAAAATTTTGTTCTTGTTGTGTCCTAATTACCTCAGCTGAAGTCCATGTGTTATGTACAATACATACATGAAAATATACCTTTCACAACGTTCGACTAAGTTTTAAAACTTTATATCCATAGAACCACCACTGTAATTAAGATTAGGACATTTTCATACCCTGCAAAGCTTCCTTGTGTCCCTACTTGATGTCATGCCCACTTCTGGTCCACAGTGCCATGCAAACACTCATCTGCTTTCTAGAATTCCACATAAATGGATTCAGACGGTATGCAGTCTCTGTGCCTTTTTTTTCTTAGCATAGTCTTGCTGCAATCCCTCCCCATGCTGTTGTGCATATGAATAGTTATTTTCTTTTTATTGCTAATTAGTCTTTCATTTTGTGAATTTACCACAATTGATGGACATTTCATTGTTTTCAGCTTTTGGCTATTATGAACAAAGCTGCTATGAACTTACGTGTTCAAGCCTTTGAAAATTCAGACAGGTTTTGTTTTTGTTTTTGTTTTTGTTTTTGTTTTTTGATATCTACAAGTGGAAATGCCTGGTCATGTAGTTAGTGCATGTTTAACTCTAGAAGAAGTTTGCCAAGTACTTTCTGAAGTGGTGGCACCATTCACCATTCCTGAGGCAGTGTACAGAGTAATTCCAGTTCATACGCATCCATTTCCTTTTTTAAAACTGAAGAGCCTTCTTAGCATATGTTGAGATGGTGTCAAACTGATGTCAGGAAAGCAGACTTTAGTCATCAGAGGGTCCGTATTAGCCTGACTCTTCTGCTCGTGTCGTCCTACCATGAGGAAGTCGCTTCTGTTTTCATCTTCTGTCCTCTCAGAATTACCACATGTCTTGCAGATGTTTAGCTTTCTGACAAGAGTACTATTTTTGTAGAGCTGCTCCTTTTTCTTTTTCTTTTTTTGTATTTTTTTTAAAAGACATTTCCATTGCCACAGTCCCATCAGGCATCATACTGAAATCTTGTAGAAATCACGTTTCTGAAATACATCTTTTCTTTTGAAGCTATTCATTTGTATAAAGCCCTTTGTCCCCATTAATGTATCGTATCTAACAGGTCCTTAAACTTAGGTGTGCAGTTAGTGTCTCTTTGTTTCCTGAGTATGCTGTTTTCATTCTATAGTATGTACTGTTTACTTTCCACACAAGTAAATAAATCTGACTTATTACGGAACCTTCTTAGCTAGCACGGTGGGTGATTCAGATTGTTGAATCTGATCTGTAAATCCCTTAGGAGATCTTTTATTCCCAGTAGCATCAGAGGGTAGAGAAGAAATGCTTCTGCTAAGACAGGAGAAGGGTTTTTTCCCTTCACTGACAATTCAAAACTCCTTTCTGTCTTAAACTCAGAATTCTGTAAGGCTGTACAGGTCCAGGCTACATGAGGACAGAAGAGTCATTGTGTTTTCGCCTTTGACTTCAGGTCATCTTCTTAAAAAAATACCAAAAAATCACACACACATAGCACTCCATCACTGCAACCACCACCAGCACCAACACTGAAAACTCAAGTTTGTTTCAGGATCAGTTCACCAATGGAGAGAAAAGTCTACCGGGCTCTCAGGGGAGGGGTGCCTGTGCCGGGTTGGTGTAGCTGAACACGTTTAAAGTAAAGCCCATGGGCCGACTTCTCCACCCTCCTGTGTTACTGGTCCTTTCTGTAGCTGCTTTTTGGTGCTTGTTTAGGCATCTTTTCTATTCCAGAGAACATCTCAGATCTCCTTATACAAATTTTCCTTTCCTT
>PITA01001078.1:0-133471 GCA_004023965.1 Spilogale gracilis
GATGTTGTATTGATTTCTGCCCACGCTTGTCGCTTCACTCCCACACCTCTAAGCCACAACTCCTTTTGGATCGCGCGACCTTGTCTGTGCCCCGGGACCCACCGCCTTTCTGGTCCCACGCAAGTCTGTAAAATCGCCTTCCCTGGGGGGGTCTGTGCGGCCCACGGGGTGGAGAGAAACGGGAGAGAAAGGCAGCGGCATAAAAATAGAATCCATGCCCGTCCCTCTCGCAGCAGCTGTGGGGGTGGCGGCGGCGGCGGCAATGGCGGCGGCGCTGGCGCCAGCAGCGGAAAAAAAAAAAAAATTTAAAATTTAAAAAGTCTCCTTGCCTTGCCGTGGGCTCCGCTGTGTTCCCTTTTCTGTCTAGCCCCGATTCAGGCCGTAATCTGCTGTTGTTCCTCACTCACAGAGCACTTTCGTTTTGGAGAGTTTGCTTTCAATGGTTCAGCTCTGCGGACTTCCTCCCCCACTCCCCTGTCTCTGGGGGCAAGCCTCCGGTCCCTCTTACTTGTTTCTACCTTTTTGCCGATGGTCCTTGTCTCCCATGGTGATCCAGAAGTGCGAAATATCACATTTCAGGCCGATTTCATGGGTGTTCACGGTGGTCCTGTAGTGTTTTTTTTGCTGGAATTCAGCTTTCTTCAGGGAACTCCCCGACATGCGGTCACCTGGCCTTCCGCCATCTTGAACTCCTCTCCATTGGCTTTTGACCACATTCAAGGCTCAGCACACAGATAGACTAACAGGGTATCAAAAGAGCTTATTTACCTTGAGGACGGCCCAGTACTTGCCAGTTTAACCTAAGGCAAGAATAAAACACAGGATCGTGGACATCCTTGGTGTGTACCATCGTGGTACCTCATTTCTTCTACTGACCAAAAGGCTAAAGCTGAGCATATGGATCTCACAACTCATTGCTCCTCTTACTTGCTGTGAGATGCACCTGGCTTCCTGGCAGAGCCACTTCCATTATAGCCTCTGCCACCACTGAGCTCCTAGAATAGCCCCTAAACCCCCACCTGTCCCTGGCTTTCCAAAGCTGCAAACTATTTTTTCTCACATCGTGGTTCTCCTATGCTCCCTCTCATCTGAATCCTACCCACCCCAACAGTAAGTGCAGGCTTCTTTTTACCTGGTTCAGACTAAAAGCATTTATTTTATATCTGAAAGCACCCTAGGTATTAGGAAACCAGGATTCGCTGCATGTTGCTTTTGACCCAAAGAATCCTTGCCATAGGGAGAAAAAGTGTTAACAAGGAAAAGAAGTAAATGCTTCATATCATATAAGACTTAATGACTATATGAGGAGTTTTTCTGTTTTGTTTTTACTCAAGGGACAATCCAAATCTTTAGTTTTACTGATCACTCTCTTAGGCGAATTCTAATAATAAGGTTAGAAACTGCTTTCCCAAAAAAAGAAATAAACAATCACACTCCTATTTTTTAAGACCAATGACAAACCTACTGCCTATCTTATAAGCAGCTTAGGATGACAATAAAATGAAATAACGACTAATTTAAGTTGATTTATTTGAAAACCTAGATGTATGATATATGTGAAATTTTAAAAACCATTGTTTTTCTCATACTGTATTTCATTTTGGTTTCTTTGAAGTTCAACTTTAATGTACTTGAACAAATGAGCTAAATATAGTTTTGTTTTCATTGTAAAATGTATAAATGCATATTCATTTTTCCATGTATAAGGTTCAAATTCTCTTATGCATAAGGTTCAAATTCTCTTGCCCAAACTTGTGACCATTTTATCAGAATTCATTTCTCTAAAAGAGAAATGAAACTATCAAATGAAGCACTTAGAGATTCTATGCATGGGGAAGACTCTGAACAAATTCATATTAACTGTTGGACAACAAGGTTTTTTGTTTTGTTTCATTTTGCAAGACCTATATCATCTGTTAAAATACGGTCATCTTGGTACTTCCAAAATACAACTGCCTAGTAAAAGGAAGTTTATATGTAGGATGAATTGTATTTTAACTTCTATTTTTTTTTTCTTGATTCCTCAAATTTTCTAACTCTGATTCCTACCCGGGTTTAAGATAGGTTGTTTTTCTCTATCAGTAGATAGATATTTACTACTCAAAGGGATAAAATTAAAATAATGACTAAAAAATGTACAGATAAAGCATTTGGTTTACTTCTACCTTAATTTTCCCACCAAGAGCTTCTTTTCTGAGTAAATCCCTTTGGCCAAAAAAAAAATCACTGAATCTAGAATATAACAGATATGTTGCCAGGATTCCAAAGAATTGATTTAGAAAGTTGTTCATTATACTTGGAAAAAGTATCTTCAGCTAAAGTCTTTAATTGGTTTCAATAAGGAGACTTTAAAATGAATTAAAACTAATCCTTAGTTATGTTTGTTTTATACTTTTTACCTCCATTTTATGTTAATTAATTAACCTTCCTTTTATTTTCATATAGTAGTTACCTCATTCACCTGTTCTTACTTCTGGTGAAAGTTAACAAAATACTTTTTCCCAAAAGAAATACATGTGTTTAGTAGAATATAAAATGTAGAAGTGATAAAGATATTTTTACTCCAAAGATATTTTCTTATTCCTCTTTTTCCTGAATTTGCAGGGGGTGGGGGAGGTAGGTATGTCTACCCTATGTTTAAAATTCTCCCCGAGCTCTGAAAATCTTCCAGCTGTATCTTGAAAAAAAAGGACACATTGGCTTTTGACTCTCTTTCCTGTATTATGGATAAGAGCCTGGCTGTTTTCATAAACAGTGGCCAGCTGTTCAACTTTTAATACTCTACAGCAATCTTCCACTTTTCACAGGGGAAACACATCTTGATTGCATCTTCTTCTGCCTCAGTTAAAAAACTCATTAAATATTTTTAATGTAAATGCTGCCTTAACCAAGACACTCAAAAAATGTACTTAGCTGCTGGTCTGAACCTTGAAGTTGCCTGTAAGTTTCAACGCCCTCCTCTTATTTATTAAGCAGATTGTTCAAGGATGTTTTAGAATCCATTAGAGTAAGAAACTGATAAAGTAAAAGGACAGCTGAAGGACAAGTAAATGCTGGGCACTTATAAGAGCTATGTGCCTAACCATGTAAATTTATCTCACACAATTAGCAAATTAGCCCGGCTTGCAGAAATGTTATGAGAGCAACAGATACTTCTAGTGTCCACTACCCGCTCCACCATGTAAGTATCTTAAGTGTGGTCAAACATACTGTCACAAAGATTCTGCTTCACAGAATGATCAGAACATAAGGAGTACAAAGCCCGAAGTTGATCTATCACATAGAAATATAAATGCTTTGTCTTTTAAAATAAACATTTAGCACAAAGATTGACAAAATGTCAGGTAGAGTAGAAAAGAATGGAAGGAGAAGGAATAAATACAACTACAGACAAAATTTTTAAGGAAAATAAAAATAGAGTAAATGTTTTTATGACTGTTCAAATTGAAGAACAACATTAATTATACTCAAATAAAATATTTACTTTTGAGCAACAGCTATTAAAGAAAATGCCTCAATTATAATAGCATACAAATGATGAGACTAAATATTCTGGGAAGACCTCTGACGGATTTGGATGTGGTTATGGATATGTGAATGGACATGGAAATGGACATGGAAAAAATTTTAAAAATGAAAGTGGATATGGACAGAAACATTGTTCTAGAGATTCCTACTTTTTAAATGTAGATAACCATAGACAGCGATCACACAGGGATGGGAAAGGAAAGGAGATGAGAAGGGGAAACTGAAAAATATGTTCATGATAATTCACATATAGAATGAAGAAAAATTCCTGAGTGAAAAGTTGTTCAACCATTATTCCCTCAGAATAGTATGAATTACTTTTCAATGCAATATGTAGTTTTTATAAAATGTCTTTCTAGTAGTCCTTAATGGTAAAGGTGTTACATGAAGTCCAATGTAACTCAGAGCCTGTTTCTTGTGTATTTTCCTTACTAAATCAGTGCCTCTAAGTTTGCAATTCCATAGGGGATTTTGAACTAAGGAACTTTAGCAAATGGAAGGATAAATATCAGAAGGTTTCCTGCAAAGTAATTTAAAATGTCAACAGAGTGTGAAGTTTAAGCATCCTGGAGTATACTGAAATGAGATTATGGGCAGTTTTACTGAATATTTATAATGAGATCAATTGGCTCTACCACTAAAATAATCAGGCTTTTTTTTCCCCATTATATTTCAGGTACCTCTATAATTTGTTAAAAGATAGCATGCAAACACAACTTTTAAAAAAATAATTTACATCTGATTTATAGTCTTCTTGAAATTTAGAATTTATACCTGCCAGTAACTATGGATTTGCCAGAAAATATTCTCCCCCCAAAAAGAAAGGAAAAGCTCAAGTACCAAGAATAATTTAAAACTTCAAAAAAAGAATACTATTGTAGATTTACATAAAATTTCTCCATGTATAAAACACTCTGGCAGCCACCATATCATTTGATTCTCTTAACATTTTTC
This sequence comes from Spilogale gracilis, assembly GCA_004023965.1. Taxonomy (NCBI): domain Eukaryota; kingdom Metazoa; phylum Chordata; class Mammalia; order Carnivora; family Mephitidae; genus Spilogale; species Spilogale gracilis. The sequence continues at coordinate 4,483 of PITA01001078.1, forward strand.
CCATTTCCCAGATGAAGAAACTGAGATTTCATGCCTTGTCTCAGAATAGTATGCTAGTTACACTGAGAGACCTGAATTCCAGCTAGTTTTGTCCAACTCCTAATATTTCTCCTTCCCTGTGTCATTTGCCAAAACAGCCACAGGAGATGATAAACGACCACAGTGCCCAAATTAACTAAAAGACTATTTTTACTTTCTAATTCAAACTTTTTTGGTATGAAGAAACAAGAGAGTTTAAGACTACAGAACAAACAATGAATCTTGGAACACTGAAAAAATAAAATTAAATTAAAAAAAAAAGAATACAGAACAGATAAACTTTTCTTCATCAACTCAATTCTTTTCCAATTCAAGCAGTTTAGTGAAATTGCTATTGGGATGACAAAAAAAAAATTCCAAAATATAAACATGCAGATCAAACCTAGGAGTACAATGATATTCACTGAAATTTAGAATTACTGTTCCTTTTCTGATTAATTAATTAATATGATTTTAAGTATTTCATATGAGAGGGTTTTTTTTGGGGGGGGGAATGAAATGAACCTAAGATTAACTGGAATTTACAAGCTCATTTAAAGAAAAGTCTCAACTATTTTTTTCTTACAAACGTAATACCTCCCCAGATGGCAGTCTTTGTAGTTTGTGGCACTGATTCAAAAGGCATATTAACTGCCACTCTCTGAGCTGCATCAAGCATTTACAGGCCTCCCTACAGAATGGGTTCAACAGTAATTAAAATAACACCCTTCCTTGGGGTGAAGTTACACTTGAAGAGTTTGGGGATGTTTTTTTTTCCTTCCTTTGGGTAAATAATTCCTTTCCCAAAAACATATGAGAAAGAGATGAGAAAGGAAAGACTTTGAGAGAAAGGAGACAGAAGTGTGTGTGTGTGAGAGGAGGAAGGGTAGTGGTAGGGGGGAGAAAGGGAGAGAAAGAGAGGGAGAGAAAAAGAGGGAGAGATTCAAAAATCATACACCAAAGTGTACTAACAAGTTCCATAAACTATGTCAAAATGTGGTATTTCTTTCATTCCCTACCAGACACTGATAGACAAACAGGGTAAAAAAAAAAAAAAAAAAAAAAAAAAAGCAAGGGGGGAAAATACCATTTACTCACTGTAGCAGCAGGAAATCAAGGAAAGAAAATAAACAGGGCTTGAATTGTGGGCCTTTAACCTGCTAGTCAGACAGTTTCATTCTGTATGTATTTGTGTGCTGGTAAATGGCGAAGGCGAGGTAAAAGGACGGGGCCTTGTGGGATTCTTGGGACTCCCACAGCTACCAGTGCAGCTGTACAAACACGCACAAGCTTTGTTAAGGTACAGTGGGCAACAGGCTGAAACCGCTGAGCTATCTGACCTATAAATCCCTCGCAAAAGCTCCACTTGAGGGGAAGCCAGAAGTTATGTGTAAATGTTTTATCCAGCCAGAAGCCAGCTATTGGTCATTTCCATCTCCCCCCACCCGCTCCTTTCAATGGATACTCTGACTGGCAACATTTAGAGTAATATGTTTAGATGCATAAATGACTATCTTAAATTCTACTTCCCTCCAGGCCAAAACAAGAAAGGGAATAATGACTCAGAAACTCCTCTTCCATGTCTTTATGTCTTGGGAAATATGTTCAACAATTGTGAACAATAAATTTAGGCAGAGCAATGGAAATTTCTGTTACTGTTCTTTTCTTTAAGTTTCTTTTTCAAACTCAGTAAGTGTTTCATTTTAAAATCACCACAAATCTACACACACACACACACACACACACACACACACACACACACATACTTTTTAAATAACTCAGGCTCAAGGGATTTGAGATATTCCTTTAAATATGATAGCATTTACTTTGCCCCAGTTTTTCACTTTCCTTTTGGCCTGATTCACAACAGATAATCTTACCATCGCATGTTGCATCCTGAGTGCAAACAATGAAGAGATTCTAAATTGCTAACTTCAAGAACAACCTTCCTAAGATTTCTTCCCTTTCCTAAACATTTCTGAACTCTATGTGACCTCCTTTTATGAAGCCTCCAAATGACACCTAAACACCTTAAACATCATGCAGTTGGTAAGCTATATAAACTATCAAAAAACTGAAGAATATGACACAGAACAATGAAAAGTGAAACAGATAAATTTAAGGAGAAAATGGCTTATGCAAACATCCAGAACTAGAGAAGTCTCTAGGTTGAAAATACTTAGAAGGCACAAAATCCAAGAGAGAGAAAAAAATAAAGTCCACACTAAAAGATACACACCAACACAGAGGTACGTTCTGTTGTGAGTTGAGTAATTTCAGTAGCATTTGAGTCATAGTAAACAAGCAGAGATATTAAACAAAATTTGTATTTTTTTGAAATGTTGTTCTATATACTCTAAAGATTTACTTAAATAATGTTCACTGACTCTTTAGCTAACACTGAGCAACAGACCAGGAGTGTGGGTAATAAGAGGTGAAACACAGCTCTTGCTCTTTTACCAGAATATGTGTTCAGATAGGGAAGATGAAACAAGCACACACACATAACTATCACATAGGACAAAAAGAAGTACACCAGAAAAGGAAAAATTCATGATAGTGGAAATTCAGAGATGGCAAGAAGTATTACAGAGGTAGAAGTTAGTAAAAAAAAAAAAAAATGCCTTGAACATCACCATTTTCTTGAAATATGTCACATGAAGGACCATGTATAACTACCATCACATTAAAATAATGAAAATAAGGCAAAGGAATGGGGATGACTTGTGGGAAAAGAGATGTTGGCCAGACAGAAGGGTTATTTATTTATTTATTTATTTCTCTCTGTTTTATTTATTCTTTGGGGGGGGGGATCTTATTTATTTATTTGACAGAAAGAGAGAGAGCACAAGCAATGGGGGCGGCAGAGGGAGAGGGTTAAGCAGATTCCCACTGAGCAGAGAGCCAGACATGGGCCTCAATCCCAGGACTTTGGGATCATAACCTGAGCCCAAGGAAGATACTTAATTGACTGAGCTACCCAGGCGCCCCCAGAATGGTAATTTCTTAATAAAAGGACTGTAGCTCAGCAAAGGCAACCTCAGGCAGGATCTGGTCTTCTGATAAGGATTCAGTTTTACATGAATCCAGGAACCCAGCAAAGTCTAGTGATGTCAGCATTATATATGAGCTTTCTCTAATTAAACAATAATACAACAATAACAAAGTTTACCTTGCCATCATTTCTGTCTTTCTAGTTAATTCTACAGGTCAGTCATCTTAAGGGTTTTTTAGTTATCCCCAATATTCTAAGAAGCAGCAAATAAACTCCCAACATATTTGGGTTTTCGTAATAAAACAAAGTACATTATTTGTGACTTGACAGTAGGTTATCTACTGCCTTTTTTTTTTTCTTTAAGATTTTATTTATTTGACAGAGAGAAACACAGCCAGAGAGGGAACACAAGCAGGGGGAGTAAGAGAGGGAAAAGCAGGCTCCCCGCTGAGCAGGGAGCCCGATGTGGGACTCGATCCCGGGTCTCCGGGATCATGACCTGAGCCGAAGGCAGTCGCTCAACCAACTGAGCCACCCAGGCGCCCCTATCTACTGCCTTTTGACTTGTGAGCTAAAAAGGACACGGCAATATACTGGCCAGGACCCAGGATAAATTCAGCAGAAAAATAATAGCACAGAATCACAAAGGGTAAAACTCCAATAAATATGACAGTGACCCAGAACTTCAACTAAACACATAATAATGCATCACCTCATTTTGTATTCTTTCATACACTTAAAAATTTGCCACTTCATATCTAAAGATATTAGAACTGAATTTTATCTGATTGAAACCACTTGGGAGATTCAGAAGAAGAAAAGAGAACACTCAGTTAAATATGTAAAGAGGGACAAAACAAATTTAAAAACTATAAATGAAATATATTTATCAAAAAAAGCCATATTCTTCAATGGAAAGGTTATTGACTCAAGATTTAAGATACTGGGTTCCTCCAATGAATATCCTTATGATCCACCAAAGTTACCTAATTGTTCCTTGCTTTGTTTCATGTATCTATAAAAATGAAAAAGAAATTGTTTTCACTCCCCACCTTACATGGATGTGAAAATATTTTAAGGTCAAGTATAATATTATTATTAAAATAATGTCCTATAATACTGCAATTAATTACTAAATATAAAGTAACAGAGCACATTAAAAAGTTATTAGTCATCCACCTATAACCCAATGTAATTAAGACCTTTTAACTTCATAAAATTTATTAGAGTCATAAGTATTCCAAACACCAAAGACAAATTATTATTTTTATGGTTATCATTTCAACATTTTTGTTCATTTTATGGCAAAATTTTTGTCAAACATTGATACACTGGGGTAACTAGAATTCTGATTTAGTGGCTTAGACTAGTGCAAATTTTCTTTTGCATTCCAAGCTCTATTACTTCTACCATCTTCCTCGAATACAAACTAGATAGTGATAACACTTGAATTTTTTTATTATTAGAAAATATAGTTTAATAATTGATTAGTGTGACTGGCAAGCTACATTATAATATTTTCAATGCAATATGATATATGGGGATAGTTTTTAAAACCTCACACCAACACAATGTCTTGGGAAAGCATTTTAAAGCATAGTATGTTTAAGATGTTAGAAAATATTTTATGTAGTTTCATTGGGTTATTTCCTGTTTAACTATTAACCCTTAGTAATTACCTAGATTTCACAATATAAAATTTAATTACTAAATGCAATTATCTCATAGTATCACCATTACAGGTATTTTATTTTCTTTGGGCTATCACCTGCATAGGTAGATAATACACAGATACGGTCATAAAGAGACAGAGATCTATTCAAATGACAGAGGAAAGATACATTTACTAAATTACTGTTTGAGAAGGGATATCATATTTCTTGAGCAACTATGTGCCATAAATACCCAACACTAGACACTTTACATATTACTGAAGCCTCATATGAATCATGTGAAATAGGTATTTTTGTTCCTGTTCTTTCTAGCAATCTATCAGACATGAGGATTTGCAGTTATACTTTAAGTAAGTACTCTGGGGGCACTGCGGCAATCAGACCAGTCCTATTTTTATATATTTGTTTATGGAGCCATGCAAGATTTCATTTGAACAGAGATTTTCATGACCAACGATTTAGAAACTACTGTTTTATACTATAGAGCTTCATAATCGGGATTGGCCTTTTCTAGTCCTGTATATATATGATTGAGAAGTCAAGAAATCACCACTGAAAATTCATAGTAGTCTGATTCTTTCCAAAGGGCGGCCAAATTGTGCTGGAGTTAAGAATTTCCTTGCTTTGGAAAATTTAACTTTATTAGATGATCTACGTAGAACTTTATGGCAAACAGTGCAGTTAATACCCATGTTTCCAGGAGACCTTAACCTATACTTTCACTAACATAAACAAAACCAACAGTATGAAATAGGAAGATAGAATAAAACACTTGCATTTAAAAATGCACTTGGTTTTCTCACCAAAACCTGTAATGTCAGTCTAATTATGAGAAAAACATTAGATGAGCCCAAATCAAGGGCTATTCTACCAAGTACCTGATCAAAACGTCTCAAAATTGGTAAGGTCATCAGAAATAAGGAAAGTCTGAGAAACTATCACAGTCCAGAGAAGGCTAAGGAAGCATGACTACTAATTATAATGTAATATCCTGGATGGAACAGAAAAGGACACTGAGTGCAAACTAAGGAAATCTCAAAAAGTATAGACATCAGTTAAGAATAATATAACAATATTGGCTCTAACTGTGACAACTATATATACTGTCAGATAGTAATAATAGGGGAAATGATGGGGGCAGATGGGTATTCTCTGTACCATCTTTATAATTTTTCCATAAATCTAAAACTATTCTAGAATAAAAATTAAATTTTTGAAATGTAAAATATGCATTTGATAAAAATTCCCATATCAAAATTTGATTAAACCGGAATCTGTGATAACAACATGAAATTATTATAGAACAGAAGGACAAATGTTGCTTAAAAGACTTGAATTGTAAATTATGTTTGTTTCTGAGTACTTTGCTTGTTCTTTATTTTTACCTTTGTAACCATAGGAGCAAAGTAGATTGCAAATATAAGTTTTTTAATTACTTTAATAATCTAATAAGTAAATTATCTATATTTCATTAAAACATTTTGATATTGAGACGTACCAACTTAAAAAAAAACTCCTCAAAGTTAAAATTTCTGTGTAGGTAAGTAGTGAAGCAAAGAATCTAAAAAGAACAGCCCTAGGTGTTAGTGTACAAAGGAAAAGCTATCATATATATGAAACAGTTTTGAAATTTATTCTTTCTAAATTTGGCATCAGGAAAATGGTACATTATCTTTATGTGAAGTATAAATACCAAATTATTTTCTCTTCATATGTTGAAATGTTTGAAACAATTGGTCAAAGAAAACAATATCTTTCAAAATGACTATCTGGTATCCAAATATTCATAAAGTGCCCCTGGTGAAGACTCACTTATTTTTAGATCCCCGTGATAAGACAGATCTATCTGGTAAATTTATCTCACTGAACATACACAAACCTAGAAGGAGACACGGATCTCTTTCAGCACACCTTCTGCACTTTGGACAAGGCATTGCCAAGATACCAAGGGCAAAGCACCTCTTTTCTTTTCCAAAGATTTCCGAGATTGACAAAAATGAGTGACAAAGAATCACTCATTCTTGAAGGTTTATCAATCTCAAATGGTTGCTTCCTTACATTTTACTCAATGTTTCTTTTTTTAAAAATCTAAGTATACATTTTAAAATCGAAATATACTTCACCTTGAGTTCTCCACCAAAAGAGAGTAAACTGATTACCACTCCTCTCTAAAATAGAGAAAGAAAAAATTTTTAAGACAGCACATGTAACAAATGTTAATGTCAAATTGCTAATTATAGCATAAGTTAAACAGCATAAAGTACTATAGATCAATACCAATGTAACATTACTCACTTGTGTGGCAACAGATACCTCATTACCATTACAAAGACATTATTAAAAGTTCTTCCTGTTGGGCACCTGGGTGGCTCAGTGGGTTAAGCCTCTGCCTTTGTTCAGGTCATGATCTCAGGGTCTTGGGATGGAGGCCCACATCGGGCTCTCTGCTCAGAAGGGAGTCTGCTTCCTCCTCTCTCTGCCTGCCTCTCTGCCTACTTGTGATCCCTCTCTGTCAAATAAATAAATAAAATCTTAAAAAAAAAAAAAAGAGTTCTTCCTGTATTTCACCATTGTGCATTGCCAGCACCAAATTTCTCAGTTTGTAAAAGCATGCTCTATCCTGATTTGATAACCTAAAATTGGAACCAGCAGGGTTACTAACACCTCAAACAATGGGAACAGAATTTTAAATGGTTCATGTCACCTCTGCATTGTCAATAAGAAAAATAACAGTTAATGGGCACCTGGGTGGCTCAGTGGGTTAAGCCTCTGCCTTTGGCTCAGGTCATGATCTCAGAGTCCTGGGATCGAGGCCCATACAGGGCTCTCTGCTCTGCAGGGAGCCTGCTTCCTCTTCTCTCTCTGCTTGCCTCTCTGCTTACTTGTGATCTCTCTCTCTCTCTGTGTCAAATAAATAAAATTAAAAAAAAAAAGAAAGAAAGAAAAAGAATAGTTAACAATGGTGAATGGAACCAAAAAAAAAAAAAAAAGAAATCTAAAATCTAGCTTCTGTAGAAACAGGGAAAAAAATGTAGATTCATAAGTGAGATGGTATGAGTACACTGAGGGGGCGAAGTACTGCAAAAGGAGGAACATGAAGGATGAATAAGTGAACCTTAAAAATAAGAAAGGGCTGACATCTTCCTTTAAATAAAAATACAAGACACTAGAAAAGAGCATAATGGAAAGAAAGACTTGAATTACTATCCACTAATCAAAAGGAACAAACATGCCTCTTTCTTCTGACCTCAAGGAAACAGTATTTTTGTTTGCACAAACCCTTCTTAACCAACCCTAGCTACTGTCCTTAGCTCAGCATACATCTCTCTGGGGAAGACCTCATTCTTTAAAGCAACAGGAAACATCTCAATTGATAGAAATGATTAGTCTGCTTTAGAAAGGTGCTATAGAACAGCAGATAATAAAGTGCTCAAGTTCAAAAATATATTAACATTGTTTAGGGTCATGTTTCTTATAAGAGATGATGTTTTTCTAGGGGAATTTTAGCTGTTCCCAACCATTCACACTGTTTGAAGTGCTCTCTAAGAGCCTTCGAGCCAACTCAGCTAGTAATCTCCTTCCACTTTGATGTTTCACCATGACTAGGCTCCAGGAGTTGCCCAAACAAAAAGATGACACATCCAAATGATGTGTGTGTGCTTTTGTGGTAGACTCATAAAAAGATGCTGGAAGTAAAGTAAAAATTGTATATTCTTACATTTCTATACTCCTTCTCATGTGTATTTGTGTTTAAGAACATGGTTATGTCTGGTTTTGCTATTATTTGCCCACCCACCAGGCATTCTCATCCCCTTCCTAGTGGCTAGACTGCTTCAATATTTTGGAGGTATTTACTCTCCTATAGGCTTAAGAAGGTCACCCTGCTTCCAGGAGTGTGTAGATTAATCTTCCCAAGCAATCGTGATCATTTTAGGCTCCTCAACAGTGGTTTGCTTACAGGTAGGCATCAGAGGCAAACCCGACCAATGAGACATAACGGTGTTTTAGGACTTCTGGGAAAGCTTTCCTTCTCCAGGTATCATTAAAAAAAGATTCTGCCTGACTCTGGATGGCATCTAGTGGCATGGTGGAGTCAGCACACACCAGTTCATGATTGCTACTTCTGTATGCTACACTGAATGATACCATACAGGAGCTTGAAATTGGCCATGGTTGGGAAAATTTGCAACATGGAAATCCTCAAATGCTGCAAATTAGAATTTTTTGTGTTTGTTTTACAGAGAGTGGGTAATTAAACATTGTCCAGAACACCACAAATAGTATTTTCTGAACATGTCATGTTTGACTCTAATTAAATCATCTTGTCACGATGAGGGCAGAAAACCCTCAGGCACTGTGATAGTGAGGACGGTGGAAGTGGGAGTTACATTGTGATGCTAAACACCTATGTCCTTTGTAACATTCTTCAGCTACTGAACTAATCCTGGAAACACTTTGCTTCCAGACTTCTGTTAGCTAATAGGTCTTCATTGTTTAAATCACTACTGCTGGACATCTTGTTATTTTACTTGGAGCTGAAAACAGCATTACAGTTTATGAAATTAGCAATTGAATGGACTCAATTTCTCTACTAAAGAAATTCTGAAAATTTATTTACATCCTTTTATCAGAGGAAAGAAGAAATGAGAGAAATATATACTGAAAGCATTTTCATTTTGTTCGAAGCTTTGAATTTAGCGAGAACAAGGTGAAATTGTACCCACTATTTCTTTTCCACATTAGGAATATGATCACTAACATTTTCCTTAATTACATGATTAGGGACACATTTACTGTTTGTAAAGCAAGATATTCTGAGAAAAATAGAAGGGTCACAGCCACAGCATCGGGGTGAGCACAACTAACCACTGAAATAACATTATAATAATCCTTCACACCACACAGGGACTACCAGGACACAATGAAATCCAATTCAGACTAGAATTTGTGTGATGGGATTTCCACGAAGCTGGGATTTTGCCTTGAACATGTTATATTATGTCCTCCAATTCCTTGAGCACTGGGAAGAGGACAGTTAAAATGAGTTGTTCTGGTCTCATCTGAAACCAATTACCATGAGTGGACCCAAACTGCTAGGACGGCTGCTGAGCAGCCCCATCCCAAGCACAGCTGGGAATCAGCTGGTGAGTGCCGTCAAGAACTCTCCCTATCGATTGATTCCAGGCCAGCATGTGATTGCCTCTCACCTCTCAAGCATCACTTTTCCATTGCCCTAAAAACTGTTCCAAATGGCAAGAATTTGCAAATATAATGAAGTAAGGAGAGGGGAGGGAGAGATTGGGAGAGAGAAGTAGGGAAGATCAGGAAAAAAAGAATGTGGCATAGGAATGTGATAAATTTTATTTGCTGGTGAATTCTCATTTATCTGGATTCAATGTTAGGAGGATGAATCTGTCCTCTTTTCCCTGCCAAAACAACTCTTCTTTTATAGAAGCAGAACCCTGTTGTCATTAAATTAATTTTCAAAATGCAATAATTAGAGTTATTCATTATCAATTTGGATTTCAAATTTTCTTTCATTCTGATCATTTCTTAGTTTAAACTGAGGTTCTTCAGTCTCATAAACACACGATCTCTTTCTATAGTACTTGTTGCTTTCATTTCACAGATAGGGACAAAATGCACAACTCTTGAGTTTCCTAAAAGGTCATTATCAGGCAGCATTTTTAAGAAACACTAGGTTTTAGCATGTATTATAAGAAATAATATTTAAGAAAGACAAGTCAAAATGTTAATTTGTTGTTTGTTATTTGTTAAGAGTAAAACCAAGACTACTTAGGAATAGAAGTAAAAAAAGATTAAAAAAAAATTAAAGAACCCTGTAAAATAAACACAATTTTGCCAATAAATTTGAAAATTTAGCTATAAAAGTAAGCTTCTTGGAAGGCATTAAAATGACAAAAACAGATTCAAAAATACAAAATACCTCAATGCCCAAATCTTGGTTTCTAAGTACCATTCTTGACAAATAAGAATTACCTTTTTCAAGAAATTGCTGTTTCCAGGTCTGTGGGATTGTAATTAGGACCATCTCAAAGTATAATAGAGAAAGTGTTCAGCTGTGATGAAGCCATGTCAAAACAACATTGGATTCACCAAATCTGGGATAATTTATTTAATCATGAGACAAAAACTAGTAAAGGACAGCACTAGAAAACCATAGTAGTCATGAAAGTGGATGGAAAAAATAATATATATTAGTAAAAGATCTCAGCAGTATTGAAAAAATATATCATAATGATCATCTTTCTGCTCCCAATTTTCCATCCCTAAAATATCTTCTTAACAGAGCAGACTGAGTCTTCTAAAACATGTCAGATAATGCCATTTGCCCTACTCAAAAGAAACACAAAAGAAACACATGTCTTCTAAAACATGTCAGACAATGTCATTTGCCCTACTCAAAAGAAACGCAAAGACTTGCCATGGCACTTGGTGTAAAATCAAAGTCTTCACAATCTTGTGCAAGACTTTTCATAATCTGTTCCTTTCCCATTACTTCTCTTATCTCTTTCCTACTCCCTTCCCCCAGAACACAACCACTCTAACCACTCTGGCCTCCTAGATGTTTCTTGAACATTCTAAGCTTTGTTTTTTAAGATTATGACATACTTTGATATATTTTCTGCTACTGACCCATATTTATATTTCTGAGATAAATCTTATTTGGTAGGCCCATTAAAAATTACTCTCTCAGGGTACCTAGTTAAGTGTCTTAACTCTTGGTTTTGGCTCAGGTCATGAAATCAGGGTTTTGAGATCAAGAGCCTCATTGGGCTCTGTGCTGAGAGGAGCCAAAAGCTCTAAACAAAACAATAGGATATGAACATACAAGCAAAGAAAGAGTAATTGTATCAGAAATTGAAAGTTGAAGAGTAGAACCAAATCCACACTAGAAAAAAGCCAAAAACTGCCAAAACGTGACTAGCAGAACATCAGATTGGTAAAATGTAGAACAAAGGAAAAATTCTTCCAGAAGGCAAGAATAATGAAAAAAACATAATATTTAGAGGAGGACGTTAGAGACTGGATACCAGACCTTAGAATTACAGATATGGATATTTTTATTACAGAAACTGGAATTATACATATACAGATCATTTCAGACAACTTAAGAAAATATTTTCAGAATGAAAACAAAATTTGGGTATGTAAAAGGAAAAATGTTGTGCTCAGCAAATATAAAGAAATCCATGCACAGTAATACCCTAATAATTTTTAAATATCATCGATATTTGTCATTCTACAAGTATTTTGGGATAAAATGAAATAAGAGAAGAGAAAAATGCCAAAATAACTTCAAGTTCTCCTTCATATAATTAAATTCCAGAAGACAAAGGAGGCAGACCACTTTGAAAATGCACATTAAAATATTATTATCTTTAATTGGGGAATATCTAGTCATGAAGGAGACTCTGTTTTTGGCACACTCTGCTTTAACACAACCAATTGTGTTGATTCTACTTTCTAATTCTATCTAAAACTGTTATGCCTTACTTCCAAATAATCTAGATCTAAAAGAATGGGATAGAGAGGAGGGGAAAAGCATATTACCATAACCACTCTTACGCTAACAACGTTTTAAATTGTCTTCAAATTTGAGAACACACAAATTAATGAAAGATCAAAAATTCAAGGAGAAAGCCACAGTCTGAAAAATCTGAAGAGCGGGGGACTGTAAGAATGGCTAGTATTCAGAGAGGAAACTTAAAAAGGAAAAGGAGAAATACCAAAATAATGCAGCTAACTTTCCCTCAAATCCTTGGCTGACCTCTAAAACTGTGCAAAACTTAGGGGCAAGATGTAAAGGATCTAGGAGGAAAAACAGCTTAAAAATTGAAAGAGATAAGCAGACATTGAAGCTTTTTCCATGAAGATACAGAGCTTGAGTTTAAATCTAAGAAAGAGTTGGTAAACACTTCAGGCTTTCCACTGAAACTCCAGAAAGGCCACATGCCATAGGAATAAAAATTACATCCTAGTATTAAAGCCAAAACTAAAGTAGACATGCCTTAACAGAACACAAAACCAAGCCTACAGACATCACATTAAAAGTGATCCACCAATAAGTCACTACTAGAATATACTTCAACACCAATCAGAGGACAATGAGAGAATTGAGTTTCTAAGATGAATATGCCAAAATGTCCAGTATGCAATTTAAAAAATTATGGAAGTGAAGAAACAAGAAAATGTGGTGCACGGCCAAGAAAAAAAAAAATCAGTCAGTTCAAAGAAACCAAGAAATGATCCTGATTTTAGAATTCGCAGAAAAGAGCTATAAAATAACAATTGCAAATATGTTGAAGATTCTATAATCAAAGACACAAGGGAGGCATGTGAACTGGTCATCAGTTTCAGGAGAGCTTTTAAAATTCTAGAGATAAAAACTGTATAATTACAATAATATTTGAAGATAAATTTAAGGTATAATTCACAGCAAATTATTCAGGAGTAGTGAAATTAAAGAAGAGTCACAGAAGATCATCCAAACATAAACTAGAAAGGAAAAAAAATAGAAATAAACATTGAGGAGATGAAATGTGGGACAGTATCATCTCCTAGGCACATCATAATCAAATTGCTGAAAACCAATAATGAAGAGAAAATATTTAAAGACAAAGAAAAAAAGACACACTGCATACCATTCAAACTGTGGAAAGGTAGTATGAATGACATGTCAAAAACAATGAAAGTCAGAAGAAAATGGAGCTTTAAAAGTACTGAGGGTTGGGAGGGGACGTAGAGAATCCTGCTATCCTGAAATCCTACACTTGGGAAAAAAGTACAGTCAAAAAATGAAATCCAAGTATATTAGTTGCTGGTAGTATATAGGAATTGACTAAAAGGAGGCATAAAGTAAATTTCCAGGGATTTGGAAATGTTCTATATTTTAACTGGATCATTGGTTACATGATATATATGTTTGGCAAACTCATCAAAGTGGACACTTTAGATATATTAATTTCCCTATAATAAATTTACCTGAATTTTCAGAATAAGGGAGAAGCAATTACTTTTTTCCATTATATAAAAGGTAGGAGTATTTTTTGCCTGAAGGTTAAAGCAACATGATAACAGATAAAAAGTGGAATCTACAGAATAAGGAATAGCGAACTTGAAGAACAGGCAAGAGAGACCATCCAAACATAAACCAGAATAAGGACAGGACTCTGAAATGATAACTGTATTTATTGTTACAAAAGACTGAAAGATTTTTTTTATTATGTTCTTGGATTGGTTAAAAGTAACTTCATTTGTTGAAACATAATGGCTATATATTATTAGGTTTATAACACACGAAGAAGTAGAATATATAACAATAGCAAAGAACAAGAAAAGGTATAAATATAATTATACTGCTATAAGATTCTTACCTAATACATGGAGGGTATTATAAGGTAATCTATACTAACTTAGAAAGGCATATTCTTGTGGCACCTTGCTGGCTCAGTCGGTGGAGCATGGGACTCTTGCTCTTGGGGCTGTGAGTTCAAGCCCCAGGTTGGGTGTGGGGATGATGAAAAAAATAAAATTAAAAAAAGAAAAGGAATGTATATTCTTACTCCTGGAACCATTAAAAAAAATACATAAAGAGGAATGCCTAAAAATACCAAAGAAGAAATAAGAAAACAAAATAATACATAATAATTAATCTAAAAGAAGACAGAAATGGAAGCCCAAAAGAAAAAAATCAGTGAGGAGCAACTACTATTTTCATATATTACTAGTAGAGACAAAAAATTATGCAATCACATTGGAAAATAATTCAGTAGTTTCCAATATGAAGTTGAACATTCATTTACTGTAAAACACAGCAGTTCATCTATTATGTGACACATCCCTAGATACTTGTCCAAGAAAAATGAAAACATGTCTACAAAAAACTTATATAAGAATGCTCACAGCAGTTTTAATCATAATCTATACAAACTGGAAATGACCCAAATGCCAATTAATAGGTGACTGGATAAACAAATTGACGTGTTCCTAAAATTGGGTACTGTTAAGCTATAAAAGGGTCAAACTGCTGATATATGAAACAATAAGAAAGACTATCAATGACATCTTGTTGATTCAAGGCAGCCAGACACACCAAAAAAGACAAACTGTATGATTCCATTTATATTAATTTGGATCAGTAGACTACATAAACTATAGTGATGGAAATCAGATTTCTTGCCCTGAGGAAGTGGAGACAGATTGAAAAGGGGCTCTGGGAAATTTACTGGTGTGATGAAAAGGTCTTACATCTTAATTGTTCAGACAGATGCATTCATTTTATCAAAACTCCTCAAACTTCTCATTTAAAGCCTGCCCGTTTTATTACACACAAATAATATTTTAAAAACCAAAAATATATTGTAGCTTATTTTTTTTATTTTTTAAATTTATTTTATTTTTAATATTTTATTTATTTGACAGAGAGAAACACAGCCAGAGAGGGAACACAAGCAGGGGGAGTGAGAGAGGGAGAAGCAGGCTTCCCACCGAGCAGGGAGCCCGATGTGGGACTTGACCCGGGTCTCCGGGATCATGACCTGATCCGAAGGCAGTTGCTTAACCAACTGAGCCACCCAGGCGCCCCTATATTGTAGCTTATTATCTTACATGACTCTTTCTATTTAAACATTTCATGCCATTTACACACTCAATATCTAAAATCGTTCCACCACAAATTATAGAGTAATTTTAACTATACTAAAAAATAGTATTGTGTGATACCTTCTCTTAAGTAATGCACTCTCTTACTCCAAGCTACTCTTTCCAGAAAGGGACTTGGTAAATGTTTATAGACATTATTTACATTAAAACAGACCAAAAATATTTACAACATTTTCAGTCTTTAATTTGGGTGATTTTTAGTGAATATTATTTCAATGAAATGTTAGGTATGTAAATATATACTCAATTCAACTAAAACCTCGGGGCAAGGAATGATAAGTACATTTGCTTAGATATAATTAATACCAATTTTTAATGGTTCTACAGGGTGTGTGTGTGTGTGTGTGTGTGTGTGTGTGTGTGTATGAAAAGTAACAAAAAGTAACAAAAACCAACTCTAGTTTATTTAAACAAAAAAGAAATATGTCGAAGAAAACGTGTTAGCTCGTGTGATAACTATGTTAATTCCAGTTCAAGAAGCAGAAACCAAGACTCAATTAAAAATACAAGAGTTTCATTAGGGAAACCACCTCAGAAGAAAACTGGAAAGGATCTGGGTCAGCTAGAAGAGCCATCAGACCATGCAACAATCTGATGCCTGGTGAAGGCAAGAGGGGCGAAAGATAGGAGGAAAGTTCTTTAGCACAGTCTTAAAGAAAGTTCAGCAAAGCCATCAGTCGCCCAACTGAGTGCCTGTCTTAGAACTTTGACTGAATACACTTATTGGCTCTGTAGCCTGTGCAAAGCATGGCCTGAGTGCAAACTCAGTGATGAAATTCAGACCACAGCAGCTGAACACTTGGTTAATTAAGCTTTCTATAACTGGAGCTTTGAGAGACACATTCTTCTGGCCACCCCCAAATACCAAGAGAAGACAGAAAGAACAAGTCTCAGGGCTATACAGCCAAGAACAACTCTGGAAATCATACTGCAGATTGTCCATGGAAGATATGACTGGCTCACCTCTGAGGATTGGATAAGGCAACTTAACATTACTAACACTGAAAACACGAAGTTCAGAATGCCACCACTAGCAAAACAGCCATCCCTCATTGTTCTATGAATTGAATCTTCTTAGAATCTCCAACACAATAGAGGAGTCTCTGGCCTTGTTTGCTTCACAAACACCTGCTTTCAGAATTTGAGGCTGGTGAACCTGATTGATGAAATGTAGTCATTGCTCTGTACTCTGTGTACAAAGGAATCCACGAAAGCAAGTATCAGACACATTCTGCTTCTAAATTGGGATGGGGCATTACCTCTCACCAACACTTAAAGGTAGAATATCTGAAAGATAGATGATAAGCAGCCAAAAGAATGACAAACTTCTAATACAGTATGTCAGTAAGAAGAGACGGAAATATCTGTCAACTATACATATGCTGCATTTTTTTCCCTTTGTTCAAATTCTAAACTATCTATAGTTACCATGCATTAGGTCAAGGTATTTATTGATGTCTACATATTGTTTTTAAAAAGATAAATTGTTAGGAAGAACGAACATATGTCTAAAGAGGATAAGGCAACCCATTTGTCAAACATCTGGAATTTTCATTGAAACCTTTTGACATGAATACTTTGACTATATCTGTAACCCTAATAATGCCAAAAGAAAATTCCCAGGTGCCAAATATTTCCTAACTTTGCTGATGTGTTTTAAAGACTCTACAGGTTAGTTGTTATACCTTATAGCTTTAAGGCGTTAGTTTTAAAAGCTGCATGTAATTTTGCTAAAGGGCTATTTCCACAGCCAATCTGATTAAGTGCAACTTAAAAATTTCAGGCAATATATCTGAATGCACTGATTGAACCAACCACAAAGACTGTATTTACAAAACCGAACATAATTTTTACCCTTGAATTTTAAAGGTTAACTTCTCATTCAGTTCCTTTTATTTTATACCATTTTATTTTTTAATTTTGGCATCATAAATTAATGCTAATGATGCTAACTTGCAGAAATTCTCATCTAACCTATACTATAAATGGATTTTCAAATGTAGCTACTATATATATACACACTATAGACCAGCAGAGATTCTGAAAGAACTTTCTTCTAGAAATCCAACAAAAATATTTCCTACTTCTGATTCACAAAATCAGCTACATTTGTTATTTTTTTTCTGAAAACGCGGCTAGCAGAAAATCAGTAAAATCAAGTTGCAATATTTCAAATGTCTCCTTTGAGAAAATTATAATCACTTAAAATTATATACTATAAGGTAAACAAATTTAATATATAATATTTATCTCATTTTTTGCTTACTGTCTTCACATTCAGCACCTTTTAAGAAAAACACAAGAATGTATGTGGCATGTCTCAGGCTGACATATATGGTATTCTTTTTCTCCTTCCCATTGATCTTCTAATAAACTATATTTAAAATATTTTTGAAATGAACAGTTAGGTTAATGTAATTATCAGCTGTATAATTTTTCACTTAAACTAGAAAAATCAAGTATTTATTCATCTTTTTTTCTGAACTACACAGTCATATACAATCATTCCAAATCCTTTCATCTTTTTTTTACCAACATTATGAGTTTTAGAGTAAGGTACTTTGGGCTACAGAGATCAACTTTATTGATAAGAAATCAACTAGACAGGTACTAGAAGTTGTTGAAGGCCATGCCACTCTTTAGGTATGGATTTAAATGGGATGCCATATATTTTGACTACTTTCCATTTTTTATTATTATAACATGTTGGATTGTTTTCTCATATAATTTGATGGTTGTCTTGTAGTTTTTATGTGTTATCTTTTACAAAGAACAGAGGCTATATATACACAGAGATAAACATGTCCAAATAAAATAGAAATGGTTTAATTCTCTGGACTATCCAAACCAGTAGTTTTTAAGTGTATTATAATATTCACTTCTCACTTTGCACATAGTTAAACTGCTTAACAGATTATCTAGTAGAGTGGTCTACATGCCTAAAAGTTTGTCTTAAGCATAAAATGACACTCCATACAAATAGAAAGTGTGAAGTAAAATGTGGCAGATACTTTTAGTTTCCTAATAACATTTCCCCTCCCTCTGCCCTTCCTTGGTACTAAAACTTGATTATATTCGGGGTAGTTACATATCCAGCACCTGGCAATGAATCATGATTAATCCAAACCAATCATAATATTCCTACTACCCTTTGCCACATACTTGATTTCCCTCCTTTTATGAGGGTTATATGTAGCCACGTGATTGAGTTCTAGCCAATGAGATATAAAGGAAAGTCTGAGAGAAATATTTCTTAGAAGCCTCCAGCTGTCCTGATAAAAGAGACAGATATGTCTGGGTTCACCTGCCCCTCCTTCTCTATACTTTAAATGTGGCCATGCTACCTAGAGCTGGTGCATATTTTGCCATCCTAAGGGAAAGACCAAGAGAACTGCAAAGATATCTGTCCTAATGTTTTTGTACCTATGAGCCAATATCCGTCAGAGCTTCTATTTCTAGATTTAATTACTACATTAAAAAACATAAGCATAAACTTTCCTTTGGCTAAGTCACCGTAAGTCATGATTTTTGTTACATTTATCGGAATACATCCCTAACTGTTGTACATGAAGTTATAAACACTGTTGTAAATGCAATGCAAATATTATCCTCATTTAGGAAGGCTTATTGCTATGATGTTTCCATCTATGGGTATGTACTCAATGAATAGTTACTCAAAGGATTTTCAAAAAAATTGATCTATTTAAAGTGTGACAACTGAAAAAACACTGTATCTGTCCATTATAAAATAACTAAATTTGCATTTCTCCTGTCATATAGATAACACAAATAAAATTTTTTTATGTTATGATTTTTATCAATTTTGTGTATGATAGAACTATTCTTCTGAAAGTGTGGAAGGACTAAGAAACCACTGACTTCTGCATGTGTGTCTGTGTGTCAAGTATTCAATGTGGCTTTTTAAACTTCTTTGGTTTTCCAAGTAAAATTATAAGTACTGAGATTACTGTCAATTAAGAGGTCCACCATTCAGTAAAGCTTCTCTTCTGTCTAAAGGCATGATTAATCCTCAAATGTGCAGAAGACATGGGCCCTCTGATTGACACATGCATTCTGTTTTCCCAGGTGAAGTTTCTTTATTAGGGGTGCTTTTTTCACAGGTGGACTACTCTCAGAAAGCCCTACCTTCAAGAAATGTGTTCGTTATGCTGTATCTCAACTCAGCTAAGGTAGAATGCTCAGGTCCCCTAACATATGAGCAGCCTTAGTCCCTGAAGAGCATCCTCCTGACCAAGTGTGAGGCCACAGGTTTCTAGAAAGCCCTCTTCTCTTCTAGTGCCTTCCTGATCATTGTTCTCATCATCCTGATCATCAACCTGTTCTCAATTGCAAACTTCTCATTTTTTAATAGAACAGGAGATTTCCTTTCTTTCTCACTCTTTAATTTTGTTTGGCTCTTTATGCTATCTCTTTCATTTTCTAAGTTCATTTCTGTCTAGAACTCTAACTTTACATTGATTTACTCCAAACCCTATACCACTGAGTTCATGGAAATGAGTCTAAAGAGATGCCCAGGATATCTTGGAATGGGAAGAAGCATGAGGATTATCTAAGATTAGCAGAAAATATAAATTCCAAAAGGCAAACAGATGCATTTTTCTGTACAGGCTCCTTTAAAAATACCACTTGACACAAGAGAGAAAAAAAGATCTATAGTAAATGTTTACTGAACTGAATTGGGCAACTGAGAAAATAAATCCTCTTCTACATTAGAGTGTGACACACTTCTAATCAAATGCATGGGCTTAATCTGTGCTACTATCACATATAATGAAGTACTTGGCAAATACTTTTTGGTATAGAGATTTTTAAAAAATGTAACCACCAAGCAATAATACCCTATAAGATTTTACTCCTTAATTTACATAATTAATTTATAAGCTTTGATATGGGCACCTGGGTGGCTCAGTGGGTTAAAGCCTCTGCCTTTGGCTCAGGTCATGGTCTCAGGGTCCTGGGATCGAGGCGCGCATCAGGCTCTCTTCTCAGCAGGGAGCCTGCTTCCTCCTCTCTCTCTGCCTGACTCTCTGCCTACTTGTGACTCTCTGTCAAATAAACAAATAAACTCTTTAAAAAAAATCTTTATATAGCTTTGATATGATCAGTATAAAAATACTGAAGCTCTACTAAATATTTCTGTTTGTATTAGTACTTACATAGAATACACAGAGTGCATAGTTCTGATAAATAATTCTTAAAGCAATTCAAGTAAAGAAAAAATTAGGGGCATTAGGAACTTTTTGAGGAGATGGATATATTTATTGCCTTGATTGTAGTGATAGTTTCACAGGCATAGACGTGTCTCAATTAGTCAAATTATATATACATTAAATATGTGCAGTTTTATATGTCAAGTATATATCAATAAAGCTGTTTTTAAAAAGAGAATGTATGTATGTATGTATATTACGTATGTATATATACACATATATATATATTTTTAATGACAATAAAATTTCATTTCCACAAAATCACCCACTATTGGCATAGTAGTTTCAGCTCCCTATGTGGGATCTTATAAAGATTGCCAGCCTATGAAAACCTAGATTTCTAGGAGAATGGTTTTTAAAAGCCAACTTGACGGAAATTTAATTTGTGGTACACTAAATGTAACTATTTTCTATTCCTCTTAGAAAAGTCAAAGGGTGATATAGCCATATGGGTTACAAATACATCAGAGGGCTAAATCTATTGCTGGAGCTCATTCATCATCATAACACCCCCCCCTTGACATGGGAGGGTGACAAGGATTATTGTTCTTGTTTTAAATCTGATTGAAAAGTCCTTGACTGAACTTGGGTTGATGGTGAGAAAGCAATTGGACTGGGCCCTCACGCAGGGTTTTACTTGAATGCAGATCTCTTAACACCAAGTGAAGTGTTCTTTGCTACTAAAACCTGTACTTTATAGATTATGTCTAAGGCCCATGCTCACTCAAAAAAATTTTTTTTAAAGATTTTATTTTTTTGACAGAGAGAGAGAGATCATGAATAGGCAGAGAGGCAGGTGGAGAAAGAGGGGGAAGTAGGCTCCCTGCTGAGCAAGAGCCTGATGTGGGGCTCAATTCCAGGACTCTAAGATCATGACCTGAGGCAAAGGCAGAGGTTTAACCCTCTGAGCCACCCAGGTGCCCCATCACTCAAAAATTCTAATTCTAATTGAATTCTGAAAGACAACTATAATATAATCAAATATAATATAATCGAATTAATAATTCTCTAATATCATCTAATATCCAGTGCATATTTAAATTTTCAGAGCTAATTATTCCAGAGCTATGTTTTATAGCTAGTTTATTCAAACCAGGATCAGCCAAGGACTATATGTTTCATATGGCTGTTTTATCTCTAAAATACATTTGAATGTACTCTAACTGCCTTATTCTTAAGACATCAGCTTCTTGAAAAGAATGGGACAGTAGTCCTATTTGCAGTCTTATTTTCTGGTTTCTTGTGACTGGTTTCTTGTGACTGGTTGCTTGTTCTGTTCTTTGACTTATTCTATACCTGGTATTTGCTGTACACTGATCCAAAGAAATGACAGCTTAAACATTTTTGGCAAATGTACTCCTTTAGTGATGCTGGAAAGTCCCTATTTATAATGGAAAAATAGTAGAATAAACCTAAGATTTTAATTTGTTTTTACAGGGATAATATAATCATTTGTGATTTTATGGCAACTAATGGGCCCAAATACTAGGGACTTTGGAAGATTTTCTTATTCATTAGGTGACAATCTGGACCAACACCTAGGTATTTAAAAGCTTTCAGGGGCTGGGATATGGAACAAATTTTGCAAAAATTCTGATGTCAAGAGGTTTCCATCTCAGTTAATAAAATTAAAAGGATCAAAAGGGATTCTGAGAAATCTACTAAACCAGACTTGGAAAACATACTTCTCACTCTGGATGACACATACACTCAATGGAAGTTTCACAACTAAGAGACATATTCTAGACCAAAAAACAAAAAACAAAACAAAAAACAACTGCTTAGTTTGGATGTCATATGGGCTTATTCTCCTTGGTACAGCTACATATATTCAAAACAAAAGGAAGTTAACCTCCACATCCCTTCTTCCAATTATGCATTTGTTCCCAAAATTATGGTTATCGTGACTGTTATAAAATCTTTATTTTAGTTAATTTGGAGAAGTAGAGGGAAATAATTTTTCCACTTTTAATTCTTTGATTTAGAATCAAATGCATAAAAAAAGGACAGGGTAATTTTAATTCTCTTGAAAGGATAAGAGAAGAAATTACAAGTAAGCAAAGCCGAGTACAAAAACAGTAGGAAAGGGCCTTGCTGTTCCTCTAATCTGTAAGTAATATTCTCATACTCTCGATTCTTAGTGTGTCATTCACGCTGTAGTTTGCTACCATACTGAAACGGAATTAATGAAATATTCATAAAGTCAAGAACTCATCCTTGAGAAATAACTGAACTCTTTTGAGCATTTTATTTCTTCCAGACCACACACGACTCCATTTTAATTATGCTCCTCACGTGTTCTTTAAATTGTCTCCACCACCACATTTTTAAAGCTAACATTGATGCAGTTTATTTATTGCTGTTTCCAATTACTCCCTCAAGGTATTAACATAATGATGACGTCTGTCTTAAGAACTAGTTTCATCATATTTTTCAAAAAATAAAGATTGATTTATGCAAAGTTACTAAGAACTTAGGTTTAACTCTTCTTTGAATTTCAATTTTGGATAGAGCCTGTACATACATCTGCAATACAGACACTAGTTTAGAGACCTTACTACTAATCTCCCAAAATTATTCTCACACAGCCAGGACCTTCTGCTTTCCTCATTTTTATTTTGACTCTCAAAGTCAAAGAAGAGGCTTCTGCCAAATTCAGGTAAAAAGGGGGTTTTTGCTAGTTACGCCAGACCCAGCCTGATGAGTAACTTGTGTTATTTCAATGGCAAATGGGTATTAAACTACACTTTATCTGTCTGTCTGAAAATGGTTTGCTTGAAAATACTGGCATGAACTATTTGCTATATAAATTCTATAGAAAAATTTTATATATTAAAATAGGAGTTTCAACTTAGCACACATATTCTTGTTTGCCATTCATTTTAAGAGTATTTTTTAGCACCTTGCACTATGCCGGGTCTACAGTAAAGATTCTTAAATGTTAGTGTATGTATCGAAATTTGTTAAGGAAGGAAATTTCCAACCACATTCTGGAAGACTTTAAGAAGTTCTGGGGTGGGTCCAAACATCTGCATTTCAAACAAACACTCCAGTTGTTTTTGGCACAGATGGCCAATGGCACATATACAATGAAAAGCACAGTCAACATGTATACAAGGATTTTGGATGCAAAATGTAAAAAATAAAAAGAAACAAAAGTCAGGCAAATGGTCAACACATAAGACACTACGGGTAATACCATATAAATGGTATAAAGTATAACAGTATTTCACAGGACAGTCTAATTGAATAGATTATGTTATATTCTATGTTACTAAAAATGTTATTCGATAAAATTGGGAATTAAAAATATTTATTATAATAGAAAAATATCTAGAGATCTTTAAAACTAAATTATGTCCTCTCTTTAAAAATGTGATTGTATGACTCTTCAAGCCAATACATTAAATTAAATCATAGTCAAGCTTATTTAGAAGCACTATAAGACTCTACCTCTTTTGTACCAGATTCCCTTCAACGAATTACTTTCATCATATTTGTAATTTCAGATAATACTCTATGTTTTGGCCTGGGAAATCTACACTTTATTCATGGACCTAAGAGATTTAACTTCTATTTTGCCAAAAAAAACCTGCAAAACAATATTATCCCACTTTATAGCTCTTCCCTCTCTCTCTGACTGTGTTCATTCATTTTGTATCAATTAGCTATTCTTGGATAACAAACCACCTCAAATTTCATGGCTTAAATCAAAAACATTTTTTTAAACATTTTTGTTAGCTCACAATGCTGTAGATTGGTTTGAGCTGCCTCTCTAGGGGCCTACTCAAGTATCTGTAACCAGCAGGTTGCTGGCTAGGGACTAGAAGTCCCGGAAGGCCTCACTGAGAAGTCTGGAGATTGCTATCCCATCAGCCAGGGGGAAGGAGATGACTAAGATTCACATGACTTATGCTAACTGGTAACACACAGAAAAGAATACTGTGGGAAAGTAGTTCAGTACAGCCAAGGTGAGACTCTATAAAGCACCACAGTGAGCAAAGCTATAAAACAATAGGTGATTATAGTGCACATATCACAGCAATTAGAAATCTGGGGCCTTAATTTGAAATAATCATGAATTCCACCTATTAAATGCCTAAACACTCAGCAAATAGCACATATAGCCTCTTAACTGAGGGTATTCTGACATATGGTAGTGTTCTTTTCTATTAAGATCTGCACTTGTTAGGAAAATTACTATCATCATCTTAAAACTTAGTAAAAATAAATACAGAGTCTACCGATAAATGAATGAACAGGTAAGAACTACAGTGACTAGAACTAGAACAGAGAAGGAATGAGAAAGTAGAAGACAACAGCAGAGAAATATGAAACATACTACATATTTCCAAATGTGTTTTAATGTTTAATATAATTTTAATCTAAAATAAGTGTTAAGAGATCGCACATAGACACATATATTGTTTTCCGTTATAATAAAAATGTAAACTCTTCACACAGACATTTTTTGCTTTCTTTCATTTACTCTAACATGGCCTAT
The DNA here is from genome assembly GCA_004023965.1 of Spilogale gracilis. Lineage (NCBI taxonomy): Eukaryota > Metazoa > Chordata > Mammalia > Carnivora > Mephitidae > Spilogale > Spilogale gracilis. Next base: position 29,590 of record PITA01001078.1, read on the forward strand.
CATGAAGGTTATGATGTGTGATTTAATTCACTTCTAGAACTGTGGTGTCTTCATGGTGCCCAATCCATATTAGGATAAATAACTCATGAACACATTAAGTCTTTTTTCTGGAAGACTTTTGGAGCAAAATTGAAACTGCTATATAGGAATGAGTGCAAGCAATAATATGTGAAAAAGAAAAAATAAAAGAGTTTTGGATAATCTATAGAAAGAATTAAATCCCCATTGATTCCGGTCTATTTCACTTTTCCTTGTTAAATTATTTTCCTTTCTAGTTAATTGTCAGTTGGCCTTAAGCAGAAATGATTATGACTGGGCAGGGTCATTTTATTCCTACCTATGTTCGAAAGGATTTCTGTTTCAGCCAACAAAATAATAAGAAAAGAGTATCAGGAGATTCATAAAATTTAAGCTCTCTAATTTTGAAACATACTGGGCAAATTGTGTACTGTAACAAAAATACTATGACATGCCTTATTACCAAAGGTGTTTCAGAACTAGAAATCTGGCAGATCTATCTATGCATTGCATTCAGACACTCTTCAAAGGTTGTCATGGGGCATGCCAATTGGATGACCCAAAAAATCAGCTGTGTACAATAAGAAACTAGCCCACACCTCAATAGAACTGTTCCATTTAACATTCTGAAGACATGATATAATTTTTAGCAAACTTTTTAAGAATGAGCTTTAAAGTTAGATTTCAAAACTACTGACTTTTTTCCTGATCAAATATGAATTGATTTACAAAGCTTTCATTACCTAAACTGTTATTGGAAAAAGCACACAGAGTAGTTTTTTTCCATGAAAATCAAGCAACACTACTATGGTGACACATTATCATTTTTTCAAAATAAAAATTGTAGATACTCTTATGCCAGTACAAAAAAAAAATCAACAGAGTTATTTGTATTTTTCTCTGAGCCTAGAGCCCAAGGGCACATGATTTAAAGGCACCTCATAAATAGATTGTGGCCACACATTACTTGAGAATGCCATAGGTTAATAGCATTTAAGCAATCATAAGGTGAGAATGATCATTATTCTGTACATTTTGGGACATCATAGTGAAAAGAAAGTCTAGAAATCAAAGGAAGAAGACAGAAAAACCTATTTAAAATACAAAGAACAAAAGAAATGAACATATAACACATTCATGGCTCATTTATTAAGACTTACTGTAATAGGGCACCTGGGTGGCTCAGTGGGTTAAAGCCTCTGCCTTCAGCTCAGGTCATGATCTCAGGGTCCTGGGATCAAGGCCCGCATCAGGCTCTCTGCTCAGTGGGGAGCCTGCTTCCGCCTCTCTCTCCACCTGCCTCTCTGCCTACTTGTGATCTCTCTCTCTATCAAATAAATAAATAAAATTTAAAAAAAACCACTAGAACTAAAATTATATAAAAAAAGAATTACTAGAATAATTGCATCAACAAAATAAAGAGAGAGAACTCAGAGAGGGTTTTGTCAAAGTTTCATACCAGTTTTTGAATTAAGCAAGAGATACAGTCTGACAGAGTAACATGTGAAGGACCTTTTTAGGTGAGAAAGTGATAGATCAATGGAGATAAAATTAGGGATGAGTGAAAAAAATTTACTTTCCAAACAAAAATTGAGAGAATTTATTGCTAGTAGACCACTTTTGCAAGAAATATTAAGAGTTCCTCTGAAAGAAAAAAATAATATAGGTCAGATGCTCAGATCTAAATAAAAAAGTATCAGAGAATAAGTAAAGGTAAATTACAAAATTTTATTTTCTTATCCTTAGTTGATCTAACATAATAGTTTGCTCAAAATAATAATAGCAATAATATATTTGCATGTGTATATATATATATATATATGCTTACATATAAATAAAATGAAAGACAATATTGATACAAGAGATGAAAGGGAACATTAGTTATAATTTGTTGTTATAAGGTATTTGTGCTATCCATTATTTGAAAATTGGACTTAGAATAGCCATGAATGTATACCACGAACCCTAGAACAACAGCTGAAAAAAGTTAAAAAAAAATAAAAGATAATCAATGAACTAAGAAAGATTAAATGACAGGGTGCCTAGGTGGCTCAGTCGGTAAAGGTCTGACTTGATTTTGGCTCAGGTCATGATCTCAGGGATGTGAGGTCAAGCCCTAGTATGAGACCATGCTCAGTATGAAGTCTGCTTGTCCCTTTCCCTCACTTTACCCTTACCACTGCTCACCTGCTCATCTCTCTCTCTCCCTAAAAATAAACAAATGAAATCTTTTTAAAAAAGAAAGCAAATTAAATGAAATCTACAAAATGCTCAATAAAAACCACAAAAAGCAGAAAAAATGTGGAAGATAAAAGAGGAACAAAAAACAAGAGCAACAAATAGAAAACAGTAACAAATATGTTGGATATTAATCTAACTATATCAATAGTGGCCTCAAACAGTAATTATCTAAATATACCATTAAAAGACCAGAAATCGGGACACCTGGATGGCTCAGTTGGTTAAGCGACTGCCTTCGGCTCAGGTCATGGTCCCAGAGACCTGGGATCGAGTCCCACGCCGGGCTCCCTGCTTGGCAGGAAGCCTGCTTCTCCCTCTCTCATTCCCCCTACTTGTGTTCCCTCTCTCGCTGTGTTTCTCGCTGTCAAATAAATAAAATCTTAAAAAAAAAAAAAGACTAGAAATCATCTCCATCAAAACAAGACCCAACCATATGTAGTCTACAAGAAATCCACTTGAAATATAAAGATACATACACGTTAAAAGTAAAGGGATACAGAAAGATATACCAGAGTAACAATAATTTTTTAAAAAGCATAAATAGCAGACTTCAGAGCAAAGAATTATCAGATATAAAGAGGAGCACTACATTATGATAAAGGGATAGATACTGCAAGAATACCTAACAATTCTTAATAAGCATGCAACCAAGAACAGAGCTCCAGGGATGAGATAACTGGATGATGTACATTGGGGAAGGTATGTACTGTAATGAGCACTGGGCATTATATAAGACTGATGAGGGGCGCCTGGGTGGCTCAGTTGGTTGGGCAACTGCCTTCAGCTCAGGTCATGATCCTGGAGACCCGGGATCGAGTCCCACATCGGGCTCCCTGCTGGGCGGGAAGCCTGCTTCTCCCTCTTTCACTCCCCCTGCGTGTGTTCCCCCTCTGGCTGTGTTTCTCTCTGTCAAATAAATAAAAAACCTTAAAAAAAAAAAAAGACTGATGAATCACAGACCTATACCCCTGAAACAAATAATACATATGTTAATTAATTGAATTTAAATTTAGAAAAATAATAAAATATATATACACAACACACAAATCTTTATGCAAAAAAAAAATCATACATCACAACCAAGTAAGATTTATCTCAGGTATGCAAGCTTGGTTCAACATTCAAAAATCAATTAATATACTCCATCACATTAATAGGCTAAAAAAGAAAACCACATGATCATATTAATAAATGCAGAAGAGGATTTGACAAAATCCTATACTCATTTATGATAAAAATTCTCAGCAAACAAGAAATACCAGGGCATGTTCTCAACTTGATAAAGCCTACCTACAAGAAAATTATAATAGTGAAACACTCAAAGCTTTTCTGCTAAGATTAGGAACAAGACAAGGATGTCCCCTTCTCACCATTACTTTTCAACATTGTACTGGAAGTGTTAGATAATACCATAAAAAGGGAAAGGAAATAAAAGGGAAGAAAGAAATTAAACTGTCTTGCTCACTGATGACATGATCATTTAGTCATTTAGGTAGATATTTGAAAAAAATCTACAGTAAATCTTCGGGAACTCATAAGCAATTATGTTAAAGTTATAGGATACAAGGTTAAAATACAAAGAAATAGACTATTTGCCAAATATACAGCAAAATATAAACTATATGTACAGATGATTTCCCTGAAAAATGAGAGTACAGGAAGTTAATATAGAAGTCCAGTACTATGCCAGGGAACTCAAAATTATCAGAAGAAAGGTAGGCACAGGAAAATCAAAACTCTTGCCAATATGTTCATCTTAAGTACTTAAAAGAAAAGGACCAAACTCTTTATTGCCCTCATGAGTTTTTCTTTTTAATTGACTAAAGAACTCCTAATACTTTTAAATAATTAAGCGGAACACTGAAATTGTCAGATATTTTTGGTGGTCATTTGCTTAACCAAATAAGATGTCTTCTTTATTTTTCAGATCTGGGCATTTGTGATTGATTTTGTAAGTGGAATCTCTAAGTTAATATATTTAGGTTCAAATATCTTATTGTTACGAAAGTATTCAGCGCTCCACCAAAATGAGAATTATAGACCAATATCCCTGATGAACATGGATGCAAAAATTCTCACCAAAATACTAGTCAATAGGATCCAACATTAAAAGGATTATTCACCACAACCAAGTGGGATTTATTTCTGGGCTGCAAGGTTGGTTGAACATCTGCAAATCAATCAATGTGTTATGCTACATAAATAAAAGAAATGACAAGAACCATACGATCCTCTCAACAGATGCAGAAAAAGCATTTGACAAGGTACAGCATCCTTTCTTGATTAAAACTCTTCACAGTGCAGGGATAGAGGATATATATCTCAATATCATAAAAGCCATCTATGAAAAACCCACAGTGGATATCATTCTTAATGGGGGGAAACTGAGAGCTTTTCCCCTAAGGCCAGGAGCACAACAGGGATGTCTGCTCTCTCCAACATTATTCAATATAATACCAGAAGTCCCAACCTCAGCAATTAGACAACAAAAAGAAATAAAGAAATCCAAATTGGCAAAGAAGTCAAACTCACTCTCTGCAGATGACATGAGACTCTATGTGGAAAACCCAAGACTCCACCCCAAAATTGCTAGAACTCATACAGGAATTCAGTAAAGTGGCAGGATATAAAATCAATGAACAGAAATCAGTTGCATTTCTATATACCTAATGAGACAGAGGAAAGAGAAGTTAAGGAGTTGATCCCACTGACAACTCCATCCAAAACCATAAGGTACCTAGGAATAAATCTAACCAAAGAGGCAAAAGATCCATACTGAGAAAACTATACAATACTCATGAAAGAAATTGAGGAAGACACAAAGAAATGGAAAAATATTACACACTCATAAATTATAAGAACAAATATTGTGAAAACATCTATGCTACTAGAGCAATCTACACATTCAGTGCTAACCCTATTAAAATACCATCATCTTTTTCCACAGAACTGGAACAAATAATCCTAAAATTTGTATGGAACCAGAAAAGATCCCAGATAGCCAGAGGAATATTAAAAAAGAAATTTGAAGCTGATGGCACCACAATTCTGGACTTCAAGCTCTATTACAAAGCTATCATCATCAATTTTAGTATATGAGCTGCTGAAACAAGCACTAAAAGCTATAATCATCAATACAGCATAAAAACAGACACACAGATCAATGGAACAGAATAGAGAGCCCAGAAAAGGACCCTCAACTCTATGGTCTCCTAATCTTTGACAAAGCAGGAAAGAATATCCAATGGAAAAAAGACAATGTCTTCAACAAATGGTGTTGGGAAAATTGGACAGCCACATGCAAAAGAATGAAACTAGACCATTTCCTACACCATACACAAAAATAGACTCAAAATGGAGGAAATACCTAAATGTGAGACAGGAATCCATCAAAATCTTTGTGGAGAACACAGGGAGCAACTTCTTTGACCTCAGCTGCAATAACTTCTTGTAGACACATCTCCAAAGGCAAGGGAAACAAGGGCAAAAAAATGGTTGGATTTCATCAAGGTAAAAAGCTTTTGCACCTCGAAGGAAACAGTCAAAAAACCAAAAGACAACTGACAGAATGGGAGAAGATATTTGCAAATGGCATATTAGATAATGGGCTAGTATCCAAAATCTATAAAGAACGTAGCAAACTCAACACCCAAAGAACAAATAATCCATCAAGAAATGGGCAGAAGACATGAACAGACTTCTCTCCAAAGACATCCAAATGGCCAAGAGACAAATGAAAAAGTGTTCCACATCACCTGGCATCAGGGAAATACAAATCAAAACCTCAGTGAGATACCACCTCACACCAGTCAGAATGGCTAAAATTAACAAGTCAGGAAACAACAGATGCTGGTAAGGATGTGGAGAAAGGGGAACCTTCCTACACTGTTGGTAGGAATGCAAGCTGGTGTCACCACACTGGAAAACAGTATGGAGGTTTCTTAAAAAGTTGAAAATAGAACTACCCTATGTCTCCGTAATTGCACCAGTGGGTATTTAAACCAAAGATACAAATGTAGTGATCCTAAGGGACACCTGCACCCAATGTTTATAACAGCAATGTCCACCATAGCCAAACTATGGAAAGAGCCCAGATGCCCATAAACAGACAAATGGAAAAAAAACAAAAAAACAAAAAAAACAGACAAATGGATAAAGAAGAAGTCATATATAAAATATGTATAAATATATATACATTTTATACATATTAATATATATACACATTTTACATATATATACACATTGGTGTGCACATATATTAATATATACATTTATTTATGCATATATATGTATAAACATATATACACAATGGAATATTACACAGCCATCAAAATATGAAATCTTGCCATTTGCAATGACATGGATGGAACTAGAGGGTATTACACTAAATGAAATAAGTCAATCAGAGAAAGACAATTATCGTATGATCTCACTGACATGTAGAATTTAAGAAACAAAGCAGAGGGTCATACGGGAAGAGAGGAAAAAAATGAAACAAGATGAAACCAGAGAAGGAGACAAACCATAAAAGATTCTTAATCTTAGGAAACAAACTGAGCATTGCTGGAGGGGAGAGGGGTTTGGGGAAAGGGTAACTGAGTGATGGACATTGGGAGAGTATGTGTTGTAATGAGCACTGGGTATTACATAAGACCGAAGATTCACAGACCTGTACCCCCAAAACAAATAATACATTATATGTTAACTAAAAATTAATCAATTAATTAAAAAGGAAAGTGAAATAGGATAATCTTTCCCCTTACAATGTTATGGCTAACATTCATTGCCTTCAAGATTCAATTGAAATCTTAACTCTTCTGTGAACTTTCCAAACCAATAGCAGTCAATCATTTCTTCCAAATTATTTCAACCTCTGGTAAACCCTTTGTACTACATCACCTATCATGCATATCAGATAGCAGGGAAGGGCATGGTAGTAGGGGTCAAACACCAAGATTTTAATCCTGGCTCTGCTTAACACTGGATATTGTGAAAAAGAAATTTATCCTCTCAAAGCATCAGTTTCATCATCCAAAAAAGGTGTTAAAAAAGTCTTCTTATAGATTTATTATCATAATTATTTGTGTAATGCTTATCCCAATATCTAAAACAGACAGTAAATGTTTAATAATTGGTAACTGATTATTTCCTAAGTCATATAGATAACTTATTTTACCAATCAAAATACAATGTGATTAAGAGCAAGATTTGTAATTGTTACTTATTGTTAATAATAATAGCTACCATTCATTGGGTGTTGACCACTTAATATGAAATATCTCACAAAAATTATTAACAGCTCTATGATGAAGTTATTATGATCTCCATTAATATTTGAGAAAACTGAGTCTTGGAAGGGCTAGGGAACTTGCTTAAAGTCATAAGGTATTAAATAGAGAACTTGGATTACGGCTCTAAAGCCTGTGAAACTAACAGCAGAATACAGCACAAAGAGTAAAAACTAAGCTTCATTTGTATTCCTGTAGACTTCAATAGGTCCTTGGGAACCTGATAAAAAGTTGTGAATCAACACTGTCTGCTAACTACTGAAGAAAAAATGACTGGTGGCAAGGAAGCAAGGCTCTCAGAACTAAGCTGAAGAAGAGAATCAGAGTTCAGGGTTCAATTCCTATTCTCTCATTAAGTCACCTCAAGCAAGGGCTCACCCCCCTTAGCTTGATTTCATCTCAGCTAAGAAGAGCAGTAGAATAGTACTGTCATATTGGAATGAAACACGATCACACAGAGAGATCTATGGAAATGATACTGTGTTCATATATTTTATACAGACAGTACTAAGGTTAACCAAAGCATTGTGAAACAAATTCAAGCTAAAGTAACACTTGGGATAGGACAGATTATCTACTGGAATGTTATTAAATAAAACCTTGCTTTGCAGAAAAAGAGAGAGAGAGAGAGAGAGAGAGAGAGAGAGAGAGAGAGAGAGAGAGAGAGAAAGTACATAGAAGTCAAATTATAGAGAATGATAATCTAAGAAGGTGTCAGAAAGGTCCTGATCTCATAGAAGGCTCTAGGGTATTTACCATTCACATGTTAGCTTGAAAGGTCTAAAATGCAGAAATTGTATAATGCAGAACATAAGAGCTGAGAAGCAGGGCAACTTGAAAGGTGACGGGGGGCCCAAGAACAATTAAATACAGAAGTGAAAGGGTTGTATGAGGATTTTCCTTTTTTTACATATTTTGCTAAATGTGTTCACTGAGTATAATTGTTGGCAGAGTCCCCTTAAATTTCAGTGGATACATGAGTAATAAAAGAGACAATGCAAAAGGTACCCTAGAAATATAAATGGTCCCTATTAAAATGTATATTTTTCTACTTTCTGAAGATAATGACATTCTGTCTACTTAACTTTGTGCACAGGAACATCCTTCTGAAGAGATTAGGAAATTGCTGTATCAAGTATAATTTTGACTTGCATCTCAGCCTGACCAAAAAGAAAAAATAATGAGGGGTGGGAAAAGAAATAGCCAATTATATGCTGATTTGCTAATGTTATTTTTCAGATTAAATGCCACTTCACGTTACAAAACCTCTGGTACTTGAAGCTGTCAGTTTTCTGAGCACTTTCTTGAGAAGTCTTGTCTTAGCAAAGAGAATGTTGAAACACAGGGCCCCTCAGGGGGCCAACCAAACTTTGACAGAGGTTTAACAGTCCTTGAAATTATATCCCCAAACCTTAGAGAGCCTGCTGATTCAGTGGGAAAGGACATAAGCTGAGCAAGTTATAAATAAACTCTTTTATCAGAGGCAATGGTGTCATGGTGACTTCAAAGACCAAACCATGGATAGTAAGTTCTCTGATGTTCTAAAGACAGTAAGAACTTTATTATATTGGTCAAGCCAGTCTTGGACCTAAACTGAAATTTGATAACACTAATGGTTTTTCCTCTCTATTTTTATAATTTTGAATAAATTTCTGGTCAATCAAGGTCACTAACTGCATCATTAAATTTAAAAAAACAAAATAGTGTATGTTTTACGATATCTTATTATCATTTCTATCCCAAAAGGAGTCAAGATTTTCTAATTAAAAATACCATCACAGAGGACACTCCTCATAGTGCAAATCTGTTTGGGCAACAAGTTAAATTCTTTAAGAAGCACAGAATAGATTGCTTCTACACTGCTTTGAAAATTTGAGATAGTTCATTTGCCTTTCTTGGTCCCATAATGATTATGATGGAAATAAAACACAAGAGGGAATCTTGAGAGTTAGGTTTAGTGGATTTAATTCCTGAGCAGGTTACTTTAGAGTCCAAGAGAATAATGGAGATAAATGTAATGTAATAATAGCTAAAAATATGTTATTTACAAGGTAAATATATATGGTTATCCCTTGGTCAATATAGAAAGATTTTTAAATTTTAGCTGGAAAATAGTATTCAAAGAACTTTTTGGAAAATATTCAAAGTATAATTTAAAAATAACTTGTAGGATAATTTGAAGCCTAGCTATCCCAAAACATGAGAGAAAACCAAATAGTTATAAAGAAAATGAGCTATGCTATGCCAAAAATATTAACACATAAAGAGATTAATCAGATATTAGCAGATGTTCTTGTGTATCAACTCACAAACTTCATAAAAGTGATACCAACAACCACCTAAGACATAAGACTTGAGACTTTTTATTAAGAGAAAAATTAAGAAAATTTAATTATGACTATGTGGCTGTAACAGTTAGCTATAGTTAAGATAGGTGTAGCATCTGCTTGGGACTCGATTGCCAATTGGAGTCAAGCACACAAGTCTTGCATACACACTTGAATGTGTATCCAGGTGCATTTGTTGTAAAGGAAACTATGTCAGAAAGATACCCCCGAAAGAGCTCAACAATGAAGAATACTGCCATTGGGAAAGGAAAGGAAATAAGCTGAAACCTTGCTGGCATCTGAGGAAACTTAACTCCATTCAAACTTCTAGTGCAGAGTTTTTAGAATCATTTTTTGTTGCACAAAAACAAAAACAAAATACAAAGTGTGTTTGTGTCTTATACTAGGGAATCAGTTCCTAATTTAGGTTTGCAGAGTTGTTAAATCTTGGGAACATACTCTTGAATACTCCATGTACATTTGGAGAAGCATGCTTTTTCTGCTAACTCACATGTATTTCACGTCACAGAAGTTCACAGAAAAACAGAACGGACAGAGTATCAACAACCACGAGGAAAACATGTAATTTTTTAAAAATAATACTTGCTACTCTTTTAGCAAAATGAATGATCTGTGTATTCACTGTGTTTTCTTAGTTCTCTAATTCTTTTTTTCTTTTTTAAAGATTTTATTACACAGCCAGAGAAGGAACACAAGCAGTGGGAGTGAGAGGAGAAGCAGGCTTCCTGCCAAGCAGGTAGCCTGTCCGGGATCATGACCTGAGCTGAAGGCAGAGGCTTAATCACTGAGCCACCCAGGCGCCCCAGCTCTATAATTTTTTTCAGCTTTCCTATAAAGTCAGTGTCCTTTTCTTAGTGGGCTATTAATATGGCCAACTACAGTTTCTAAGGAGAAGACACATAATGTAAGCAAACAAATAAAAAAATGTCAAATGTGATGTTATATAAAGGAAAAGAAACAAGAGACTAGGATTAAAAAAAAAAAAGCAACAGATTTAATCAGTAAACATCTTCCTAAGAAAGTGACGTGTGGGCTGAGCCCTTAATATAAATAAGGGAACAATACTCCAAGAAAGGGAAGCAAATTCCCAGAAGCAACAAAGCATTAATAAAATATCCAAAAATCATTTATAAGGACCCTAAAGCAGAAAGACTGATAAACAGAAAGACCTGTTTGACTGAAAAGAAGTGAACCAGGGTGAGGGCAGCATGAGTTATGTAGGAGAGCTGGGTAGAACCCAACTATACAGTCTTTTGTAACACTTGGTGAGATGGTTGCCATATCTATTCTCACCCCAGCAGAATTCTGGGGCTTTATTCTCTGGAGAAGTCTGTGAACTACAAGACGTCAGGTACGTACTCTAAATCTAATCATAACACTAGATCTAACTCTAACCCTTAACCCCTAGTCACTAACACTAACCCTAAACCTAACCATAACCTAATCCCTCTGGAGAGGTCTCTGAACAGCAGGATACCAGGCACATACCCTCACCCTGGCCCTAACTAACCCTGACCCTAGATCTGAGGGGGAGAAAAGAAGATGTGTCATCTATTTATCTATCTATAATGGAATAAACTCAGCCATAAAAAGAGTGGACTCTTGCCATTTGCAACGAAGTGGGTGGAAGTAGAATGTATTATGCTAAGTGAAATGTCAGTCAGAGAAAGACAAATACCATATTATTTCACTTACAAATGGAATTTAAGAAACAAACAAGCAAAGGGGGGGGAAGAAAAAGGTAAATCAAGAAACAGACTCTTGACTATAAAGAACAAACTGATGGCTATCAGAGGAGAGGTATGGGTTAAATAGATGATAGGGATTAAGGAGGTACTTGTGATGAACACTGGGTGTTGTATGTAAGTGCTGAGTCCCCATATTGTACACTCAAAACTAATACTAATATTATACTGTAAGTTAACCAACTGGAATTTAAATAAAAACTTTTTTTTAAATTTTATTTATTTATTTGACAGAGAGAAACACAGCCAGAGAGGGAACACAAGCAGGGGGAGTGAGAGAGGGAAAAGCAGGCTTCCCGCCGAGCAGGGAGCCCAATGTCGATCCTGGGTCTCCAGGACCATGACCTGAGCCGAAGGCAGTCGCTTAACCAACTGAGCCACCCAGGCGCCCCTAAATAAAAACTTAAAAAAAAAATAAGTTAGAACTGTATTCTAGGTGCCAAGGAAAGCCATTAGAGAATTTCATGTAGAGGAATGGCATGATCAAATTTAAATTTTAAGAGCATTTTGATGATCTGCTGAAAATTGGTAAAGAAGGAGTGAAAGAGGGAAAGCACCACCACAAATTTGTGAATTGGGAGTCATCCAGGGGAGAGAGGAGCTTCTTTGGCACTGTCTACTTCCAGTATTTGTCCTCCTTCATGGCCTCATCAGCCTCCCTTGCCTCTTATGTTTTATCCATAAGGCACCATCCTGCACATGTAAGGATGAAAATTTCCAGTTCTTAATTTTCTTTTAAATAGGTCATTAGCCTCAGGGCATCTCAAAGATAGGCCTGCAACCTTACTTGCTAACATTCTTCAACATCTCTCAGTTCTGGCAACTTAATTTCTCACCATTCCTTAAACATTACCTATCTCCATGATTCTGATGAATTATTCCTAGTGCTTAGAATTTCCTTCTTCATCTCTCTCTCAGAGATTAACCATTCTGCATGACCCGAGAAAAGATCCTTCCTCTATGAAGTTTTCCTAATCTTCCAAATCAGAAAGTTTTCTTTCCTCTATGTACTTCTATTTCTTATTGATTGTGATGGTATACATCATGAACTATATTACACTGAGTTTCTCATATAAATGTTATTTCACTATGAAAAAGCACACATGCTGTGGGTTCAGAAAGCATGTTTGGTCTGTGTTCTAGTTCTGCAATTCCTGAACCATGTAGCTGTTAGTAAGCTATTTAACTACATTAGCTTCCTCCTCTATAAATAATGCACAGTGATCTATTCAAAATGTTTCTTGAATTGCAAACCAAAAGTTATCAAAAATTTATAAAATATTATATAAAAATGACACATGGAAAATAATTAAGTCATATTATTTCCTCTTTCTGTCTGAGATCACAGACAGTGTTATAAGCATCTTTGCTCCCCTACAGCATTTACTTAATTGTTCATTTGTTTTAAGTACTAAATACACATTACATGGTAAATAGCAGGTGTTCAATTAATAATTCTTACCTACTGCTTCAAACAATTTTGAGCATATATTATTCACAAATTTTATTATAAATGTTAAAATATATAACTCATTAACTCAAAGAGTTTTTATAAGAATAGAAAATATTTTTTACAAAGGGAAACTAATTAGTATAATCAGGGAAAAGATACTGAAATGATTATCAACAAGTTAATACAGTCAAACATCAGAAGCCACCTCATTTATGTTTTAGAGGATGTGAGGATCTGGATTATTGCTTAGAGTCCTTAAATATGATCTAGTCCTACAAACTCTTTTTTAAGATGAATAAATGAAAGCATGAAATACTTTTTAAGTTCCTTGTCCAAGTGAAAACAGTTTAAAGTATTCTGTGTCCCAATCCATTGTTCTTTAAACATAAGCAGGAAAGGAAAGCAAGAACAAGATATTTCACATCTGATGATACCTCATATAAAAAATTTTAGAGCAAACAACACCAGCTTTTCTCTAGCTTATTTCAAATATTATATTTGAAAATTTCATTATTTATAATTATTATTATCTATAAAAATGACAGTTTACAAATCCATATAAATTTGTATAAACTAGAACAGGTAGAAATGCATTACTATAGTTATAGCCTGGGCAATCCAACATTAATTTGTTTCTGGGTAAATCTCTCCCTCTACCTTCTCCTACTTCTAAAATCTGAAAGCAATAAATAAATAACATAACAAAACATATAACATAACATAACATCTGAAAGCAACTGTGCTTGTGTGTCCATGTTTTCTTTTCTGTCCCTCACTCAAACGTCAACATAATTATAGATCAAAATTATTAGTAAAAGAATGAGTATGAACCCAATAATTCATTGGAATATGGTTCTATTTCTGGTAAAATTAATGAGATCAAATGGAAACATTCTGTAAGACTTCATTAAGAAAAAAATGACCTATTTTCCCTAAAATTATTCTCTGTGATTATGTACAAACTCAAGATTTCTCCTTATCTGTATCTATAGGTATCACTTTCCATACATACATGGTTTAGGTGAACTCTCAATTTTCTCCTCACTGGGAGCCTCTAGCTTCCATCTGGGATAGAAGCCTTAACAGCCTTTCTTTTTCTCAACTCAGCCTGCTGAAGGCTTCCTGATATCATCAACAAGTCCAGCTGTAGCTTTCTGAACAATACTTTCTTTTGTGACAGTTGTCAACTCCACTTAATGTAACCAAAGAGGGGAAAAAAAAAAAACCCTAGAAAATCTAAATCTTCACTCAAAGGTAACTCTACCAAGCTCCTGACAGAGATTATCTATTTTGGTAATTTTGAGTTGAAATAAAATGGATAAGTTTTAATTCCAATATAAACAATGTGAATTTAGATTATTTTCATATATAGAGTACAGACTCAATTTAAAACAAAATTAAACATACACAAAGTTTTTCTCTGCTCATAATTAAGGAATTTCTGACTATATTGTACATATAGGGGAATCCTGAACTAAAATATTTAGCACATTCTCTATATACTCGGTGCTTTAGATTTCTAGTTAAAAACAGTCCTTCATTATATGTCTTTTGCAAATATTATCTCTCAGACTGTGGCTTGTCTTCTCATCCTCTTGACATTGTCTTTCAAGCAGAAGTTGTTTATATTAATGAAGTTCAGCTTATCAGTTATTTTTTTCACTGATCTTTCCCTTGGTGCTATATCCAAACAGTCGTTGTCATACTCAAGATCACCTAGGTTTTCTGCTATGTTATCTTCTAAGAGTTTCAGAGTTTTGTATTTTATATTAAATCTGTGATCCATTTTGAATTAATTATTTTGAGAGGTAAAGGTATGGTCTAGATTAATTTTTCTGCATGCAGGTGTCTAGTTGTTTCAGCACTTTTTTTTAAAGAAATATCTTTGTTGCACCGTAATGCTTTTGCTCTTTTGTCAAAGATCAATTGGTGATAGGCTCTCTATTCTGTTCCATTGTCTATTTGACTATTCTTTTGTCCATACCACACCGTCTTGAGTCCTGTAGATTTATTCTATTTTAAGATTCTATTTATTTACTTGAGAGAGAAAGAGAGCAAGCACAAGCAGGGTGGGGTGGTGTAGGGAGGGGCAGAGGGAGAAGGAGAAGCAGCCTCCCTGCTGATCAAGGAGCCCAGCACAGGGCTTGATCCCAGGACCCCAAGATTATAACCTGACCTGAAGGCAGATGCTTAACTGACTGGGCCACCCAGGCACCCATTAATGTAGAACTTTATATTAAGTTTTGAAGTTAGATGGTGTTAGTGTTCCAACTTTGTTCTCCTTCAATATGTTGTTGGCTATTTTAAGTTCTTTAGCCTCTTCATGTATACTTGAGAATCAGTATATTGAGACCCATGAAATAACTTGCTGAGATTTTGCATTCAATTTATGGATAAATTTGAGAAGAACTGACATCTTAACAATACTGTCTTCCTATCCATAAACATAACTGATTTATTTATTCTGCAATTTCATTCATAGTTTTTTACTTTTTGTTATTTCCGTTAACATTTTTTATCCTGTGAGTCTATTTGTTTAAAGACAGCATAAACACAGTGGGAGAATTAGTGGCTTGATTATTCTATCATTCATTAGTGCTGTTGAGGACATAGACACTACCTAAAGAAATTCCACAGTATAACTTATTCATCATTGTTTTTCCCTAAAATTAAGTAAAACAGATACTCATGAATATGCTTCTGCTTTTAGCCTTCATTTGATAATAAAATGCATAACTCTTTTTTATTATTTTTTAGAAGGTTTGTTGTTGTTGCTGTTTGAGAAAGAGACTGTATGTGAGTAGGGTGAGAAGAGGGACAGGACAGAGGGAAAGGGAGAGAGAGAGACTTAAACAGGCTCCATGGCAGTGAGGAGCCTGACATGGGGCTCCATCTCAGAACCCTGAGATTATGAGCCTGAGGTCGTGAACTGAGCTGAAATGAAGAGTCAGACACTTAATGCACTGAGCCACTCACAGGGTCCAATAAAAATGCATATTTCTGAACTGTCTAGTGCTCAGGTTTTATTTTCAGTATATATAAGTATAACTAGCAAAAGAATAAAATACTCGGTTTTGAGTTTTTAAAAGTGCAAAGCTTTACATTTATATTAAGTAGGAAAAAAATCTTCCACTCTGTTATTTCAGTGCTGGGTAGAAGATTCTAGGCTCCGCACAACACATTATTAGGGTAGAAAATTAATGGTGAAAATCTTAAGAAACACACAAACTCAAGCTTCAATATTTCCTCAACACTAATTGGGCCTTCTCACTACAATTGTTAGTTTTTAGTAATAGTTAGAATTCAGGGTAACCTACAAACCTAACAATTTTGGGTAACAATTGTAGGTATTAGTTTGGATTTCATTCCCTGGTTGTCATTCAAATGCCAGCGAATCATTGAGAATTTGGAATTACCTTTTTTTTTTTTTTTTTTTTTTTTTTTGCTGTGACTTTTGGAAACTCGCAATCATAGCAGAACTCCTAGTGGGTAGAACAGTCACACTCTGTAACAAATGTCAACAGTTCCTCAAAATACTTGACACTAAAAACAAAAATTTCAATGACCTCACACCTATTTGGATGGCTACTATTTAAAAAAAAAAAACAACAGAAAATAACAAATGTTGATGAAGATGTTGAGAAATTGGAACCCTTCTACATTGCTGATGGGAATGTAAAATGGTTCAGCTTCTACGGAAAACAATGCGATGGTTCCTCAAAAAATTAAACATAGAATTATCCTGATCTAGAAATTCCACTTCTGGGTATAGAACCAAAACAACTGTAAGCAGGGTCTCAAGGAGATATTTGTACAAGTACATTCACAGCAGCATTACAGTGGCCAAAAGGTGAAAAATACCCAAGAGTACATTGCTGGATAAATGGATAAACAAAGTGTGTGTGTGTGTGTGTGTGTGTGTGTGTGTGCGCGCGCGCGCGCACGCGCACGCACATATATATATGCATATATATATGCAATGGAGTATTCCAACTTAAAAAGGCAGAAGTTCTGACACATGCTGTAACATAAACAAACCTTAAGAACATTATACTAAGTAAAATAATCCAGTAACAAAAAGATAAATACTGTATAATTCCACTATATGCCATATCTAGAGTGGTCAAATTTATAGAAACAGAAAATAGAATGGTGGCTCTCAGGGGATGGGGAGGAAATGGAGAGTTATCATGTAAAAGACACAGAGTTTTAGTTTTGCAAAATGAAGAGTTCTGGAGATGGATAGTGGTTGTTGTGGAACCACAATGTGAATGCACTTAACACAACTGAAGTGTACACTCAGAAATGATCAAGATGGTAAATTTTATGATCAAGATGGTAAACTTAATTCTGCTAAAGTACACACAGTTGTGTAAAAATTAAAATCCATTAAAAAATAAAAGATTTCTAAATTCAGGACTATTTGGTATACCAGGCGTTGCTGTGAACTGATGGGAATATAAAATAATTGATAGATGATTCTATCATAGATAAACATTTTCAGGTTGCTAATAATAGTGAACATTTTTTGAGGGTTTTTTATGTTCAGCACTTAAAGGCACCACTATCTCCCTTAGTTTTCTGTCCAGGAGAAATGAGTACTACTAGTACCCCAAGTTTACAGCCAGTGAAACTAAATTATAAACCCTAAGCAAGGTCACACCTGTCAGTGGTTCAAAATGGATTTGCACACAAATCCATCCAGTTCTCCAGCCCATAAACAAATTCTGATTTACTCAGGTAATTGGGTTTTTTTCTAAGTATAGACTAATACATGCAATTGCTTTAAAATTTTTACCAACTCTTTCATGAGAGGTTGTGTGTGTATATGTGTGCACATATGCATGTGTGTGTATTTACAAGCACATAAGAATCCTGTTGACTATTACGCGTGTCACTGACAAGTACAAATTTAGAAATGCAGCATTGCTAATCCAATACTGGGACTAGCAATCTGGTGGCTTTAGGGATTGATATTCCTGCTTCTGTTGCTGACATGATAGCTTTGGACATCACTGAGTATTAAACTTTTCACCAGTAATATGGGATAAATTTGTATTTTTATTCACAGTGTGGTGTACTGGAAAGTGCACTGATACAAGAATCAAAAGATTTGGTTTTAATAGATGTTACTCAGTTATGTCCCCTGGGAAATATCACTTCTTTAAGTCTAGTTTCCTTACTACAAAATGAGACTTATATGTTCTTCAAAAGTACATGTTCATAACTCTATTACAATGGGAAAACATAGAGATTAATAATATTAGCTACTTACCTTCAGTTCCATAAATACTCTACTCAATTAGCACTCAATATTTGAAAATTAACATTTACATATAAGATTATAAACCATAAGCATGCATAGCTGAATACTGCTTTCCAAAATAAAAATAATTAGACCAATGTTTTTTAACAAGAATTTTTTCTTTTCTTTATTTCTAACTGTAGGAGTACCACCAGGAGAGGAAAAGGATTCATTACCATAGTATTTACTTTCTTTCTTCTCTTCTTGCACACTGCTTACACTGTCCTTACTCCATCATTCTATCATCGTCTTGACAGTCCCCAAGCAATATTTCATCCTTCCCTTTTCATCACCATTCTTATTCTGTACATTCCTTCAAGAAGCAAAAACAACTCTCTCCTCTCATCACAAATAATTTAAGAAATCCCTATACATATGTAAAGACAGCCTGTTCAAGTTCTCTCCATAACATCTTCCATTTCCATGCAGTTCTGTTTCAGTTGTTGAATATGGGAACTTTGGTTTCAAGCTATTTCAGAATGTGATTGTATACACTGTTATTCATCTTCTGCTTTCAGGGAACACAATATTCTCTAATCA
Source organism: Spilogale gracilis (assembly GCA_004023965.1). Taxonomy (NCBI): domain Eukaryota; kingdom Metazoa; phylum Chordata; class Mammalia; order Carnivora; family Mephitidae; genus Spilogale; species Spilogale gracilis. The sequence continues at coordinate 48,528 of PITA01001078.1, forward strand.
GTGAAGAAACATTAAACTATGTAAGGATGGTCCATTCAAGTCTTTATAGGTTAACAACACACTCCTTAGAGAGCTAGTCAAAATATCATGGTTGTTAAGATGAAAGTATAATTTGCACAGAATCTTAAGGATTTGCACATATCAAATTCAGTTCAGTGTGTTGAATATGTTTCTTGACTACTTCCAGTTCTCTCTATATACTCCATGGCTTTCTTCAGGCTATTTTTTTAAACTAATATAACTCTAGTTCAACTTTTTAACCAATATCACCTGTTACATAAATTAAATATCTTGAGTTGACGTTAAAAAAATAAAACAAACAAAAACCTCTCCCTAAAAAATCCATTCTCTTAAAATTGTTGTATATAATTTTTCATCAAATCTAACATGTTAATTTTACGCTGGGCATCTGCTTACACAAATTGAAAAGTACGTTTTGAAGGAAAAAAAAAATTTAAGATTTTATTTATTTGACAGAGAGAAACACAGCTAGAGAGGGAACACAAGCAAACGGAGTGAAAGAGGGAGAAGCAGGCTTCCCACCAAGCAGGGAGCCCGATGCAGGGCTCGATTCTGGGATCATGACCTGAGAATGAAGGCAGACGCTTAACGACTGAGCCACCCAGGCGCCCCTTGAAGGCAAATTTTAAATGTTGAGTAGACCCAGTGAAAAATGAGAAGACACTGTGGTGATTCCTCCTACCCAGAAAAATATTACTGATTGGTGGAAACGTGACCCCGTACCATTACATAAAAAGGGGTCCTTGCCATTCTTAATTTCCCTTGCAAATTTCTCTCCCACAAAAGAATGAGATAGCGAGAAACTTTCTTCCTTCAAAGAAGGAAATGTTAGTCCTATGGCTTTTACTACTCTGCCAAATCCTTTTTTCTGGTCTATCACCAAATTCTCCTCAATTTTAGGAAATACATGTGAATAGTTAAGTTAGAGAATTCATTATTCATTCAACTCATTAAAGCAAGATAGGAAGCAGTTTGACAAAATTTTATTACACCTTATATTTTTCTGTGGTAAAACTGGAAAAAGCATTTGCATATTTATATTTACTGGACTAAGTAATGATTGCATGAGTGAAATCTGAACAAAACAGCCTCTAATATTCTTTTTAAAAAAGGAAGCTAAGCCAGGGTGCCTGGGTGCCTGCCCTTAGTTTGGGCTCAAGTCATGACCTCAGAGTGATGAGAAGAAGCCCCGACTCAAACTCTATGCTTAGCGTAGAGTCTGTTTGAGATACTTTCTCCCTCTCCCTCGCGCTTCTGTCTTGTACTCTTTCTCTCCCCCAAATAAGAAACTTTTTAAAAAGAGGTATTAGTGAAACTGGCAAACATATAAGGATGCTCTTTAATCTTTGAACATTATTAAAAAAATGACTACAACGTCATCAATGTGAGGGTTCAGAAAAAAAGAGAATTCCAGAATTAGTAATGCTGGTCTTTAAGAAGTACTGTGTTATTAGTTTCTTTCATTTCATTGTAGGTTTTCATTTGTAAGGTTTTGTAAAAGATGTATATGGAAGAATCCACAGGTATGCTCAGCAAGAAAAATAATAACCTTAATAAAAATAAATGAAGACATCTGACAAGAGTCTGCACAATGTCTCCAATTAGGCAAATCCTCTCATTACAATTCTATTCTTTACAACCTATTATAGTCACTTAGTAATTGTTATCAAAACAGGCCCTTGATTAATTTATCTGGAAGAGTGCTTCTTATCTTCTTTTGGAAACATAGTACTTCATGCTTTAACTTTTCTCAAGGACCTTTAATTCCCAGCAATTTTTCACTAAATCATCTGCAAAGGTCTCTACAAGAAACTCCAGATAGGAATTCTAAGCAGATTAAGCCTTTTAATTAGTTTTTTTTTTCTTTCAGTGGCAACATAGCTAGGGGATGTGGCTTCCAAATATTTTAGTCTGATTTCCTCAAAGTCAAGATACTTAAATTTAAGATGAGTAAAAACAAACACTTAACATGGAAATTACAGAAATGCTTGCTATGAATCATTGTATCTTTCTTTCTGCCTGGTCTAAATATCATATTTTCAACTGGCAATTTTAAGCACTTGAGTACAAAATACAGAAGGAATTCATTTTGTGCTTCCTCATCTGCAAACTTTTTAACCTACTGAAGGGTTTTGTTGCTTAGTTTTACTGAATTTATTTTTTTCATTCACCTTGACAGTGACCCCATAACCATCAGCAGATCCATTATTGTGTTTTCCTAACTGATACTCAGTTTCATGTTTTGGTTTATAAAATAATTTTCTCCCTGTGGTTCTTAAAGAAAGTCATATTTCTCTACAAACTCCAAGGGGTACTTATCAGAGAATTATGTAGAAAGCTTATTTGCTTTGTTTAATAAATAATTTGAGAACTAAAAATATAATCCATTGCATAGGTAAAGATGGCTTGGTTTAAGAGCAATTGTTTTCTGAGAACACACTGCATCTTCTGTAAGCGCTTTGATGGCCACCAGTCTCAGTCTGGGTGGGTTACATTCCACTGCTGATGTACTCAGGTTTTGTATTTAATTCAAATGTCACCATTAGGGATGTTGATTTTTCAATGTTTTAGTCTTGGAGACCCAACAAATCCACAGCCAATGAAAACTCATTCTTTTAGTTTCGTGCCCAAAATATATCATCATGTAATTTTAAAAGATCATAGTTTTTATTGCAATATCAGATGGGCTAAGTTTGTTACCCCCTCCAGCAGATTAACCTCCAAGTCTGTACCAATTCATTAAACATGCACATCAGTCACCAAACTGCAACATAATTTATTGCAATTAAGCACTTCTGTGTTGGGAAACCAAAATAAGATTGTCCATTATCAGTATTGTTAATGGTTTGCTGAGAAGTTGCCAGTTCATTCACCCCACCCACCCTTCAATAATAAAATAATTTTGACAAAGCATCCATGTTTCAACATTTTTAATAAAAACAAAATAGAAAAACCATCAGTAACTGAGCAGTAAAATTTCCTCTCTCTTTCTTCCTTGCCAAAACTAACAGAAAGGAAAATGTCTGCCTGGCATTTTGCCAAAAAAAGAGGAAATTGCATGGTCTCAGTTCTTATTCTTTGACTAGTAGCATTGTGTAGATAGAATGCTTGGCTCTTGGGCTCATTTTGACAGAACTGAAACACAGATAAGAAGTTTTGAGGACTCCATTCTGCAATTTATAGACCTTGATTCTGTTTAAGATCTTTCAATACCACATAACAAATCAATGTGATTTAGAAAATAATGTTGTTTCTGCCACTGACATAAGCCATATGTGAACTGCTAAGCTACTATGCAAGCCACAGCTATAAATTTTGGTCACTTGCAGGAGATACCTTATTATTTGGAGGCCCAAAATAATTCAAACCATTATCATCATCTTGAATAATGTCTCCCTAAACTGCTGGCTGGTAATGAGCTGAATGAAAGGTCTCTCACACTAAAGGCAGATAGAGCTGTTCTTAAATAAACTTCCCAGGTAATTCATTCAGAGTAAGAGGACAGTAGCCTCTGATAGATTTTGATACATCAAATCATTACTGTCCTTTTCACAGATACCATGAATGTAACCTATGGAATTCAAATATCTGACATAGACAATGTTTGATCCAGATAGCAGGGCAATTAATTAAAAAAAAACAAAACAGTATGGCCATTTGTCTTCCTTCAGGAAACAAGATGTGTTCTTGCTACTCCATTAAACAATTTCAGTGTCTCACTTGAGAAGGAGCTGGAGAGCTCATCATTTTTCCTGGAAATAGCTGTATTAATATATGTGGTGAAAAGGCAAAATGAAATAATAAATTTTCCATATGATGGAAAATTTTCTGCTCTGTTATCCTTTTTTAATAGTGTATACAAAGCATGGTAATGGGATTCCTTAGTCATTGTGGATATAATCTCAAACAAAAAGAAATCTAAACTATCAAGACCCTCTTCACATATAGTCAAGTATTCTATTTCACGTATACATTCATTACAAAAAATAAAACTACTCAGAATCAGAAAGTATTTTTTAAACATCAAATTCCCTATTAAGCTTCATTTGTAGAGGAAAGATCTATCTGACAAATAAGATGAGATTAGATTAATATCTCTAAAACAAGTTTTCAAAGACTATTTGGGGGCTATAGAGTGTCAAAGAAGTCTTTAAGAGCATTCTGATATCTCTGCTTTTCTTCTCCTCTTAAATATCCATTTTTACCTAAATATGGCTAAAAATATTTGGTTATATTATATTAATAATACAAACTATTAAGTTCAGCAAATTAATTGGTTTAAAACATATAAGTCTTCAGAATTAAATATTTTTAGATGATTGGCCATCTTAAAATATCTGCTTTATTTAAAATGATACCCCAAGGGTGCCTGGGTGGCTCAGTGGGTTAAGCCTCTGCCTTCAGCTCAGGTCATGATCTCAGGGTCCTGGGATGGAGGTTGCATCGGGCTCTCTGCTTGGCGGGGAGCTTGCTTCCTCCTCTCTACCTGCCTCTCTGCCTACTTGTGATCTCTCTCTTTGTCAAAGAAATTTAAAAATCTTTAAAAAAAATAAAAAATAAAATAAAATGATACCACAAGAAAACTATAAGGAGATTATGGATTCTTGGTTTAAAAAAGTAAATATTTTTTAAAGTTAACCCTATGAAATACAAAATATTTATTGAACTACGATTTTTAAATTAACACTTATCTTTTTATCTTAAAGAAAAGACTTTTCAAGTTGAAGAAAGGCATAGCAACAGAATTCAAAAGTGTCATTTGCTTGAGTTTGCAAATAAAAGAAAAAGAAAAAATCAAATATTTTTCTACTAATTTTATGAACACATGACATGAAAGATATATAATGTAATATATAAAAATATATATAATCTTGCATATAATACCTGTATTAGGAACTAAGGGAGAAATAAAAAAGTCTAAGATCATTGGATTAAACTGATTAATTAACATAATTAAAACAATAAAAGAAATATTCGTTAAGGGCCATTGTGACATTGCTCATACTGGGAAGATGTTAAGTTTTTTTATGGATTGAATTTGTCATGGATTGAATTTGAAAGAAAAAGATTTGACTGTCAAATGTAGCACAGTGAAATGTGAAAGAATGAGAGTATAAAGCTTGAAGGTGCACCCCATGGGTACAAGGGAGAGAAGCCAAACAGAGTAGTCATTAAGGTGAAAACTAGGTCAAATCACCTATAAACAGAAGTTGAAATAAAACCTGAATGTGAAGCAATAGCTTTCTAATTATAAATGTGCATGGCTAGAACACAGGGGGTAAATTGGCTGGAAAAGGCTAACATTAATTTTGGTGGATGTGTTGTAATATAGAATAGTTCCAAGGTGTAGAAAGTGCAGAGTGTTTCCAGGGTGTAGAAAATCATTATAGTTTACAGCGTAATGTATATAATGCAACCAATTAAAGAGGAGGAAGCTGCACATGATTGCTGCGATTTACATTATCATCTTGCTTTAAAAGGAATGGTCCTATGTTAATGACGGGTTTGGAAATCAAAGTGGAAAGTGAAAACCATGCTTGGTTCATTTCCATCCTGGAGAAGGAAATGTAAAGGGTGATGAATTTAGTTTCATGAGACTCCTACATAGCTTAAAATAACACTGTTCAAAAAATAATTACCAAAGAAAGGATCCCCTTCAAAGATGAACTTCAGTTTAAAGCCAAATATCTACAGATGGGTAGTGTTTGTCCTCTCATATATATCTCAACGGATAAGTTTACATGAGATACTACTACAGGTTCGGAAATTTAATTAGAATAAAGGAAACACAATCCTATGATGATTACCCTTCACCCATTATGCTTCTAGAAATAGAAAAAGAGTTGAGCTTCCTAAACTCTGGTTTTCCAACCTAATCTGACCATTGTCTAAGTATAAGAATAATATAACATAAATCCTAAGAGAATAATACTTTAAAAGATCTGCTTCAGGGCTGGGGGAAGAAGCTGGCATGGTGGACGGGCTTCAGGGAATGTATGGGTATGTCTGGAAGTTGGCTGACAGGTAGGAAGAGAACTTTCCAGAGGACCAAAACTGTGAGAAAAATTAAATAGATGCTTACTTATGTTTCTTCTTCCTCCCTCCTTCCCATCTCTGAAAAGTGAAGTACCTATAACTTCCAAGAACTTGCCAGGAAAGGACTTGAAGCTGCTGACACTGAAACCCTCAGATTCTCCCCCAGCCCTTCAGTCTACTGTAAGTGAACTAACCAACATTTTTCCCTTGGAAAACCAAACAATGCTAATGTCATCATGGTTTTACCCTTTCACTGAATTTTAACATATCTTCAACACAAGTGCAAATACACCCTGTATAACCACCTAGAGATCTTAGTATTACCCTGTCTTTTAAACACAGAGGTTCAGGCCAAGGACATCAGGAAGGATCTGAGGTCTTTACAGCATCCATGAAATCACTAACACACTGTAGAACTAATGGGACCTCACGGACTAAACTGTGTAGAACTCAATTTATCTGCCTCAGAAGCATTAAGAGTAGAGTTCAGTCTGACAGGATTTAGAACTCTGGTTCCATGAGGTCTAGGTACTAAAGACACTGGGATGAGCCATTAGCTATAAGTATGCAAGCCGTGTATGGCAGGAAATGCTGAAATTAAAAATCAGAAAATGTTTTTATAATAATATTCTTTTATTGTTGCATAAATTTGTAAGAAAAATATGTTCTGGTGTGTCTAAAATTTTCTTCTCTGGCATTACACACTTCTTTAAAAAGACTTGGATAAAGAGTGGGTGAACTTCAGAATTAAGATTGTATGAAAATATTACAAAATAACTTTAGCAGTTAACATTTTTATTCTCAGATCGAACTCCGTATTACTAAAATGTCTCACATCTTCCAGGTTAAAATATTTCCTCTTTTTGTGTAAGTTCCTCTGAAAAGTTAAACTGCAATGTTTTCTCATTACTAGACTATTTTAACTTTTTTGAAAAAGAGGCATATAAGCATTTTAAATGAGAACGTGGAGGAAAATAAGTAACTCATAAACTATTAAACTGAAAACTTTCCTCCAAAGAAACATTCTTTCTTGTATTCTGTAAATTCTGTATGTACGTGTTTCCTTTCTCCAATTGAATTATAATTGCATGACCCCAACACGGATGTGGAAAGTATCACTGTCCCCTCTGTGACACCTGGAACAATACTCCACACTCAACAAATATTAGTAATCCTCCAAATCCAGGAAGATGTCATTCTTTCCTTAAACTGCATATCATTTATAAGTTAACTATGATGCTAACAGACTAGATAATACTTGTAGATGTGAAAATATGAACTTAAAACACATGGGAAATATTATGCTCTGGTTTTTTTCATCAGTTTTGTTTGCAGAAATCAAGCAAATAAACCACATAATTAATTACCAAGAAAAACTGTAATGTCTCCTATAACAATAAATAACTATTGGTCCTTTGTTTCGGTGGGAGACATGATAAAGGTGAACAATCCAAGCTGACAGATCCTCCTAGGAAAGCCTGTGCTTTGAATCAAGTGATTTTGTTTTTACACTGATATCTGACTAAGAAAGATCCCCGCTCCTCTGGGGATCCACTCCAAGGGAAATAATAATGTTCCACTGTAATGACACCACACAGGAGGCTCAATAAAGTTGTTCAGTTTCTTCAACCTTTTCCCTTCTTCACATTCCACCCCATGCTGGGCGTATATCATCGTAGAACAGATTCACGTAAAACTCCCTCTTTCACTTTTCCCCCAAAGGATTGCAAGTGGTTCAGTTTCCAAGTTAAAAAAAAAAAAAATCCTTTGTGAAAAGCTAAGGCAGAAATGGCCCCCCAAAAATGCTGATCAAACATACAATGCACAGGTAATAATTTTTGCCTGACAAGTTACACAGTAAATATAGTGGTTGGTTGGGATTGTGATGCAGATAGTCATCCCAGATAATAAGAGATATGAGTGTGTGTCCTAGACTTGGATGTTCATGGGAGTGAAAGTGTGTTTTTCTTTTCTTCAGATCATTTTTTTGGAAAGAGTATTTCACAACCCTATATCACATTAAAAAGAAAATCGTAAAGGTTTTACTTATTATTAGGGGACTTAATAATCACAGAAGTGGTAAGTAATTAAAGATATTTTTCTCAGTAAAATTAAACTATGCTCCAAAAGCTCTTGGCAGCCTCTGAAATATAACAAAGAAACTTTGTTCATTATAATGCATTCATAAAAGTAGAAATTTAATTAATCCCACAGAAATAGGATCACATTTTAAATCTGATATTTCAACCTGTACTATTTAGACCAGTGTGCCACAGATGTGCAATGTAAAATCAGAATGAATCAACCAAGAACAAAGTACAAATGCTAAGAAGGCAGATGACATCTCTATTCACTTTTCTCCACACCTAGAACAACATCTGATGAACATAATTGCTCTTTATAAAGTACTTATGAAACAAATGAATACTCTACAAATAGGCTTTTCACTCAGAAGAGGGAAAGAGATGAAAGAAGTTAAAAATTATTAAGAACCTCTCCCAATATTAAATTATTCTACCAGATGTAAGCCAATCTCAAGAATCCTAAACATATACACACTAAACACACACTCCAGTGGTGTGTGTGTGTGTAAGACAGACCCAGTTACAACTTCTTACCCTCAACTCTGGGACAGGGAACAGATGTTATTCATTGTTGGATATATTCTTCTCCTCACAACACACATACATGTATATAGGCTATAATACTGACCACCTTATAAAATAAAAAAAAGCAAACAAAAAATTTTCCAAGGCCTAAATACTCCCCATGGAAATGTCCCCATTTCTGTTTTCCTTTCTAGCAAAGCTCTTCAAAACACCTGCCTATATTCACACAACAGTGTGTGGCATATTATAGGGCTCAATAAATATTTGTTCAATAAATGAATAAATAGCACCATACTTAAGATGTAGTATAACTATCTTAATATCCCTAACTTACATATTCAATATACATTTTTTGACATCTATCACCTATGGTGGCAATATTCTAAGCTAAGTGCTGTGTGTGTGTGCAGTGTGTGTGTGTGTGAGGTGTGTGTGTATGCACAGGTGTGCACACGCACACACACACACACACACCACATACACACATGAGCACATAGTTGCAATAGGGAAAGGAAGTATATCCTACCATTATAGCCCTCAAAGAACTTATAATTTATATGCACAAAATTTAACTACTACACAAGACAGTTTTGGGTAAATGCAACACATGTATTTATTTATTCATTCCTTCAACAAATATTTTTGAGCATATCCTAAGAGCCTGCTCTAAGAAAAGCAACAAAAAGTGAATGGAAATACAAAGCAAAGTGAGACCATAGGGGATAAGTGGCAGTATTCTAAAAACATTTAATGCTTGTGTAAGTGGCAGGTTGAACTGGACTTAAAAAATAAGTAAGAGACAATAAAAGGAGAGGATTTTAGGACATTTAGAAAACTAAGAAGAAATAAAAATGTAACATGTGACATTTCTAAGCAAAAGCACCTGAAAAAGAGCAGGCAGTAAAATATCCCATGTAAAGAAGCATTTGCTTCAGTCACTCCCTAGAGAAGAAAGATATTTTTGTTCTGAATCCATAGTATGTAGCAAAGACCCAGACTCGAGAAAATTTATTTCAGGCATGAGAGGAAAAAAGCCAAATACCAAGAAAAATATGTTCCAGACTATGACGATCAGATCAAATCATATTTTTATGAAATACTATGTGGGAGCATCCTGTATTGCTTTTTATCCTAAATGTTTTTAAGGCCAAACTAGCCAAGTTTTCATATGGAATTATTGCCCTCTTTTGAGTCTGTAATGGTAGATATTATAGAATTGTCAAAATAGGTTAACTTCAATTTTAGACCATTTACATTCTTATGCATTTCAAGAATTGCTCAACAGGAATATCTAACTAACATCAACTCTGCAAAGCTTTTCACTTTGAGAAAAGTGTTAGATATCTTGTAAAACTACATGGGTTACTATTTGTGACTGTAGTATCACAGTGTTCAGATTTTTTTTCATGAGGAATATTTGTTTGTCTAAGTGATAAATAAAAAGTTTCCTAACATGGTAACCCTATGGGTCTGGGAAATAATCTGATGCTCAAATGCTTCTGAAGATTTTATTTAGATCAATACTTGTGTTTAAAAATAAATATACAGATAATTATCAAGACAGAATTGGTTCAAAATTAACTAAACATTCAGAAAAAAAAGTAAGGAAATGGTGTGTCTTTTTCTCAATACCTGGACAAATTGAAGGTCACATTAGTAAACTCTGAGAAATTGTCAACCTGGGCTTTGGCTCCTCCTAATTCACCTGAGCCCTGATGCGGCTGTACCGATTTGCTGTGATGTCTGTAATGTTTGTACTACCACCAGAACACATTCTCACATTCATTATCTATGGAAGAAAGAGGAAGGAAAAGAAAGGAGGAGGAGGAAGGAAGGAAGGAAGGAAGGAAGGAAGGAAGGAAGGAAGGAAGGAAGGAAGGTAGGTGGGTGGGTGGGTGGAAAGGAGGAGGAAAGGGAGGGAAGGAAGGAAAAAGGAAGGGAGGAAGAAAGAAGGGAAGGAAGGAAGGGGGGAGGAAGAAAAGAAGAGAAGGAGGGAGGAAGGGAAGGAGGAAGGAAAAGAAAAAAGAAAAAACAAACAAAAAAACCCCAGCACTTCTCTGCAGTGAGGAAGGATTAGGAAGGGCTGGTCCTAACAGAGGGAGTGGGCTCAGAAGCAGAACACCTATAAATTCACGTTTTATTAGCCTAGTTCACATCCTGCTCGACTCCTCTCTCACCCCGCAAGAGAAAATTCCTGTTTACATGTACAATCTCCTTGGGACCATGGAGGAGTATGAATTGTTCTCTATGAAAAGAACTACAGTCATATGTGGGGAAAATAAGCTTAATATGACCTGTGAGAGTTGTACATCTCCTAATCTAAATTCCTCTTAAGAGATCTACCATCATCAGTCTAGTGAACTCAAACAGGAACCTCCTGTGAACATCAGTTACTTTAAAAAGTTCTACAGTTAATAAACCAATAAAACTGACAGTTGGGTATGACTGACATTCTTATTGAGAAAAATGAAGATAAACTAGCATGAATAGAGAATAAAGATAGCTCTATATTCTTAATGGAGCTGGGTCTTTGAAACTTATACATTGAGTGATTTTTTAATCTTTTTTTGTTATATAAGAAAACATTTCTATTCATATGATTTCTATTCTACAGGAGACTGAAATTAAATGACTTTCCAAAGTAACCTAACAGGAAAACTACATGACAGAAAACTAAACATACGTATCAAAAGGTTCTATCTAATCTGTTACCTGTGGTAAAGATTCTTAGACTGGGTTACAAAAATGGGAGGTTCATAAAGATGCAGGTGGTGGAACTGAAATAAGATGTCTCAAATATACCATGCAATTTTAGCTCTAGTTGCTTAACTTCTGGTTTCAGGTAAACTGTTTTCTTCAAACCACCCTCTATTGACATGAGAAGCCTTAAGAACAGCAAACCATGAGGACAGGGGTAGGAATCGAAATATGGTTCAAAAGAGAATTTTCTAGAGCCAGTTTTAAAGAGCTTTAAAGAAAATAGCAGGCAGTCACCTTACACAATTAGTTTACATTTGATGTGACTTTAAGGCATATGAGTTTAGAGTACTTGACTTCTTCAAAACTCTTCTAGCACTTATTGTTTTATGTATTTCATTACTGAATATATAGTCTGCCTTATTCCCAAAGCACTTGCAGTTCCTTAGAAAAATCTAAATGGCAAAAAAAAATTTTTTAATTAGGGAAATCAGGAAATAGGGAAATCAGGAAATAGAGAAATAAGCTCACATATTATAAAAAAGCCAGAGAGTCAGAACTCAGAAACAAATACATACATTTCTGCAAAACAATTAAAAGGTGCACCATAAATTCAGCTCTAAGTCCTCTATCAGATAAACTGAAGTAAGATATATGATCAGTTATAAAATTATCATGATGCATAAGATAAAAACATACCAACTGTCCCAGAGAAACACACATTTTCCTACACTGAAGTCCACACAAAATTCTGTTACTATTCCTCTTAGAGGGAACACTGAAGAACTCAAGAAACATCACCCTCAGTAACATCCCTACATCACATAGAGAGCTCCATATGGCTGTTTCTTTACTGTGGCTGCCCTACCATGCTCACAGGAAATTCACACCAAAAGCACAATTTCATATACGTGCTTTCAAAGGATTGCCGAAATCACACAGTCGATGCACAGAGCTCTCTCTGTTTGCCTCATTTTATCCAAGGGTAAACCTGAATGCCATTCAGCGCACTAGATGGACCTGAATCCTTCAGGCAATGTCTCAATATTACTTTTCAAAAACCAGGTTGTGATAAGGTTACAGTTTCTGGCAATACCCTGAAGTAGCTGATCCTGACTGACCATTGGTCCAGACTGGTTCCAAAATCACTTCTACTAGAAAATACAAGATACTAGCCTGAATTATTTTCCACTCCAACTCCACTGATATGTATACAAAGGCAGTATCTTCAGATAAGGTCAATATGATTTTAGGAAATTAATCTGGCTGTGCTGCTCAACATTCATTGTAATGTAATACCTATAATACTAGAATTTAAACTCCTCAAAAGTGGGGGTCTTTGTCCATTTTCTTTAATGCTATCTCCCCAGTGACCAGAAATAGCATCTGGCATAGAGCTGATCCTCAACAAGAATTTTTTGTTAATCTGCTAGGAAAATGATAATAATAAAGCTCCTAAGAATCAGTGCTAATTAATAATTGAACTTACATTATTCACAAAGTATATATTTACATTTAATAAATAGTAATATGTGACATCTTTATTATCTACAGAAAATACTTTATGAATATTTATACTCAAGGATGCATTATATTAACTTGGATGTCACCCAGAGACCCATTATCCATAGGTGGAACACACCGGATAATAGCTTTGCTTTTATTACCTGAGCCTTCAAATTTGTGTCAGAGGATTTCTCAAATTGCCCACCAGAGCTATACAAAAATGGTGCGGTTAAAACCAGTGAGTGGGATAGGATCTCCGCAGACCTATATCGCAATCATGGCTCCACTATGTTCTAGCTGAATGACCTTAGGAAATGCACTTTGCTTCTCTGCAGTCTCTGAAAGAGCATGATTATATCTGTATCAAGTGTTGTGAGGAAAAATGAAATAATATATGTAAAGAGTTTCACACATAGTGAGAGTTCTTTTGTAAAGTGCCCTTGTCTTTCCAACCACGTTAGATGGATATCAAATTTTAAGGCATGAGACCGCTGTTGGTTCCTTATAAGAAATCCACTTCATTAGCATCTTTTTCTGTTCTCTACAGCAAGAGGACCTAGCACCAGAACATTTGAAATGACTGATTTGCCAGGGGATTTTCTGTGGACTCTGACACTTACAGGGTTCTTAAGATTCAGATTCTAAGTAAATTTAATAATTGGATTTCTCATATAATGCTCATGAAAGCTCATCCTATAAGCAATGCTCCAACCGTAAGGTATAAAGCAAAAGAAGGATGAAGAAAAGACAGAAGATTTTCTACAGTTGCCACATTTTTCCTGAACTATTATATACTTAGTGGCCTACTTCCCTACTAGCCCAGGAAAAACAGCATCCTTGACAGTTTCCTGGTAAAATACTGATAATCAGCATGACACTAACAAATGAACATTGCTTTAATATTTTTTTTTATTTTTCAGTGTTCCAAGATTCACTGTTTATGCCCTGCACCCAGTGCTCCAAGCAATACTTGCCCTCAATACCCACCACCAGGCTCGCCCATTCCCCCACCCCCTCCCCTCCAAGACCTTCAGTTTGTTTCTGAGTCCAGAGTTGCTTTAATATTTTTATCTAATATTTTGTTTAGAGTCATTCAAAAGAAAATCTAAATAATCAATGACCCTTCAGTATATCTGTAACAGGGTTTACAAACAATCTCTTTCATCTTTTTTTTTCTTGCAGCACCAGACAATAGTCTCTTTATTGTAGTTATTACTGACATTAATGTAAATATTTCTGACAAGTGGAAAATCTCCTTGTAATTAAATTTCTGTTGTACTTTAATATTCTGTTTTTCCCTAAAGAAAGTCCCTGTTAACAGATTTCAAGCTGTGATAATAATATTTTCTTCCTATGTTATCAAAAATTATAATGTTTTCTTTCTTGGACAGCACTCAAAATAGCTATAAGATTTAAGAAAACCAGAAAAGATACTTTTTTCAAAGCTTGGGTGAATTGTTTTTGAATATCAACTTAAGAGTTTTGGTAAAATGAAGAACACTAGCAAACATAATGTAGTAACTTTGAGCTGGAAATTAGTCTCAGCAAATGTTATAGTCTAGGAACTGCTGACTTTTCAAAGGTGGATGGGGAAATAGGGGAGAGATAAATTAAAGAAACTGAATTTATATGTACTTTTAGATCCATAGCCCTTGTTATTTAAGTTATAACTCTTGAATATGATACAAATAAAGTCTAAAAATAATCTCATTGAGCTCAACTTCTGTTTTTGTTTTGACTATTTTACTTAAGAAAAGCTTAACTTAGCTTCAGTTTTAAATAGCTAATTTACACATTTGTAAAAATAAAATGTAAGTTCCCCCAGATGACTCCATGTAAGTCAACTATGTATGATATCAAATTCCTTCATAAATAAGACTAAGTTCATATTCTAGTACACCTATTGTGAGTCTTTTGTGCTTTTGATTTTTTTGAAGATGGAGCCTCTCAAATAAAACCAGTTTCCCTCAATTCCAGCCAAATAACTGACTTCATTAAAAAATGTTATAATATGTAAAACATTTATAGAAAAAGTCTGTTGTCCCCTCTGCACCAATCAATACTTGTAAAACATAGATGTGATAAAAAAAGTGTTGTCAAAACAACCAACGCCACAGCAGTCGCATTAAGTTTAGACTTCATCTAGTATTGCTAACCAAATCAAATATTCATTTTGTAGGCTATATTAATTTGGCAAGTACTCACACCAACAGGAATGACAATGGACACACTTCTGATCTCAAACAAAGCTAGGGCGGGGAAATAACATTCATTGAGTTGGGGAAAGGAAAAAAATTTAGAATCCAAGGTTTGTGTTTAACAAATGAGAAGAATGGCCCCAGAGAAGTTAAATGACTTTATCAAGGTATTAAAGCTAGTTTGTTGTTACACTGGAACAACAGCTTAATGACGGTTAACTTCCAGTCCAATAGCCTATATCCCACACTGTTCTTCAACAAACATCTCTTGCTAGAACATTTTTTTCTTTTTTCCTTTTATATATATATTTTAGTAAACTCATGCCCAACAAGCGGCCTAAACTCAGGACCCTGAGATCAAGAGTCACATGCTCTACTGACTGGGCGAGCCAGGCACACCTAGAACTTTTATTCATAGTTGTTTACAGTTATGTGAATAGAGAATCTGAACTGCCAAGATGGAAATCATTTTTTTTTAAGTATTGGCAATTCTTTCATTTATTGCTTCTGCAAAACTAAATCATAGACCCTGCAGACATAAGCTATCAACTCAATGCAGATGTCAGGAAAATGATCCGTAGAACATTTGATGAAAGAAGGATTTATAGTTTATCAAAGCCACTTAAATGGCCAACTGGTAGGACAGTTCAGAGACTTCTGGCTTTCACTGAAAGATAAACTTATAAAACTTGCTCCCATTTCAAAGATGAACTGCCTATTGGTAATCCTTAAACAAATAAAAATAACCAGGAAAGAGACTCAGAGGTTCAACAGACTTTAAATGGACCTGCTTGGGTTATTAGCTTTTTTTTTTTTTTTTAAGATTTTTTATTTATTTGACACAGAGAAACACAGCCAGAGAAGGAACACAAGCAGGGGGAGTGAGAGAGGGAGAAGCAGGCTTCCCGCAGAGCAGGGAGCCCGATGTGGGACTCGATCCCAGGTCTCCAGGATCATGACCTGAGCTGAAGGCAGTTGCTTAACCAACTGAGCCACCCAGGCGCCCCGGGTTATTAGCATTTTAACCAAAGGATGTGCCCTTCAATGAAGACAAAAAATTAACATCATGGAAGGTTCCCGATAAAGATAAAGTTGACACAAGAATCAGTATGGTCTTTGTCACAAATACTTGGCAAATTTTGCCACGACAATTATTAATAATTGACTCATCAAGGAAATATTTCCATGTCCTCACCATTAATATTTCACTCTGCTAGTTCTCATTCTAGGCTGTTGGTTATCCTCTTTGAAAGCAAGAATTTCAATTCCCAATCTGCTAATGCCATGAGAGAGAATGAGCCCTCCTAAAGAATGACTCCTGGGTGCCTTCAACCAGTTACTTCCAATCAGAAAATCCAGCTCCTAAATTATCAAACTTAATGCTGATCTACAGCTAAAAACTTGTTTCTGGTACTGTATACCCCTTCCCTAGGGCTTTCAAAAAAAAAATTCCCAAGATAAGGAGATCATATTCAGCAGTATTCAGCATCCCCTGGTCCTATGGAGAATTAACTTTCTCTGAAATTCTTTTTTTTTTTAAGATTTTATTTATTTATTTGACAGAGAGAGATCACAAACAGGCAGAGAGAGAGGAGGAAGCAGGCTCCCTGCTGAGCAGAGAGCTGGATGCAGTGGCTCCCAGGACCCTGAGATCATGACCTGAGGTGAAAGCAAAGGCTTTAACCCACTGAGCCACCGAGGCACCCAACTTTCTCTGAAATTCTTTCTCACTTACCCATTCTACACACACACATTACTTGGTTGGTAGCCTTTAGCAAACTGGGGAAAGATGAGGGACAGCCAATATTCAGTGAATTCTAATGGCAGAAAATTAATCTCTCAGTGGCAGAATTAACCAAGAAATTTGTGGGCCATCAACAGTAGAGCTTTACACCAAATGCATGAAAATTACTTATTTCCTAAGTGGTTTGTTTTGCAAGAATGTGGAGCGCAAGGTTTTTTAAATATAGTCATAACACATTGTAACATGCGGCTAGTTTCTTACAGTTTTGGACCTCATTTTTCTCATCAGAAAACAGGGATAAAAATAGTACCTACATTTATAAAGTTCTTACACGAACACAAATCAGATTATATATATATATATATATATATATGTTTACCGCTTAGCATAGTGCTCACTAAACATTAGCTTTCTCACTAGATTCCTTTCCTTTTAAAAAAAATTAAATGATATTGCAAATACTGTGTTTGAGAGCACATTTACAAATCAGACCCAAGAAAAGACAAGGTCTGTGGCTCTCTACATCATGCTTCTTAGAATGCATGTTCTTTATGTGGTAGAAGTTATAAGCCCTCTTAGAGTATATGTTTATGATATTAAATATGCAGTTACATATACAAATCTTGTTATAGAATGAGTACCTAAAATCATATAATGTAACTAACCTAAACATAAAGAAATACAAGAGCATGAAGAAAAAAAGGTTAATATATGAAAAGAATGTTTTAAGTCCACTGAACTTTTTACAAGTGGGGTATGGATTTGGTTCAGTTTTCTCACAGCCAATGCGAAGAAGGTAATGTTATTATTGCACGAAACACAATGTTTAAATGACAGAAACATACCAGGTGCTGTGGATAAGAAAAGCGTTTATTTTTTTTCTTTTGTTTTTGTTTTCAGCCAAACACTAGTGATTATTATATTTCTACTAATACATTTGATCCTAATGATAAACTCTAAAACTATCTAAGGACAGCAACAAATAATATAACAGGAATTTATCCATGGATTAATGAGACAATATTTAGGAAAAGAAACTATATTGTGGAATCTGATAAAGCAACATATTATTTCTCAGCACTGTTAATTAGCATAAGTTAAAATCTAATATTAAAATGACTGTATAGCACCATAGTATTTTGATCATTGTGTATCTTCATTCCTTATAACTCATGCCTAATAGTTAATCCATGTTATATGCATTTAATCAGTACACTGAAATAAATTGCTAACATTTTTGTAAATTCTTGTTTTAGTCTGGGCTTACCACATTATGCCATGTTCTTCACAAAGCACTCTCTAACACAGCAACTTCTGAGAAGTATTCTTAAGTTCTCTATCTCTATCTCACTCTAGCTTCCAGTTAAAATTGGATCTTAAAATCTAGAATTTACTCTGCTGATTTGTAAATGTGGAAGATAGTTACTAAAACCTTTAGGAATCTTGCTGGCTTTACAATATCATACAATATAATGATTATATTATAATGACCTGATAACTTTGAACATATTATACACAAAAAAAGTAAACTTAAAAAAGCAAATTATATATATTCTGAGGGTTATTATACATAAGTATATTAATAAAACAAGTCATAAATATTTTTCTCTGTAGCTGAAGTAGAGCAATAGAGAATTTTTCCATCATTTTAAACTAAATTCACATGAGAAATTGTCAATATCTGTGAGTTACTGCAACTGAATTCTCTCTGTTACCTTAAATAGAACATAACATTGGAGATGTTTACTGAGAATTCATCTTTTCATCACGTAGCTCCTTCTTTAATGCTTGTTTAGGTTTTGACCAATCAGGATAACTTAAGGACATCTCAAAATAGAGATGCTGTTCCTTGATCTTTTACTGCCCAAACTCTCCTTTTATTTACTTATTTTGAGTGAGGGGTTTGGAGAAAAGAACTAATCACTGCTAATGAATTTGGTGCTGGTGAAAAATGCCAGATGGGCAGTCACAGAGACTGAAGTTCTTTTATTCACAGGCTACGGCAGAGCATTTTCCCTGTTATGCATTGCTTTCAGATGCAACTTGGGGTACAAAGTTATCTTGCATTCCCAGACCTGTACAATTTCTTCTTCATTAATCAGCATTTTCACATTTCATCAGGTATCATTTCTGATAGGCATATTCCGGCTACACAGAAATCACCATTTCTCATTACTCATCTCTCGGAAAGCTTTGCAAAAATAGGGATTTTACATTAGTGATGCCAAAAGCAGGAAGGTTATATAGTTATAGTGTTGAAGGAAAAATAATTTAGGGAAAACATAATGATATACATGACGGCCTGTTTTATTTCTTTAGTTGTTTAATTTAGAGCAGATTTATGCCAAACCAGGAGATGGTTTTGTATGCACTGAGCCAATCTGCTCAACATAGGACATTCCTGGTTTTTTAAAAAAGAAAATTCATATCAGCTTATAATGGTGTTCCCAATTTTATGACTAGAGAAATGCTCAATTAGAGTGAAATGACAATGGAGATGCCACAATACTTTTTTTTAAACTGTTATTTCTTCAGAATAAACATTTTAACTGTGTCTACAAAGTACTAGCCCCAATGCCTGAAAGGCAGGTTTTATTTCTTTTAAAAACTAAAACCCCCAAGGACTTAGATAACTTGCCTGAAGTTACCCAGATAATAAACAGAAAGAATCATAATAAACTTGAATCTGCATTATGTCTATGCCATACTATTTCTCTGCCATCAAATCTGTAACACCAGACCAAATCTCTAGTCTCATTTGTCCAGCTATCTTTGAGATATTTTAATTTACTGTCAGTATGTCTAAAATTGAATTTAAAATTCACTCACTACTCAGCTCCCTTTCTATTATTTATACCACTGTTAAAAATATATTTGGAGTCATATTTAATTTTTTTATCATTTTATCAACCCTAGTATTCAGGCATTCAATTTTCCATTTTTTTCTATAAAATTCTTTTTGGTTTTTAGCAGTCATGGGAATTGCTG
The DNA here is from genome assembly GCA_004023965.1 of Spilogale gracilis. Lineage (NCBI taxonomy): Eukaryota > Metazoa > Chordata > Mammalia > Carnivora > Mephitidae > Spilogale > Spilogale gracilis. The sequence goes on from PITA01001078.1 coordinate 68,327, forward strand.
AAAAAATATGCTATTTCAAGAAAAATTTTAAATTACATACCTCTTTAAGTACCATATTGTCAAAATACATACAGCAATCAAGACTAGGAGGACATCCTCTAGAATAAAAATTCTTATATTTGAGTAGAACAATTAAAGTAGTATTTCTCCTTTTTTCCAAAATAATCTTTAATAGTATATCATTGCAAAAATGTGAAAAATAAGGGCACCTGGGTGGCTCAGTTGGTTAAGCCATTGCCTTCAGCTCAGATCATGATCCTGGAGTCCCGGGATCCCATGTGGGGCTCCCAGCTCCATGGGGAGTCTGCTTCTCCCTCTGACCTTTTCCCCTCTCATGCTCTCATTCACTCTCTCTTTCTCTCTCTCTCAAATAAATAGTAAAATAAAATAAAAATGTGAAAAATACCAAGTAGGGTCACAGAAAGTATCAGTACTTTCTCTGTCTGTCACTATCTCTTCAAGCCCTTGTCACTCAAGTTTGCTACATACTCTGTTCCCTCTCCAACAAGCCACTGTGCAAAACTTCATGCACTTGATCCTCTTTAAACCAATCTTTTCAGACCAGCGCCTATGTAAAAAATTTCAGCAGTAATTCCATCTAAAACACTGCTGGAAAACAAAGACTCTCCATAACCTGGGCTTACTTTCTGTTTCCAGCATGAGCACTTCCGTGAGCACTTCTGCTGGCTCCTGCTAGCTATAACAAGTGCTCACTCCCATCTTTTGTTTATGTCGGAAAAGCTGTTGCGACCTTTAAATAATGCCTTTCACTTAGCATTTAGTTAACATGCCAAGTCCTTTATAAGTCCTTCTCGAAGCCTTACTTTCTGCTTCCTTCATGTCTTAAGAATAAAGTTTATACCACATATTTAAACACTTGTTTACTCAATGCTGTCTTACATAAGTCTCTTTGTATTTTGGGTATGTTTTCTTGAGACCAGGAAGTGAGTCTTATCGCCCTTCTCTTGAGCATACAAGAGCATATAAGAGCATTCAATAGATAAAGATTAATAAACTCTGATTTATTGATGGAGATTAATGCTATCTTCTATAGCAGACATTTATTTTAAACACAAAGAAGTGACTTTTCAAAGATTTCAGGAATTTTTTTTTCCAATTCAAATGTCAGCATATTAGAAAATTTAAAAGCCACCCAGGATTGAATAAAGCGTGAGTTCTTAATCTTACTAAGTTAGGCTCTGGATTTGGGAATATTACAGTAATTTCCTATCCAGACAACTTCTATGGTTAAAAAATATATATATTTATATTTTAAATTCTGTGGTCTTAATAAAACAAAACCTCAGTAATTTAAGTCGTGTTTGGATGTTGCTTAAAAGAAATTTGAAATCCTATTATTAAATTTTCCCAGAATCATGGACTCTTAGAAACCATTTCAAATAATTGTTAAAAATACTCATTGCAAGATAAAGGCAAATACTGTTCTTGTACATTTAATAATTCTACTAACTTTATGACAAACTACTGACATTAAGATTTTTTAAAATTTATTGCCAAATGTTAGCACTTCATATATACCTAGCAAGGTTTGCAAAACTATGAGAAAAGGAAATGAGCATATGAAAATACAAAAACATGAAAAATGAGCCAAAACAAACCTAAGTTTTCACAAATGTTACAAAAAGCATCATTTTTTTACCTGAATCTTATTACCTGAATCTCTATTCAACAAAAGTTTTAATAAAGTAATATAAAACAATTAAATAAAGGAGATAAAATGCCTAATGTTTATATGAGCAGACAGTTCAAATCTAATTCTATCATTAATAGAATTACTTATGCAAGTTCACTAACATCACTGAATTTTCAGTTCTTTCATCTGAAAAAAAATGAAACAATAATTTTTATCTGCCATCATTATAGGAATTAAATGTGATATTATATGTGAAGTCTCTAGAACACTGAATTGATGCACATGAATCGCTGTTTTTATTGTCCTTATCAGATCAATAAGATCTTGAAACAGTCAACAATCTAGAACTGCAGTTGACTTTTACCTCTTCAGACTTCTCTGTTGGATATTTTTATATGCTTTCCTGAACTCATTGTTCAGCTCTGTACATTTATACTGTAACCTACAAGAAAGTATGAGTTCTATTTCTAAGTGGCAAGAACATGGCATCTGCTTCTAGATCACTCTCCACCTGCCGAGGTAGACCTCCTTAATTCTTAGTATGGCTTACTCACCCACATCCTTACCAGACTCAGACTCTGGGTTCCTTAGTCCTCAGTGCTTAACTCTCTGGTGTCCTCAAACTCTGTCTGCATTTTTTTTTCTCTCCAGTATGATAAATGCATCTCCCAGTAGCCCCACTTGGTCCATTAGAGTTGGAACTCTACTTGACCTTATCCATACAGTGCTACCAGGTTTTATTATCTGCACTACAATTTACCACTTTTGAAGTGACCAACTCAATATAATTTAGAGCTCCTTTCTCTCTTATCTTCCATGGCAGGGCTGCAGAGATTAGCAGGCAAAAGAAAAGTGACCATATTCTGTAGGTATCCAGGAGGTTGAACACATCATTCATCTCCCAGATGTACAATCATTTTGATATCTGTTCTTGAAAAATCAATAATCACCAAAAAATGGATAAAAGATCTTAAACTATATCACAATGAACATTAGATTCACCTAGGAGGATTTATAAAATGCTTCTGCTTGATCCTAGCCCAAAAGAGTTAAATAAGAATCATTTGGAACCACTGTCCGGAAAGAAAGTGAACATGTGCATATCTGCTTACTGAGGCTTTCATGCCTGCTTACTGACATGGCCACCAACCTGGCTTCCATCTGAGCAGACTAAGGTTTCAGGTTCTTAGTATCGGAACAGACTGAACAGTTCCTGGGCAATGCCATTATGAATGCGTGTTTTCTGGGCTCTGAGGGAAACTCCTTGGCAGTGGCTGTGGCAGATGCTAGGACAAGAGGTAATATAAAACCCTGCAAGTTTGATTGACTTTTATTTTAAGACAAAGTAAGTCAAGAAAAAGCATTTTGGAAGATTAATTTAATCCATGTTTTGTTCCTTGTGGTAATAAAACCTTATCTGAGAATTGCTGTGAAACTTTTGTGAGTCCCTTTGACCATTTTGAAACTTCAGTAAAGTAGAAAACGAAACCATTCATTTACCAGAGTGGTAAAACATGCACACTTCACATACAGTCTCTACAGTTCTTCTTTAAACAGCCTAATGGTTTCTTTAAGGTGCAATTTAAGGAACTGATACCAATTCAAGTTACTTGAGCTGTGTTTACATTAAGACTTGGTTTCCTTTCTTAAGTACTTTAAACATAGTAGGTTCAATGGTGCTCAGCGCATCCAGACACTCAATAAATGCTTTTTGATGATGATAATGATGAAGCTCATTTTAACTTGGGTGTTCCTTCGCTTTACTTAACACTGAATGTCTTACTGAAGATCAGACCACAGATTGTTTTATCAGTTCTTTTTTTCTCAAAATTACATAACGTGGTTGTTATATAAAAGTCTAATTCATTCTTTGTCTTTATGTTCTCAACATCAAACTTGAAAGGGGAGGATGATGCCTTTTCTTAATCCAAGCTGAAATCTTCTCTCAGTAAGACAGGTAATACATTCTTTTAGGTTCTATGCCTTGTTTTTCTTTTTCTCACTCCCCTGATCTTACTAAATAGCTGTTCTTCTGTTTAGAAGCAGTGTTCCCACAGGTAGTGCTATGAAAGGGGGTTTGGGAGTCAGAGGTCAAAGGACTTGCTTTCATGTATGTAGCTCTAACTGTAACCCAATGCATCCCTTTCCCCTGAGCAAAGCATTTGTCTTCTCAGCATGAATTGTCTACATGCAGAGCAGAGTGGGACCCTGCATAATGCTTGAAGATCTACATTTGGAGAGTCAAAACTCATACTTGAGATTTGACTGTATTACAGTTGATGAGAAAACAAATATTGAACCATGCTACTACCTCGTACTTTGAAAATACTGTCTTAAGTTCCAAAGAGTGGATCTCAAACATCTTACTTGGGTACAGACTGTAGGCAAGAATGAGTTATACACAGCTAGCTGTTGCAGTGGCTTCCCTATAAAACTAAGAATAGCCAAAAACACTACACAGACCCCTTCCAATCAAAGAGTCTAAGCTTTAAACGTTAACTTTACTGCCTGATTCTGAAGTTTTCATTTTCCTTGCCAGACAGATTCAAAAAGAATGTCTGTTTTCATTTCATCAAGCTTAATCCATACATAACATCCTTTCCCACTATTTACTAGACTACAGCTATCAAATGAAGATATGATGTCTGTGTTTGGGTTAGTTACTTTAAATTCTAATGACCATGATGTAATCACTGTAATCAAGAAAAGCTTGTCTGTCTTTAGATTTAGGTCCTTTGCCATTGGCCTGGCACACTTTTGAGCCTTTCATTAAGCTAACCACAATTCTGCCTAATTTGTAATTATCAGTGAGCCTGCTTTACAGAGTCTTGTGGCCTCCAATTAAAGTTTGCTCCATTGGCTTTGTGGTGGTGTTTGTCATTCTGCAAAACACTTTACAAATATTTGGATAAGAAAACTTTATCAGCAGTATATTTTTTACTATCCTGATGTGTTTGTGCAATTTTGTGTTTTTGTTTTCGAATTATGCATTGTTTTACATTTGTATCTCAGAGATTCTCCTCTGCCTTAGTAAATGTTTAGAGAAACCTAGACATTTAGAAAGAAGTTGAAAAAAAAAAAGATGAAAATTGTAATGAATATATACATTAATGTAAAATATTTTTCTTAAAATCTTCGTTTGTGTCTTTTAAACAATAAATGTTTTCATAAATAAAACGGAAATCATACACATTTTCCTAGTATGAGGAAAGTTTAGATATTGTAAAGAAAACCTACATGATGTCCTTATTCTAGGTACCGACTTTCAAGAATTATAAGATTATTCCTTTGGTTGTTCACTAAAAAGGAAACATAAGACCTTCTTTCTCTTTTTACCAGAGAAAAAAGTACTTGCTAATGGATTTGGAAATCAAGGGCCATTAAATGACTTTGGTACAAATAACTATTCCAGCTGATAAAATCTTGTTATTCAAATCCACTTAAAGCTCATGCCATCAGAAATACCAGGGGCACCTGGGTGGCTCAGTGGGTTTAGCGACTGCCTTCAGCTCAAGTCATGATGCTGGAATCCAGAGATCAAGCCCCACATCAGACTCCCTGCTCCCTGGGAAGCCTGTTTCTCCCTCTCTCACTCCCCCTGCTTGTTCTCCCTCTCTAGCTGTGTTTCTCTCTCTCAAATAAATAAACAAAATATTTAAAACAGAAAGGAAAGGAAAGGAAAGGAAAGGAAAGGAAAGGAAAGGAAAGGAAAGGAAAGGAAAGGAAAGGAAAGGAAAGGAAAGGAAAGGAAAGGAAAGGAAGAAAGGAAGAAAAAGAAAGAAATATCCTAGGTGACATTACCATGAAGCTACTTTCCTGACATGTCCCTAAACCTATGAAAACCCGTCCCTATAATTATTTTGCACATATGGGACAGATTTTTTTTTTCTTTTTTTGGGGGGGGGAGGGGTCTTCTAGGTTGCAAAGTGAGTAGACCAAAAGCGGAAGGAGATAATGATTTAGTTGCTAAGCAAAAGATTGGCGAGGACCAGGGATTTTTCAGCTAAGGCCTGATAAGCTTTCAGTAGTGTCCTGGGAATGCAATAGAGAGAGGGAGTATTCTTCAACTCCCCTGTGCCTTTTATTCCATTTCTTTTAAAGTGAAAGCTGTGGGGCTATTCAAATAGGAACATGAATAATTTTTCTTCACGGTAAGTAAATATGACTGTGAAAGACTCTAAACCTCCCAGTTTCCAGGATGCCTTTATTCCTTTGCCTCAGCAATGGCAGAATTATGGATGGGTGTTCATCACTAACCCCCACAGGATACCATCCAGCAAGCTTAAGTAATTAACCCACATTAATTAGTCACTAGGTTGGCTGAATTAAATGGATTGCCATGTATACTCTAGTACAATAGCCTCTTGGTAGATGCTGCTTCATTTCCCCCAATTAAAGTAATTCATGAAAGCCAAAAAAAGAGACAATAGCATTAATTCAGCCTCTTTAAACTAAACTCTCTTTAGAACTTATTTCATACTGGTTTTAATTAAGTAATACTTTAAATGCCTGATGTGAATGGCACCAATAGAGAGAACTAATTTCAGAATAGCAACAGTGACTTAAAATTTTCCTACGTGGGAATGGTGGAAATTAAAATAAAATAAAACCAAATATGATAGTATAGAGGGTGTTTAGGTTAATAGGTGTGGTGCATGTCTATTATAAAAAGTTGTTGTTGAAGCCATGCCTGTTAACCTTTAACCCTAGGGCTTTATTTAGCAGTTAACTTGCTTACCAGCAGGATATCTTCATGATTTCTTAACTAGGTCTAAGCAGAAAGAAGTCCTAAGAGTGTGACAGGAAAGAGAAAAAACAATTTCTCGTGTTTTTCATGGCAATAAGTTCTTCTAGGAGAATTCTAGTAAACTGAGAAAAAATACCATGTTTTTAATTTATACTGAGTGATAAGAAAACAATTCTATTTCAACATTATCAAGTTTTAAAATGCAAAATTTTGAAGAACCACAGAAGACCAAGAAATTCAAAGAACCATGAAATTTAAGTGTTAATCTTTATTAAGTTAATTATTAACCTCCAGTAAATGTTCAATATGTGCTTTTATGGGTGTATACATGCATGAAATTAAGGTGTAAATTGATATAATTTGCATTTGAACTTTTTATTTTCAATTGAGATTTTGTTTTCAATTTAAATGAATAAATTTTTAAATTGACATTTTGGTGATACCCTTGATAGAAATGGAGTTATTCTTCTCTGACATAAACCCAGGATTCTGATGTCCCTAACCTATGGAGATACAGATGATGTGGGTAATTCAGACAGATTTCTGGGGTGCCATGGGTTATATCACTTCATCATATCTTCTCCATTAGTCCAGTAATCTGGTACTTAATGCCCCAGATATTCAATTTAATTTTTATGTGTTTACGCATTTTACTCCCCCAGATATTGTCATCTTCTTATGGGAATGGATCTCGGGGCATCCTACACAATGCCTTGTATATAGTGGCATCTTAAGGAAATATCTGTGGTCTTGGTTTGACTTAATTCTTGCACTCTAAGGGTTTTATGAGGCTATGAAGAGATGGGGAGTATATGTGTGTGTGATTTGCAGGCAAAGTACCTCAAACATCATGAAGAAAGGAACGCAGTCAGGTAAACACAAGTGAAGAAACTGTAGCTGTGTTTGAAGCGGAGGAAACTTAGAAGATAATGAAAGGTGACGCAGAAAATTTAGGTTCAGTGGCCACTGTGGGAGGCTGGGATATAGGATTAAAGCACATATTTATCCTTTGGATGAACTCACAAATCCAATGCCAAAGAGTACCATGGAGCTAAAGGTCATGAATGAAGCCAGCTTGGTAGAGACAAGAGTATAGCTGTGGAAAAGTAGAGTACATTGTCCACAAAGTGGGCACCCAATAGTCAGCTCTAGCAATTAGTGACATTTAGGAATCCAGGCACCATAATGCCAGACTTCCAAGTCTTTTCGGTAGTAGCCAGAACTCCATTATTTTGTGAAATACTCTAATTTTTAAAGATTACCTTCATTTAAAAAGAATACCACCACCACCCTTTAGGTCAAATAAAACATATCTATAAGCTTGATATAATTCATGGACTATCAGTTTGTGATTTCCAATGTCTGCAAAGAGGAGTTATGGAAAACATTTATTATTTTGCTTTTTTAAAGCATAAGGAATGAATTTTTACTGCGACTTTCCCACAGAGTAAATAAAGGACACACATAGGTCATCCCATGACACATGTGGCAATTCAAGTATAGTGATGCTGCTCAAGAGACAACCCACAAATTGAGCAACTTGTCCAGAGCACTGCTCAAAGTATAGGTGGTGGTACAGTAGTCTTGGAATATGCTGAGAACATGCAGCTCCTTAACTAAGTCTATAATTAAGCTGATATTCTTCCCAAGCTCCCACCTATTTGTTGGGGGGTAGTTGCAGGGGAATTAAACTCTGGCTTTATGCAGTTTAAAATTCAGTCCTGATGCACATATATAAACATTCTCTTTGAGTGGTAGTTGCCATCTTATATAATTCCTGGGCTCCACCTCTCCTGAACCCTATACACTGGCTACATCCACTTATTCCTAGGATAATGTTCCCAATCCAGCTGGTTTCTGGGCACCCTGCTGGCTTCTGTTTCTAAACCTCATAGCTGACTAGCTCACTGTCCTTATTTTGGGCCAAACTGATTCCCCCTGAGAACATGGGCCACTTGAATTTTGATTTTTCTCTTCAGTTAAAACAGGTTTCAGGGGCAACGGGGTGGCTCTGTCAGTTAAGCATCTGCCTCCAGCTCAGGTCATAAATCCCAAGGTCCTGGGATAGTCCCAGCTCCTCCTCCTCCCTCTGCTTGCCACTCTGCCTATTTGTGTCTATCTCTCTGTCAAATAAAAAAATAAATCTTAAATTAATTAATCACTTAAAAAAAAACAGGTTTCATACCCAGACAAGTCTGCAAGTCTCCAGACAGACCCTGGCCTGATGGTCCATTTCAGACTCTGATAGTTCACTTCATCTCTCCGAAAAGGCCCACTGGATCTCACTTCATCAACCACACCATCTCCTTCCTTTCCACACTTTCCTGAAGCCAGACAGAAGAGGTTTTCTTTTAATTTCTATATGCCATATCTGTTTTCTACCATGGTAGTTCCCTATTTGGGCAAGCAGAAGGAGCATCCTACCTATACCAAGGTCCAACTCTATGTATGGATCCTCCAGCCTGCATTTTTGATATCTAAATGTGAGCTAAAGAAATAGGGACAACCCTTTCTCTTCCCCCCCAAACCTGGTTTCAAGCCTTTCACCTTCATGCAAAAAGACAGCTAAATATTATCTAAGCCTCTCATTTTAGAAATGTGTCTGACACACCACCCTTCAACTAAGCCCAAACTCCAGAGACAGAGAAATGTCCAACAGCCATTAGCATCAAAGTCGTGCACTAAGAAATACAAAAGGGAAAATCATACCCCAAATTCCAAAAACTTTACCTCTGTTTCCTAAGTTTTGTGGAGAACTATAAAACTCAAAATGAAGTGAAGCCACATTCTCTTCATCCCAAATTTACCAAACTCCTCTCACAAATTCTGTTTCTCCAGTTTCTTCTCAAGGCAACTTTTAAACACTCAGGGCTTGTACATTTCAGGTCTGATATAAATATGCCATGAACTTTTTCTGATACCAGTAACATGGATTCTGAGGCCTTTAGACATATTGAACAACTTATCTTTTCACTCCAACTAATTTCTACTCTCTGCATCTAGAAGGCACTCAAAACACAAAATGATTTAATACAAATGATGTAATGCCATGTATATATTTTTGGCTTTTCCTTGCCAAAGTTCCATTTAAAAAAAAAGAAGAAAGAAAAAAGAAATGATTCTCAGAAGACACTGCACGCGATGAAAGCTATTTATATCCCTCCACCACTCCCCCTTTGCTCAAAATGAAAACCTCCTCTTAAAAGCTTGTCAACAAATGTCTCAGAACGGTACGGTAAAGAATCCTTGTTTCTAATGTGTCACAGTTAATAACAATGCTTGCATTTATTGCTTCCATAAAAAAACAAATATTCCCTGATTATGTAAACAAAATCAACATTTGAAACCCCAGTGTGTTTATGTTGTTTCAGGAATATACCAGGGAATCAAGATTATGTGTTGAAGGATTTGAGGTTAATGTAGCTAACTCAAGTCCATTCACCTACAGATCTTGAGGGGGTGGAGAAATTAGTGTATAATTTATACTAATTTAAGGAAGGGATATATCTTCACAGTGGTATATGAAATTAGTTTTATTCTTAAATTAAAAAAACATATACAGTTGTGCTCAATATTAATTCCTCCCCCAAACTAACAAACTGTTATTGAAATGAAAACTGTGATATTACGAAGAATTGTAACTAATGAATGAACATAAAAATAGCAAACAGCAAGGTTTAAGACGGTTGCTGTTCTTATTTTAGAAGATGACTGCACAAAGCAGGCCTAAAGAGGGGGATAAGATTTCACATTTTATTGGCGTTTAGGGAAACTTTATACTCTGTCTCTGGAAAATCAGAAAGGGAAGTGGTTATAAGGAATCCACATAATAATGTATGGGAAAGCTAACTAGAATTTACAAGGGAGGGGACTCTGCTGGTGAATCAAAGAGCTGCCAAGTCACATGGTGCACAATTTATTAATCGTGGGCTGCTCCACCAGCCAGCAGTTTCTCCATTTTCTCCTCATTTATGACTCTATTCCCACTAAGCCAGTAAATTATTTTTGGTGCAAAATATGTGTTATGAGTGAAAACACAACACAGGACAAAATGAGAAGCAAGTAAATATTTGGCAGCTTTAAAAAGCAGGTCCAAGACTGTACATTGTCTACATTTTGAGATTTTGATTTTGGCAAGGGAATAGTATTTTGTTGTTAAATGCTACACCAATCTCAGTTTGGTCTTCAAGGAACAGGGACTCAGCATCATTTTGAAGTCCAATTACTGGGGATCTGCTGGCACTAAGAAATGGTATGTGCCCTTGACCCCGTTCCAGTTTCCCACTGTGACTGCAAGTAAAAGAGGTTTAATAGACAACTACTGACAGAAAAGATTTTTCCAACAATCCTCTTGAAGATTCACTTTAATCACTTTGAAAAAGCAGAACATGTATGTATTGCCACTATTATGCTCTACCTAGGCATGAATTTCTAATTAAAAAAATACAGTGATATCTATATAAGCTCCTTCTTTGAGAAAAAAAATGATCTTTGTGCACAGTTAATATTTTAAGGCATTGTATGTCTAAATGCATGAGCTTTTCTAAACCTGCATATTATCAGACAGGAGGTTTGCCTTAGGGCTTCTCATTCAAATTGTCACTTTACTTTCCATCCAAAGCTAAGACATTGCTGACTGTGGTAATTTGGGCTAAACTGGTGGTGGAAAGGAAAATCCTAAGAATTTATGTAATCCTTGTTCCTGTAAATGAAATGCAATGGATTGAAGAATCGGTATCTGGTATCTCCCTTACAAACTATATCAAATGCTTTTTCCCCATGACAAGTCTGCATGCCCCGAGGCTCTACAGCCTCAATTAATGTCATTGGAAGAGGGCTATAGCAAAGTACATTTATCTATCCCTACACTCACCAGAAAAATAGTATTTTTAAAAACATTCTGAATGACCCCTGTCTGCCCAAGTAAATAATACAGAGTTCTTGGAGACAAAGAGCTGCAAAAGCAGTGTACGGCCTCGTGGCACCTGGGCAGTTTTCAGTGCATCTCCTCTTGTCAGTTGTGCTCCTGAGAGTAGTTATGTGCAGATGTTCCACAGACTCCTCCAGTTCCCTCTCCGTATCCCTTCGTGCCCCCAAAAGGGAGGGCTTTGATTTCCCCATCACACACACTACCTCAAATCCCTTCTGTATTCCTCCTCTATCTTCATCCACTTTCTCTCTCATGGCTGCTGTGAACTCGTGCCAACTTTCCACAGGGACTGTTCTCATCTCCACTTAAGCTCTCATCCCTTCCTCCTTCTTGAGGAGTCCTGCTGTATCCTTATCACTTCTCTTTCACTTCTGCACTATCTCTACTCCTTGAAGACCCCTGCCCTTAATTTACAAATGTAATCAAACCCTCCTTACACACAACACCTCTATTTAACCACTCCCCAATCTCTCCAAAAGTTTTTAATATTCACAGCATCTTAGACTTCCAGAACATCAGAAATTGGAAAGAAACTTGAAAATCTTTATTCTAATTAAATCATATTGGGGCACCTGGGTGGCTGAGTTGGTTAAGCTGCTGCCTTTGTCTCAGGCCATGATCCTGAAGTCCCAGGATCAAGTCTCGCATCAGGCTCCCAGCTCTGTGGGGAGTCTGCTTCTCCCTCTGACCTTCTGTCTTCTCATGCACTCTCTCTCTCTCTCTCTCTCTCTCTCTCAAATAAATAAAATCTTTTTAAAAAATCATATTACAAATAAAGGGAGAATCCCATGCCCTTGTTAGTCTCTCCTCTATGCTTACTATTTTACCAAATCCATTCGAAGGTAATGATTCACAATTATTTTTTTTTAATATTTTGTTTATTTATTTGACAAAGAGAAACACTGCTGGAGAGAGAACACAAGCAGGGGGAGTTAGAGAGGGAGAAGCAGGCTTCCCACTGGGCAGGGAGCCCGATGCAGGACTCAGTCCCAGGACTCCAGGACTGTGAACTGAGCCGAAGGCAGTCGCTTAACCAACTGAGCCACCCAGGCGCCCCAATTCACAATTATTTTTACTTAGTCTTTACCTTTTCTGGCTTTGCTATTTTTGGTAATTGGTTTTTCTCAGAGAATCATTTCCTCTCAATTACCCAGAACCATATATTTATTCCAACACACAGTCATCTGGGATCATCCCAGATCCACACAACTTCCACCAGCCTTCCCATCAAATTTCTACCCCAAATTTTAGAACCATCCATGATTCCCTCCTTCCTTTCATTTTTGTTTTAAAAATAATAAGAAACTCTATCTACCCTCTCCCTCTTTACTGCCCTTTTTTTTCTTTACTGCTCTTTATGGCTTTCATTTTTTTCTTTATGAACTGCTCTAAGAGGCTCCTAAACAGGATCCTCATAGTTGTTTTCTATCCTGTCCAGTGAAAATCTGATATTTTCACTTTACCCTTAAAACCATTCTTAAGCATAAAGCTCCAACTCCCAATGCAATTACCAACTAAATAAACTACAACACCTAGCATTCACCCCTTCTGCATCTGGTCCCAATTTTTATTTCAAGTTCATCATTCACTGGTGGATTTTTTTTTTAAGATTTTTTTTTATTTATTTGACAGAGAGAAGCATAGCCAGAGAGGGAACACAAGCAGGGGGAGGGAGAGAGGGAGAAGCAGACTTCCCGCCCAGCAGGCAGCCCGATGTGGGGCTCGATCCTGGGTCTCCGGGATCATGACCTGAGCTGAATGCAGTCGCTTAACCAACTGAGCCACCCAGGCGCCCCTAGTGGATTTTTTTTTTACTTAAATTGTAGTAAAAATGGGGGACTAGATGTTCTATAAATATACTCCATGATTCCTACCCATATACCATGCCCCTCTCTATTATATCCATTTCTAGTTTCCTATAGTTCTTTCCTTCACCATCATCTCTGTTAACTAAAGACTCATGTTCTGGCAAGCTGAACCTCAAGGAACATCTAACTCATGTAACCCATCCTGATCACTCAAAGAGAATAGAGATTTCTCTCTTTGGAAGTCATAACACTGCACATTCCATTTGATACCACCTAGGATAGTCTGTCTTATCTTTGAGACACTTGGGTCCTTGCATCATTCCTTTCCTAAGAGTAATACTGAGGCTCGTAACTGTTCGATTTTGTTCCTTCCAGATCTCTCAGCATAGTGTCTTGTGTTTAGATAATCGGCTGGGATAAGGAGTTACATGGAGGACATTAGAAGAAGGAAAGGAAATGTGAACTGGGGTAAATCAGAGAGGCAGACGAAGCATGAGAGACTGGACTCTGAGAAACAAACTGAGGGTTTTGGAATGGAGGGGGTAGAGGGATGGGTGAGCCTGGTGGTGGGTATTAAGGACGGCATGTATTGCATAAAGCACAGGGTGTGGGGCATAAACAATGAATCTTGGAACACTGAAAAAATAAAATAAATTATTATTTAAAAAAAAGATAATCAACTGGTTTAGGTGTTGGCTTACAGGTTCTAAAAAACTCAACATGTTCTAGACTAAACATTCTCCCCATACCCCAACTTGATCCCTCACTAAAATTTCTCTTTACACAAAATACCCAGACTTAGCTAATGATCCCACCAGTGACTTGGTAATCCAGTCCAAAAAGCTCAAAGTCTTCTTAAATTTCTTACCTTTCAGCATAAATCCCACCAATCATTCACACTGGTAAACAAGTCTTGATGTTCTATTCAAAATTCCTTATTAATCTCTTTTTTCCATCAATACCCTTCTATCTTAGATCAATTCCTCAATATCTCTTACCTTGACCATTGCCATAATCTGGAAACTATGTCAACTTCTCCTTTGTAACTTGTCTTCCAAGCTGCTACTAGGGTGATTTCTCTGAATAACATAACTGTTTTGTCCTTCCTCAAATCTTTCCAGGCTCTTTATAACCTACATAGGAATGTTCAAATTCTTTGAATGGCTTGCAAAGTCTTTCACAAACTGGCCTCTGCCTTCCTTTCCAGACACCTTTCCATTTTATGCCACCAGTTTACATGTATCTTGCAAACACAGAAAAATCTTGGGATGCCAGTCACCCTTATTTAAATAAATCCTCTTCATCAAGACTCAGCTCAAGCCTCCTTCTGATACACATCGTAAACGTACATAGCATATTCCTTCTCTGTCAAATCACATAGTAACAGTAGGTCTACTTGTCTATTTTTGCCATAGAAAGAGAATCCCCCCCCCCAACTGGACTAGTGTCAAATTTTGGTTCACATATATGGAATCTAACAAAATACCTGGAATATATGTAGAATTAAATATACAGAATAGTATCTGTATAGTTAAAATGTATGAATTAAAAACAAGAACATAACAATTCAGCTCTGATTTATGTCAAATTACATGTACTTATAATAGCCTGTTTATGAGTTCAAAACAAAATTAAATAAGGTATTGTTTAGGCAGACATATTTAAGTTAAAAGTAAAAAATAAACAAGAATACAATAGGGGTGCCTGGGTGGCTTATTGAGTTAAATGTCCAACTCTTGGTTTGGCTCAGGTCATGATCTCTGGGTCAGGAGATCAAGCACCACCTCTGACTCTATGCTCAGCATGGAGTCCACTTGAGATTCTCTCCCTTTCCCTCTGCTCCTCCCTCTCTTTCTCAAATAAAATAAAAAGAATCTTTTTTAAAAAGTGCCCACTCATGTACCAACAATGATAGAGTGTCATGAGCCAAGGACTATGATTAATCTAACTTATGGGGGTGTCTGGAAATCATGTTAGGTATCAGATTTCTTTGGCTAATAATTAACAAAAAACTACAATAGTTATTTTAATATTTAGAACATAATATCATGTTTATTTAAAAATCCTTGATGAATAGAACTTACTTAAAATACAGGAAGATGTATTTTTTCACTACATTCTTTTTTATCTATAGTGCCATTGAGAAAAAAATATGAAAATATGACAGAACAGATACACCACTATAAATGTGACCACGTAGGACAATATATCTACCCTAGTGTTCAAATTTAATGTGGATATTTACCTACAAAATGGATCTCTTCTCTGAAGAAAAGTAACTACAAGAAAAAGAATAGTCACAAGTTAACGTTCTCCTGGATTCACTAGTTAGATTCATTTGGTTAGTCATCCAGCATTTATTGAGAAACAGCTGTATTCCAGGATACATTAGATGCTGGGGATACAAAAATAAATAAAACAGGACTCCTGTCAACAAAGAGCATACACAGGTCAAAGCTTTCTTTTGTGTCACATTTGTATCTTGGAAAACTAGCTTATCAGCAACTTGACAGAGTATAATTCATAGAAATAATTTTCTCTTCAGTCCAATTCAAGTGGAATTCTGGAAAATTTTTGAAATGTTCTTTATATCAATTGAACAGAATGAACTGTTAATGATACCTTAATTTCGAGTATACAAAAATTATTTTTAAATTCTCTAACAGAATAATTTTTAAGCTATTAGTATAGGCTGATTTCTTAGAAAATTAATATGAAGTGCAGCAACAGTAATTAAATCTTTAAATTGTATTTTTAAGTCTTTCTATTCAGTGATTTATAAAGGGAGTTTTATATAATTTTATTTAAAATGGATTATTAACTTTGGTCCATTTCATGGTGATTTTGTAACATTGTTTAATATAATGTGAATCAAACTATAAGTACTGACTTCTTATTTTCAGAATTTTACAGTAATTATATAGACTTTTTTTGAAATGTACACAGTACACACCCATTGTTTATTGTTGGTATCATGCATAGTAAATAAAAAGTGATGTAAAACTTCATTCAAATGACAGTGGAATAAGATATATGTGCTTTTGAAGACCAAAAATGTGAAAAAGTATAAATAAAACAATAGATTTTATACTGAGTAGTATTAACCTCTGGGTAATATACATGGGAGGAAATGTTACAAGTTGTATCTAGTATAGTGAATAGTATAAATGAGTTAAAGATTCAGCTCAGCATTGTTTTATGGTAAGTAAAGAAAATGAAGGACACAGTGACAAAGTAGAAATGTGGGATTAAGGTAAATGATAAATGGTCTGATTCTTTTTACTTTTATTTTACTAGTATTTAACATGTATTTCACAATACCATATGATTCACAGGTGACACACTCCAGAGGGGGAATCCATGCTTAGTAGATGAAAAACTACTATTTATATAAAATAAATCTTAGAAGTGGCAAGTACAGCCGAAGTCATCTCAGCATCAAAATTTCATAAACGGAAAAGAAAAATAAAAAGAGAGAAGAAAGGAATGATAGTTTTGTTGTAAGGATAAGCCTATGCGATTTCAATGATTTATCATAATGGGAAGGCAGTGAGTAAAGAGAGAAAAATGAGAGCTTTAGCAGAAAGTACTTAGCATAAAACTTCAAAGAGACTTTCCATAATGTCTGTGATCCTAGTTATAAAGAAAAAAGAAAAGAAAATATCCATCTACTTAAATCTAAAACAAATGGTCATTTATATGGCATAAGTATTCTTTGTCCAGGCAGGAGGATCAAACCTTAGAAAAGAAAGAAGATAACAATTCCTTCTTCAGAACACAAAGAAAACTCGATTTCATGCTTACACTTTCTAATGTTAGGGAGGCAGTATGAGCTTCATTATTCTAAATTCTCTGTGTTCTCAGTTTTGAGAACTGGACAAGCCAAATCTATACACACCCTAATGATTTACATGGATACATTTGTTTCTATTCCCAACCATAATATATCACTAATTCTTAAGACTTCAGGAGTTAAGAGAAGACAGTTTTCATTTCCCTCAATATCTTCATGGCTTTATGGCCACAAAAAGTGACATGTGATGATTTACAAAGAGTTGGATATTATTTTTTTGAGTTGAACAATATTTTGAATGTGAATTGGTGATTTCAGCATTCTTACTGCACCTTAATTTTTCAAAGCATATAATACATATCAATTCATTTAATCATCTTGGCCTTGGCCATGACATGCTTTGTTATATCACAAATAAAAGCACAATGACAAAAACATTAAATGACTGACCTAAGAGCTCAAACATTTCAAAGACAAATGTGCCAAATAAGCCAGGTTCTATTTGACCAAAGAATACATTTTGAAAAAACATAAAAACTTCTCCTCTTACTATCAGGGAATTCAGATGATCATTCAGACTCAAGTCACTAATTTAGAAGACCTGTCTTGGGAGATCACCTGTATCTTCATCTTGTGAGTCAGTGTCAAGTAACATTTGGGTCAACCTCATAGTATTTGTGTTCTCCCTCATGCTAGCATCAGATGATCACACACCTATGAAAATTACACAAATAGTATATACTCACTATGGAATGATGAAAGGCAAAATAGATTGAGTCATGATGCCTAAATTTTCTTTGAAACACCTCAGTATAAGCAATGTGACATAGTGCATACATAAGGCAACACCCAAGGGCCCACCAAGAAAGCATATTTGCAAAGCGGTCAATTGACAGGCTAATCATAACACCCAGTCTTAACGCAGAAAGATGCAGCATGCTATGAGAATGGGCCAAACTTGGAAGGTGGCTACCCAGCCCTCCTAAAATTTCTGTCTTTGATCAATAGCCAAAGTTTTGCTAATTTGATTGTTGGATATCTAAATCCAACCAACTGGGTTTTTATTGGTGAAACTAGTGACATATCTTGTTAATTTGTAAATTTACTTTATTTACATAAGATTATCTTAATGTTTTATTTTCTCTAAATCAGTTTATTGTAAGAATACAGTATATAATACTCTTCACATACAAAATTAGTGTTAATAAACGAGGTAATTGGTAAGACTTACTGTCAATAGTAGATCATTAATAGTTAAGTCTTTGGAGAGTCGAAGTTATATGTGAATTTTCAACTATACCCTTAACCTCTGTGTTGTCAAGGGTCAATTTTATTAATAAGGTCCCATTTCACTCTCAAAGGTTTCTGGGTTTACCTGATAAATTATGTGGTCAGTCTTACTTTCAGGTCACATGAATTTTCACTTCTGTGCTTGCCTCTTTAATAATGGGCTCCCACATTGATAGTTTTTATTATGGACATATGGGATAGGAGATAGGAAACTTTTCCTTTTGGGCCTCTATTATCTATGATGTCTCAAAATTATCAGTTTGTTCTGCTATCCTGATATGTCATCCCATCTAAAAGAACTATCAAATATGGCGATGGTAATCCCCAGTAGGTAGGTTTAAGAATATAAAAGAAACCAAATGTACTTTCAAATTTATGGCCTGCTCTCATAACTCTATAAGTCAGTTCCTCTACAGAATGTTTTGTAATTTTAAAAATAAGACAGCATAGCATTTCTTTTCAATTTGTAATTTGTTCAGTTTTCTAAGAGCTTTTTTTAAAAAAAAAATTATAAATAGAAAAAAAATAAGATGGGATAAAAGGTGCTCTAATTCCAACATAAATGTGCTGATGTGGAAGTAAATCAAGATTAAATTTTAAAATGTCTTAATCCAAAAAATCGTATTCAAAAAAAGCGCTAAAATACTTCTTATTTATCCAGCTACATATATGCCAGTATTAAATCAACCACTAGAATCATATACATTTTAGCCTATATTAAACCTTAATCAATGTTCTGAATCTTTATCATAATGTCTTATAATAATTAAATTGATGGAATTTAAATTCTTCTTAAGTACATAAATTTAACCATATTATCCAAACCAAAATGCATTTGTAGCAACGTACTTCAAGGCCAACATTTGAAATTTTTGTTTTCTGAAAGTAAATAAAATGGTTTGGAGCTCTCATTTAAATAGATTCTAGATCTGTGGTTCAGTTTTGGCAATGATAAGTTTTCTTGGTACATCAGTGTTACCATAATGGTTAAGGAACTTATGAACATAGCATTTGTGGTAGCCAGCTTACAATTGAGAATCGAAAGATGCATTTTCAGAATCATAAATAAAGCTAAATACCCTCTTATTCAAGAGAAGGAATATCCAAAACCTGACCAATTGTACAAGAATCCCAATTAACGAAGACATTTCTTACTAGTGTGCAGGCCAGTATGTGATTACTGTACAATTGTGGTAGCAGATCTCTGTAGACTTACTATCTTAGACAATGCCCTTTTAATCTCAGTGAGTTTCAACCATTTTTACATTAAACATGGCAAATTAACTTGAACATTAACCAATAACCCATAAATTTATTTATGAAACAGGCTTACCAAGAACAAACTGGTAAGTTGATTAAAATATTATATTTACTGGTCATGGAACTTTATTGAAAAGATTTTGAATTCCTGTGAATACTAATGAATCAGGGAAAAAAGTTCACAACACAGTGAGTTACAAGGTTACAACTGAATGAAATGTGAACAACCAACAATTTCTCATTTCAACTCATAGCATACTCATCTCTCAAGAGTTCTATATTAGTTTCTATTAGAAATGTATAAAACATTGCTTTCAGAATTTGACAGACTACTGATAATTGTCTATAACTTATGAAAAGTGGCCATGAAACACCACAAAACAAATCCATCTAGACAACTCTGCTGTCATACCAAAATGTAGAAAGGAATAAAACAAAAACTCTAAAAAATATAATCACTTAACCTAAGTTTCTTTGCCTTATCAGCAATTAGTGAACAGTTTAAGAGATAAAGAAATGAATGACAGTTAAATTCTCACCATTCCCATTATAACTGCATATTAAACATACTGAAGATTAAGTTGCTAGAAATGCCTTTCAAATCCCAAATTTGTAAATATAAATTATTTTATCCTTCAATTAAGCAAAGGGAAACTAATAGACATCAGTAATGTATACTTAATATCTGCAAGAAATGGATACCCTGTAAAGAGCACTAAATCAGAAGTTAGGAGATATCATAGGAGTCTCACCTCTATTCAACTATTCTTATTTTATTCTTAACCATGGGAAGCCTAGACTCTAAGTAGGTTCATACCCTTACTGAGCCACTTGCTGATCATGTGATTTTAGGCAAGTTACTAACCCTCCCTCTGCCTCAGACTGCTCATATGTTATATGGGCATGACAGGTAATAGTTTTGATTTGAATAGTTAAGTGTGTTAATTCATACAAAGATATTTAAAACAATGCCTTGGCACACAGAGTATTTAATAAATACTGTTAGTATTTCTTTGACTCTGTAATGTACTTTGTTTTATGAAAATTTTAAGACAAGTGTTGCATAACAAATATGGACCTAGTTTCCCCCTCCTCCTACAAGCTCACTTGAGTAGACCTGATTTCTAGGATCCTTAAACTTCAAAGAATATGTACATTCTCCTAAACTTCTAAAGATCATGGATAACAAGACAGTCATTTTCAAACCTTTTATCTTACTCAATATTGCATGGCTGAAGCAATCATAAAGTAATCTTATTTAAACTTGTATTTGGGGGGGGGGATGTGTGGCTCAGTTGGTTAAGTGTCTGTCTTCTGCTTGGGTCATGATCTCAGGGTCCTGGGATGGAATCCTGCATTAGGCTCTCTGCTCAGTGGACAGTCTGCTTCTCCCTCTGACTCTCCCTTTGTGCCCTCCCCTTTCTCTCTTTCTCAAATAAATAAATAAAACCTTAAAAAAATACACCTGGATCTTTTCAAACAGAATATGTATCTACAAAGAAATACCAAGGGAATATATAATACCACAAAACAACCATTAACACATCTATGTACAAGTATAATCATATAAAAAATTGAGGGGATATAGAAAAGCAAATCAATAATTAAAATAAAGCAAACAGAACTCTGTAGTAGAAAACAGAGGTCACTACATTTTAAAGTAAAGCATGATAGAGATATCTCAATAGAATGATTTGAGAACCACTACTCAAAACGATAAATAAGGGTGACTTTTTAAACATTTGTATCTCCATGATTTGTGTGAATAAACTTAGACCATGGATTCTACCACTGACGTGGCTGTTGAGTTGATTTAAGTCAACTCCAGCACTAGAGACTGAGAAATTCCAGCTGTCATTCTTGACAAACTGCTTCTTTTGTTAAGAGGTTCTTCTCTAAGGTTGCTTTATGATAGCTGAGACATAGCGATTTTATTATAACCAAAGACTCAATTTCACAGGTTTTTGTAAAGCCATCTGAAAGTTACATGCATCAGTTTTATCTTTGTGAAAAAAAATTACTACTAACACTATGTACTTAAGAAAGCTCACAGTGGTTTTGCCCAAGGGGAAAACATTGCTTTTGTCACCACACTGAAAGAAAAAATACCTTGAAACACCTTGAAACAAAAAGTCATCCATCAAATTCATCTTACTTAATTAGAAACTAGTCATAGCTGTCTGGCAATGTGAATGTCTAAACTGATACACATGAGATTTTCTCATATAAGAATTCTGTATAAGATATAATCATATTAAAACGAAGACCTTAAAAAAATGGAAATCTTGGTCTCCAATTATGGAGATAATCAAACTTCAAGTGGTAAGCAGAAGTAAGAGCTCACAGGAGTTTCAACCCATTTGTAGGTTCAAGAATCTAATGACTGGAATTCTACTGCTGTTTTGGATTCAGGAGATGAGAAACATGAGCACAGCATCTTTAATACCGCCTGAAAATCTACTTCCTCCTTGGAAAAAGAACACACTCGGCTGTTGAACCAGATATAGAAAGGGTTCTAAAAACCAAAACAAAATAAGATAAAAAGCAGAGAAATCAAAATTCCAGGAAAGGATCAAGCATGAGAATACAATTTGAATATATATCGTCTTTGTTTTGTTTTTATTGTTCTTGTATAGTTTTCTTTTTTTTTTTTTAAGTACAAATCCTTGGGGTGCTAGGGTGACTTAGTTGGTTAGGTGGCCCGATCTTGATTTCAGCTCAGGTCATGATCTCAGGGTCCTGGGGTCCAGGCCCCTGTTGGTCTCTACTCTCAGTGGGAATTTGCTTAAGGAGTCTCTCTCTACCCCTCTCCCTGCTCATGCTCACACTCTCTCCCTCTCTCCCTCAAAACAAAACAAAACAAAGTACAAACCCTTTTTACTTCAAATTGTTAAAACTATCTTTTCCTAAAATTGTAACTAAAGATTAACAGAATTGTATATTTTATTTAAAATTTTTCTCCTTATCACTATATTCCCCAACAGAACCATTCTGTAAGAATAAAATTAAACTCAGAAAGAAGTGATATGCAATGATGAAGGAATAAATTATTAAAATGTTAATAAATCTAAATAAGTATTCACTGATAATAAAAATAAAAGTAAAAAAAGAATAATAATTCAAATATAAGGCATAAGACACAGAAAAACTTAGGAATAAACAACTTTTTAATTCCCATGGTTGCCTTTAAGTAAAACTGGAACCAAAATGGTGACCTTGTTCCTTACTTACATACTCAATATACATGTAACAAAATCACCAGAAACTCAGAAACTATGGCTATACTTTATTACAACAATTTAAATGAAATGGAAAATAATGTGGATAAATAATAAGCTACTTCAGCAGCAAAGGCTCTAAAAACCTTTTTAAAAATCTTAAAAAAAGATTTAATTTAAAAGGCAGGAGAACAGTTGTGTGTGATTCAAAAAGAACACTAAAGTCAAGATAATTTGTAATTATCTACGAGGTTATTAAAATGACCCAGAACAAAGGTTTTCAGCATGATAATCACATTATTTTGCTAATACAAGCGAAAAAAAAAACCTGTCTATATACCTATTTAACAATCATGTATAAATGAGACTGTTCATTTTGATCATCCTTTTATTTTTTTATTTTCTTAAGAAAGCTTTACTCTTTTTTAAAAAATATTTTTTTTATTTATTTGAGAAAGAGAGATACTGAGGGAATGAGTGATAGGAGGGGCAGGGAAAGAAGCAGACTCCTACCAGAACAGGGAGCCCAACTCAGAACTCAATTCCAGGACCCTGTGATTATGACCTGAGCCAAAGGCAGACACTTAACTGACTCAGCCACCCAGGCGCCCTTGATCACCCTTTTAAACTCAGAGAAAATGTCTATGATTTGTCTATATGTATACATAAATATATGCTGAATGAAAAAACATATAAATATTTACCTATGGACTCCAGGAAACAAACTGGGGGTATTAGAAGGGAGGGGGCTGGGGGGGGAATAGGTAAGCCTGATGATGGGTATTAAGGAGGGCACCAATTGCATGGAGCACTGGGTATTATACACAAACAATGAATCATGGGGCACTACATCAAAAACTAATGATACTGTATGGTGACTAATACAATTTAATAAAAAAAATTTAAAAATTGCCATAATTTATAAATAAATAATAAATAAAAGTAAGAGGAAACTAATACACTTGACAAAAATAGTAGAAAAAACAGGAGGAGGAAAATAGAGTAAAGACATTCTTGAGTTCTTTTACTGTTCCAGAGAAGGATTAAAATGTGAACTAAATTCAGGCTTCTTGAGTCATACACAAATATTTAAATCCATAACACTAGATAGAAATAAAAGGTAGGGAGATACGATGTGGGGTGAGAAAATGGAAACTACAATACAAAATAGTTGAAATTATTACAAACATATCAGCAATTATAATAATTACCAAAAAGTCACTTATCTATTAAAAAATATATAATTTTAGCCTACATTTAAAAAAAGAAAATCCGTGTATATTCTGTTGACAAGAGTTTTGCAAAAATGAATGGCCAACACACATAAATAAACTAGGACAAGGAAATTAAATAGAAACTAAATGAAATGGAAAGGGAAAAACTCAAGTGTTACTTTTTGCATAAGTGTGATCACCTGCATAACAGATGAATAAGCATCTGTAGAGAAATTATTATAGCCACAAGAAAGTTCGACAAAATTTCTAAATTAAAGGTTAACATGTAAAAATCAACTGCACTGATATATAGTAACAACAAATAAGTGGAAAAGTACATTTTAAAAATATGTAAGGTCCTGAAAATTTTAATCTGGTATTTCTCTATTAAAAAATAATAAATGTAGGGATAGACATGTTGTTTGAATAACTGGAAAGTTATACCATGTTTTCTGATGGAACGACTCAGAGGTTCAATATGTTAAAGACACTGGTTCTACCCAAACTGATCTATAACTCCAATGAATTTCAATTATAATTACAAAAGGGGTGTGTGTGTGTGTGTGTGTGTGTGTGTGTGTACAATGTAACAAGTTTATTCTTAAATTCATATGGAAGAGTAAAGAGCAAAAATAATCAAGAAAAGTTTAAGGACGTAAAAGAAAAGTGACTTGCCCTACTAGATACCAAAACTCATTATAAAGTTAAGAAAAAAGTAAATGCCTGATAATAATTTATGTTTTAGACAAATCAGAACAAAGGATACAGAAAAATACTTATACATACATAAGAACATATTAAATTAAAGATGTAATATAATTATAAATGAACAAGGAAAAGTTATGATGGATAAGTAAGTAATGGTAGAGAAGTTTGCTACCATAGAGAAAAAAGTTAGATTGTGAATGTATACCATCCATAAATGTAAACTCCAGATGATCTGAATACAAATCTAAATATGAAAAACAGAACATCAAAGTTTCTAAGAAAATATAAGAGGATATATTTATGATCTCAGTATCAGAAACATTTCTTAAATACCATAAAAACTGAAATTCATAAAGACATATTTTGGCAAAAATGAACTATTGGGACTTCATCAAGATAAAAAGCTTCTGCATAGTGAAAGTAACAATCAACAAAACCAAAAGGCAGCCTATGGAATGGAAGAAGATATATGCAAATGACATATCTGCTAAAGGATTAGTATCCAAAATCTATAAGGAACTTATAAAACTCAACATCCCAAAAAACAAATAATCCAGTTAAGCAATGAGTAGAAGACATGAATAGACATTTTTCCAAAGGAGACATACAGATGGCTAACGGGCACATGAAAAGATGCTCAAATTCACACATCAGGGAAACAGAAATCAAAATCACAATGAGATATCACCCCGCACCTGTCAGAATGGCTAAAATCAACAAAAAAAGAAACAATAGGTGTTAGCCAGTAAGCAGAAAAAGGGGAACACTCTTACACTGCTGGTAGGAATGCATACTGGTGTAGCCACTCTGGAAGTTCCTCAAAAAGTTAAAGAAAGGAGATCGGAAGATGGCGGAAGGCCAGGTGACCCCATTTCGGGGAGTCCCCTGAAGTGAGCTCAATTCCTGCAAAAAACACTAGAGGAACACCGTGAGCACCCATGAAATCAGCCTGAAATGTAATATTTCACACTTCTGGATCACTGCGGGGAACAAAGAGCATCAGCAAAGAGGTAAGAGTGGAGTGAGAACTATCTGAGGGATATCCAAAGACAAGGGGCACAGGGGAGGAAGCCCGCAGAGGCGACCCATTGGAAATCAATACCCCAGCACGAAAGTACTCTGTGTCTGGGGAACAAGAGCAGATTATGGTCTGATTCAAAGCAAACAGAAACAGACTGCCTGAGGGGCAGCCAGGGAAATGGGGATATAGATCACAAAGAGAAAGTGCGCCCCGTGCAGCGTGAGGAAACACTGAGAAGCCGGCAGAGCGGAGTCTATTTTTCCGCCGCAGGTTTCCTTTCATTTTTTTTTTCTTTCCTCCTCTGCTTTTCTTTGCTGATTCTCTCCCCACTGTGGGCCAGGCATGGACACCCCAGGGAAGGTGACTTTGCAGACTTGCGCGGGAGGTGCGAGGCCTTGGGACCTCAGACCTTCCTGCGTGGGGAATCACCCAAGACTCCCTGGGCACAGACAAGGTCACATGACCCAAAATCAGTTGTGGTTTTCGTGGCGTGGGAATGAAATAACAAGCAGGAGCTTTGGATAGGAATCAAACCAGCGTCTGTGCCCACCCGGGTGTGACAGGTGGCCAAGGGAGAGGATACAGGGAGAGGCTGTGGGCCCTCCCCCCATCGTCCAGAGGGTTGCTAATTAGGGGTTCTCTCTGAGAAGGAGGTCTGGGCCCAGATATCTTGCTCCAACCTGACTTTCTTAACAGCTGCAAAAGGCTGTAAAAGAACAAACCCTTTAGAGAACTGAACCCTGACAACCTGGTTACCATAAACTCCAGTCCCTAGGAAGGGGACAGAGAGACGCAGCCCAGGTAGAAGGGACTGAAAAACAGCGCGGCAGGCCCTGCCCACAGAAGGCAAGCCAGAAGCACAAGAGGACAGCACCCAAACTGTAAAACCCCAACATCTGGGGGAAAGACAATATATTAAACTCCTGGTACTGCCCCAAAAGCTGTACACTTTATTGATACAGTGTTTCACCTTATTTGCTTTTTAATTTTTTTCTATTTTTACTATTAAATTTCCACTTTAAACTTAAAAATTCATTCTCACAGTTTTTGTTCTTTTAATTTTTAACCCACTTTTTATCACAACGTGATACTTAATACAACACTCCATAACAATTTTTTACCTTGAAATTTTTTCAAACACATACCTGTGTTTTCTTTTGTTGTTGCCTCTCATTTGTTTACCTGATTTTTCCCTCTCTTCTCCCTTCTTTCCATTATTTTTTCTTTTAAATATATATAAGTTATAAGCTTCAAGGTCATCCTACATCCCTATCCAATACTACCCCTATATACAAGCAGTTCTAATCTCCCTATATCGTTAGAAAGTGGGCTCCTCCAACAATAACAAGACAAACTCGGGAGGATCTGAAATACTTTCCTTGCCCACAAGGAGTGTCTGCCCTCACCTTCCAACCCTAGTCTGTCAGTCTTTCTATGCAATTGTTTTTGCCTTTGTATTATGTAAATATGGTCTTGGGGGTCATCCAGGTTGGGATTAGCGTTTTGATCTCGTCATTTATTCTTGAAGGCCTTTTTCGTTACCCGGCACTAGTTTTGTACCATATAAATCCTACCACTGGGCCCCACTCTGGCAGGGGTTTCTTTTCTTGCTTCCTTTCTCCTCTTCTCTTTTTCCTTTCTTCTTCCTTTTCAGTGGTGAATTCTAATTGCTCCAAAACCTTCCAGCAACCAATTCACCTGGATAGTGGCTGATATATTTAGCTATACACCCCCTCAACCACATGTCGCCACAATGACTCAGAGGAGTAACACTCAACAGAAGAAGAACCCTGAAACTGCAAGCCCGATCACAGAATTACTGGAAATGAACATAAACAATATGACAGAAATGGAATTCAGGGCAGCAATTGTCCAAGCAATGGCTAATTTGGAAAAGAACATTATTCCCAAAATGGAAGCCCTAATAACAGAAGTGAAAGCAGAGGTTAGAAAGGCTATTAATGAGATGCAATCTAATTTAAATATGCTAATAGCTAGAGTAAGTGAAGCTGAAGATCGTATCAGTGATTTAGAAGACAGATGGGTCAAGAAGGAGGAGCAAGAAAAGTCTTGGAGCAAACAGCTACAATCCCATGAAAAGAGAATAAGGAAAATAAATGACATTATGAAACGCTCCAATATCAGCATTATTGGAATCCCCGAAGGAGTTGAGAGAGAAGCCTAGAAGATATAGTTGAACAAATCATGGATGAAAATTTCCCTAATCTGGGGAATGAAACTAATGTTCATGTCCTAGAGGCAGAGAGGAAACCCTCCAAGATCAATGAGGCCTGAAAAACCTCCAGGTACATAATTGTGAAACTTGTGAATCATAAAACCAAAGAATACGTCTTAAGGGCAGCTAGGGAGAAGCGATCCCTTACCTATAGATGGAGGACCATCAGAATAACATCACACCCTTCCAAAGAAACCTGGCAAGCCAGAAATTGCTGGCAAGACATATTCAGGAAATTATATGACAAAAATATGTAACCAAGGATAATGTACCCAACAAGGTTGACTTTCAGAATGGAAGAAGAAATAAAGAGTTTCCAGGATTTCCATATCTAAAAGATTATGCAACCACCAAGCCAGCACTACAAGAAATTATAAGAGGAGTTCTATAAAAGAGAAATGAACACAAGAATGACACAGAACAGAAATTTACAGAGGTAATTTATAGAAAAATGAACATCACAGGCAACATGATGTCAATATAAACTTATCTATCAATAATCACTCTCAATGTGAATGGCCTAAGTGCTCCAATAAAAAGGCACAGGGTTGCAGACTGGATAAAACGACAGGACCCATCCATATGCTGTTTACAAGAGACACATTTTGAATCTAAAGACACTTCCAGATTGAAAGTGAGGGGATAGAGGACCATCTTCCATGCCAACGGACCCCAAAGAAAGCCGGGGTAGTGATTCTCATATCAGACAAATTGGATTTTAATCTAAAGACTGTAGTCAGAGACACAGAAGGACACTACATCATTCTCAAAGGGTCTATACACCAAGAAGATAAAACAATTGTAAATTTTTATGGTCCCATGGGAGCAGCCAACTACATAAGCCAACTGTTAAGCAAAATAGTCATATTGATAGAAATACATTAATTGTAGGAGATCTTAACACACCAGTGTCAGCAATGGACAGATCATCTAAACAGAAAATCAACAAAGAAAAAAGAGCCTTGAATGACACATTAGACCAGATGGATCTCATAGATATATTCAGAACATTTCACCCTAAAATAGCAGAATATTCATTCTCAAGTGCACATGGAACTTTCTCCAGAATAGACCACATACTAGGTCACAAATCAGGGCTCAACCGATACCAGAAAACTGAGATTATTCCCTGCATATTCTCTGACCACAATGCCATGAAACTGGAACTCAACCACCATAAAAAGTTCAGAAGAAAATCAAACACTTGGAAGCTAAGGACGATCCTGCTCAAGAATCTGTGGATCAACCAGGAAATCAAAGAAGAACTGAAACACTTCATGGAAACCAATGAGAATGAAGACAAATCTATCCAAAACCTATGGGCAGACCTAATGGGGAAATACATAGCCATCCAAACCTCACTCAAAAAAACTGAAAAATCCTGAATACACCAACTCTCATTACACCTTAGAAAAATGGAAAATCAATAAAAAATTAAACCCCCCACACAAGATGGGAAATAATTAGGATTAGAGCAGAGATGAATGAATCAGAAACTAGAGATACAGTAGAACACATCAACGAAACTAGAAACTGGTTCTTTGAAAGAATCAATAAGATCGATAAACCACTGGCCAAACTAATCCAAAAGAAAAGGGAGAAGACCCAAATTAATAAAATTACGAGTGAAAGGGGAGAGATCACAACTAACACCAAGGAAATAGAAACAATCATCAGAAAATACTATCAACAATTATATGCCAATAAGTTTAACAACCTAGAAGAGATGGATACATTGCTAGAAACCTATAAACTCCCAAGACTGAAACAGGAAGACATTGACAATTTGAACAGACCTATATCTAGTAACGAGATTGAAGCAGTGATCAAAAACCTCCCCAAAAACAAGAGTCCAGGACCAGATGGATTCCCTGGGGAATTCTACCAAACATTCAAAGAAGAAATAATGTCTATTCTCCTGAAGCTCTTTCAAAAAATAAAAACAGAAGGAAAACTTCCAGACTCTTTCTATGAAGCCAGCATCACTCTAATCCCCAAACCAGACAAAGACCCCATCAAAAAGGAGAACTTCAGACCAATATCTCTGATGAATATGGATGCTAAGATTCTCAACAAGATCCTTGCTAACAGGATCCAACAATACATTAAAAAGATTATCCAGGGGCGCCTGGGTGGCTCAGTTGGTTAAGCGACTGCCTTCGGCTCAGGTCATGATCCTGGAGACCCGGAATCGAGTCCCACATCGGGCTCCCTGCTCGGCCGGAAGCCTGCTTCTCCCTCTCTCACTCCCCCTGCTTGTGTTCCCTCTCTGGCTGTGTTTCTCTCTGTCAAATAAATAACATCTTTAAAAAAAAAAAAAAAAAAAAAAAAGATTATCCACCATGACCAGGTGTGATTTATCCCAGGGATGCAAGGGTGGTTCAACACTCGCAAATCAATCAATTGATAGAACAAATCAAAAAGAGAAGAGAGAAGAACCACATGGTACTCTCAATTGATGCAGAAAAGTCATTTGACAAAATACATCATCCGTTCCTGATCAAAACTCTTCAAATTATAGGAATAGAGGGAACATTTCTCAACCACATAAAACCTATCTACGAAAAACCCACAGCGAATATCATTCTCAATGGGGGAAAACTGAGCCTTCCCTCTGATATCAGGAACAAGACAAGGATGCCCACTCTCATCACTACTGTTCAACATAGTGTTAGAAGTCCTAGCAACAGCAGACAACAGAAAGAAATAAAAGGTATCCAGCTTGGCAAAGAAGAAGTCAAACTCTCTCTCTTTGCAGATGACATGACACTCTATGTGGAAAACTCAAAAAACTCTACCCCCAAACTACTAGAACTCATACAACAATTTGGTAATGTGGCAGGATACAAAATCAAAGCACAGAAATCAGTTGCATTCTTATACACTAACAATGAAAATATAGAAAGGGAAGTCAGAGAATCAATTCTGTTTACTATAGCATCAAAAAACAAAAGATACTTAGGAATAAACCTAACCAAAGAAGTGAAGGATCTGTACTTGAGGAACTACAGAACACTCATGAAAGACATTGAAAAAGACATAAAAACGTGGAAGAGCATTCCATGCTCATGGATCGGAAGAATAAACATTGTTAAAATGTCTATACTGCCCAGAGCAATCTATACCTTCAATGCCATTCCAATCAAAATTCCACCAACATTCTTCAAAGCGTTGGAACAAACAATCCTAAAATTTATATGGAACCAAAAAAGACCCCAAATTGCTAAGGAATTGTTGAAGAAGAAAAACAAAGCTGGGGGCATCTCGTTACCTGACTTCAGGCTTGATTACAAAGCTGTGAGGACCAAGACAGCATGGTACTGGCACAAAAACAGAGAAATAGACCAATGGAACAGAGTAGAGAGTCCAGATATGGACCCACAAATCTATGGGCAAATCATCTTCCTGCAAATAAGCAGGAAAAAAATATCCAGTGGAAAAAAGACAGTCTCTTCAATAAATGGTGCTGGGAAAATCGGACAGCTACATATAGAAGAATGAAACTAGACCATTCTCTTACACCACACACAAAGGCAAACTCAAAATGGATGAAAGACCTCAAGGTGAGACAGGAATCCATCAAAATCCCGGAAAAGAACATAGGCAGTAACCTCTTTGATATCGGCCACAGCAACTTCTTTCAAGACACGTCTCCAAAGGCAAAGGAGACAAAAGTGAAAATGAACTTTTGGGACTTCATCAAAATAAAAAGCTTCTGTACAGCAAAGGAAACAGTCAATAAAACAAAGAGGCAACCCACAGAATGGGAGAAGATATTTGCAAATGACACTACAGACAAAGGGCTGGTATCCAAGATCTATAAAGAACTACTCAAACTCAACATCCAAAAAGAAGCTGAACACATCAAAAAATGGGCAAGAGACATGAAGAGGCACTTCTCCATAGAAGATATACAAATGGCTAACAGACACGTGAAAAAACGTTCAGCGTCACTAGCTATCAGGGAAATTCAAATCAAAACCACGCTGAGATACCACCTTACACCAGTCAGAATGGCCAAAGTTAACAAGTCAGGAAACAACAAGTGTTGGAGAGGCTGCAGAGAAAGGGGAACTCTCTTACACTGTTGGTGGGAAGGCAAGCTGGTACAGCCGCTTTGGAAAACAGTGTGGAGATTCCTTAAAAAATTAAAAATAGAAATACCCTATGACCCTGCAATTGCACTACTGGACATTTACCCCAAAGACACAGATGTAGTGAAAAGAAGGTGCATATGTACCCCAATGTTCATAGCAGCAATGGCCACAATCGCCAAACTGTGGAAAGAGCCAAGGTGTCCTTCAACAGATGAATGGATAAAGAAGATGTGGTACATATATACAATGGAATACTAGGCCTCCATCAGAAAGGTTGAATATCCAACTTTTGTAGCAACATGGAAGAGATTATGCTGACTGAAATAAGCCAAGTAGAAAAAGTCAAGTATCACATGGTTTCACTTGTGGTGCATAAGGGGTAATATAGAAGATAGTAGGAGAAGGAAAGTAAATGGGAAGTAGGGTAATTCAGGAAGAGAAATGAAACATGAGAGACTTTCGACACAGAAACAAACTGAAGGACTTAAAGGGAGGGGGTTGAGGTGTGGGAGAGCCTGGTGGTGGGTACTGAGGGCACCTACTGCATGGAGCACTGGATGTGGGGCAAGGGCAATGAATCTTGGAACACTGAAAAAATAAAATCAATTTAAAGTAAAAAAAAATGTTAAAGAAAGATCTATCCGATGACTCAGCAATTGCATTACTAGGCATTTACCCAAAGAATACAAAAACACAGATTTGGAGGGGGTCCATGCCCCTGATGTTTATGGCATCATCACGGTTAATAGGCAAACTCTGGAGAGAGCCCAAAGATCCACCAACTGATGAATGGATAAATAAGGTGTGTGTGTGTGTATGTGCACGTGGAATATTACACAGCCATCAAAAAGAAGTAAATCTTACCATTTGCAATGACTTGGATGGAGCTACAGTGTATCACGCTAAGAAAAATAAGGTAGTCAGAGAAAGACCAGTACCATATTAGTTCACTCATATGTGGAATTTAAGAAACAAAACAAATAAACACATGGCATGGGGGAAAAACAGAGAAAGGGTAATGAGCTATAAGAGACTCTTAATGACAGAGAACAAACTGAGAGTTGATGGAGGGAGGTGAGTGGGGAGTGGGTTAGATGACTGATGGGTATTAAGGAGGGCACTTGCTATAATAAGCACTGGGTGCTGTATGCAATGATAAATCATTGAATTCTACTCCTAAAACCAATGTTTCACAGTATTTTAACTAACTAGAATTTAAATAAAAATTTGAAAAAGGAATATGTTCACATGCAATAAGTACCTTCTCTGTTTTGCTGTACTAAGTATCCACCGTGTAAGTATTATTGTTATCCCCATCATATAAATGAGACCCAGAGAAGTTAAGGTGCTTAAGGTCTTAGGATTTACACGTAACCAGGACTGGATCCAAAGTTCATGTTCTTCACAATCTTTTATTTTCCCTACTTAACTCAGTTAAAATGAAAAGCTCCAGTATACCACAAATTTAATTTAAACATAAGCCAGAAACTGAGAGAAAATTGTCAACCTCTAACCCACAAATGATTACTATTTTAAAAATACTAAGAACTCTCAAAAATTATTGAAGAAAAACACTTCAGTAAAGGTAGTCAGGTATAACAGTAATCACAGATATCACATTAAAGCTACAGGAATATGCCCATGTACATTCACTAGGTTGGCAAAAATTTTTAAGTATGCCAAAGCAAGTATTTGTGAAGCTGTAGAGAGACACTTTCAACAGGCTGCTGATGACAGTAAAACTAAAGGAACACTTTTACAGTTACCTGGAAAGCAGGAATACTGCAGATCTAATGAATTACAGCTTTAAGGAATTTAGGATATTTCCTACTGAAGGAGATGTATACAAAGATTTTTACCAGATCACTTATAATATCAAAACTTTTGAAAGTTAAAAGTCCATTGGCACACGAAAGATGAAAAAGGTAGTTTCTCATACACAGAATGCTATGTAACAATTAAAAGAATGCATAATTTGTGAACACAAATCCATCTAGGGTATATAATGTTGAGTGAATGCTGGAAAAAATACAGTATATCTGCATTCATTTTTCATGAAAATTAAAATATACTAAATATATTCTAAATTTGTAAAACATAGTCTTATGATAAAAATACAAATACCAAAAACATGGTTGGGAGAAAGACAAGAAACTTCAGAATGTTTTTTATCTCTGGAAAGAAAGGGCAAAGAATGGGTTCAGAAGAAATAGAAAAAGAGGCTTCTACCTTATCCCCAATACCTAGCCCTGTAAAAGGTTTGAAGCAAATAGGACCCAAAATGTTAGCATTTAAGAAATGTATGTGTGGTGGAATAATGATTTTCTCATTTTCTGAAATATCCTATATACCTAAATTATTTCATAATTTATTTAAGTTGGTTTTAAGTAGAAGTGTGCAGAAAGAGAAACAGAAGGCTTTAAGTTCCAATAAGAAAGCTATATAAAATGATTTTTTAAAGTCAGAAGAAAGAGGCATTTAAACCACCTAAAAGTTAGAAAAGGAGAATAATAAATAAAGGGCACATCCTTCAAGTAATTCTCCATAAATATAATTTCCATTTTTTTAGACAGACCTTTTGATTAATATTAGACTGTGAAGGTCCAAAGGTTTGACTCTGTGACAAGAAAAGAAACACAGATCAACTTTGTTGCCAGTCAAGGGGAGATCTCCAGGATTTAAAAGGAGACCATGTCAGCATCCTTGTATAAAACAAAGTGAAGCTTAAGAGGTACACTAGTCTTCATCCCCCTCAACTCCCTCAGGAAATAATTTGGAGTTAGCTTTAAAGCATGAAACAATGGAGAATAAAGTATCTAATAATCTAAATCATAAAATATAGATATATATTTTTTAGCCTATATAATTCAATAAAAATCAAAGTTACCAAACTGTCATTGCAGACATTCTTTTAAATAAGAAGTCTGAAGAAATTTTGACCCCAAAAAAAGTAATAATAATTTTTAAAATATTTTTTAAATCTGGGCAACAAGATCAGTATTTTACTCTAAAGTATCCACATTTAAACAATTTTAAGTCCTATATTTGTTCACAAAAATTAGCTATAAAATGTGCTCTTAAATATAAAAAATAAAAGTATGTGTATAGTGAACCTATTAGGTACTGAAGCCAGTTAACTTCTGAAGGATGTATACTAATTATGATGACTAGGTTTAAGTTTGGAAGAGTTTATCTTAAGATATATCTTGGACACCTGGGTGGTTCAGTTGGTTAAGCGACTGCCTTCGGCTCAGGTCATGGTCCTGGAGACCCAGAATCAAGTCCCACATTGGGCTCCCTGCTCGGCAGGAAGCCTGCTTCTCCCTCTCTCAATCCCCCTGCTTGTGTTCCCTCTCTAGCTGTGTTTCTCTCTGTCAAATAAATAAATAAAATCTTTGAAATATATATATATTTTTAAGATAACTCATTTTTTAAGTTATTCCAGGTTCATGTTAAAAAATTCTTGTTGTCAATATTATATCAGGAATACTCCCTCTTGGTTTCTAAATAGTGGGCAAGAAAGGAGGAAGTCTTGTATTCAGTTCACCTGCAAACTGTAGTTAATGATTTAATTTAAAAAGAACTGGAACTACAACATAGCTATGTTTTATTCCATTGGAAAATATTACTTCATTCAACAAAGAATCCTTCCAACCTGTGCTGACAATCACTGCAGCATGATGGTGTAGGTATTTTAAGAATCACTAACCACTGTTCTATACAAGCTCAGAAACTTTAGTGTTTCTCAAAGTGTCATTGGACCACTAGCACCAGAATCACCTAGGGGAGTTTTCAGAAATGCTCATACTTGAACATAACACCACATATTTTGAACATGAATCTCTGAAGAGATTAATGGAATCTGCATATTTTATGTTTTTAAAATGAGTTTTTATTAGAAAAAAATTTAAGAATAACTGATCTATAACTGGCATCTAATTAAAAAATAATCTGTAATTCGTATCTGAAAAAAAAAACAACAAAAACCTGATGTTCACCACATTAAACCAAAGTCTTCAAAGTAAAGTAAGAAGAAAAAGACACACAGTCTTTGTTAGGAGAACAGAGCGTTTTTCCATTTTAAAAACTTCTAATTTATTAAAGTACTGTTGCTTCCACCTAAGCAATAAAGGTACTTCTCTATGTATAAAAAGCAGCATATTTTAAAAAATAAATTCTATAAATTCACAACTATTAGACCATTCTCCTAGGGCCCTGTAAGATGAGTATTTTATAATCATGAAGTGTTTTGTATTACCACTTTTGTAATAATACAAGAGAGTTATTTTTATATTGTGTACCCTAATATAATATAAATGTTAGGGTCATATTTATTTAAGTTGGTTTTAAGTAGAAGTGTGCAGAAAGAGAAACAGAAGGCTTTAAGTTCCAATAAGAAAGCTATATAAAATGATTTTTTAAAGTCACAAGAAAGAGGCATTTAAACCACCTAAAAGTTAGGAAAGGAGAAGAATAAATGAAGGGCACATCCTTCAAGTAATTCTCCATAAATACAATTTCCAGAGAGAAAAAAAGAATAAGCCAATGGTAATTAAGGTCTATGCCAGTTATTTAAATTGGTAAGAGCATGAGACTAATGAAGTCAAAATTGCAGATTTCAGCTGATCCACTAACTTTGACCAAAGTCTTAAAAATACAATTTTTTATGTTTATTGTAGCATTATTTACAACAGCCAATATATAGAAGCAACCTAATTGTTCATCATTAGATGAATGGATGAAGAAGATATGGTATATATTATATAATATGCTAAATGAAATAAGTCAGAGACAAATATCAGATTTCACTTATATGTGGAATCTAAAAAATAAAATAAATGAAAAAACAAACAAAAAATACAGAAGCAGACCAATGAATATAGAGAACTTGTGATCACCAGAAGGGAGAACTGATACTTTACTTATTACTTACATTTCTATACTTTATGTTTTCCATTTAGTACACAGTGGGAATGGCTTAAAAGGCACAAAACTTCACAGATAGGCAGGAAATAGAGGGGAGTAACTTTTATTAAAAGAAAAATTTTCATAGAACATTTCCAATCTTATTATAAGAAGAGCATGTCAAGAACAACAACAACAACAAAACACCATGGGAAATGTGAGATATGTAAGAAGGTTATGTATCCATAGAAAATAAAACGAAGAAGATAAAAATACGTCAAAGTAATGGGTAACAAAAAATAGTATATATGTAATATAGCTAAATACAGAGTAGATCCTCTTACTATCACTTTATATTTAAAGAAGGATCTCTGGGAAGAACATGTAGTTGCTTCTTGTGTTTTTTGTTCACTGTGGGAATCTCTGCCTTTTAAATGGAGTGTACAGAACATTTACATTTAGTGCATTTACTGAAATGGTTGGAATATTACTAGTTGTTTTATATTTGCTCCCCCTACTATTTGTTATTTCTTTTCCTCTTTTCCTGTCTTATTTTAGATTAATTGAAAAAATTTCATGTCTCATTATATTTTATCATCACTATTTGCTTTTTATCTAAACTGTTTCTTTATTGGTTGCTCTAAGGATTATATCATACACATTTAATTTATTATGGTCTACTATTAAATATCATACCACTTCACATATATTAAAAGAATCTTAGAATAATACAGTTCCATTTACTTCCACCCATTCTTCATTTTATTGTCATATATTTCATTTTTTGATAAAAAAATCAAGTATATAATATAAAAAGAACATGATTTAAAGTTCTTATTTTTCTTCTTTTTTATTCATTCTCTCTTAAAACCTAAAGAGAGGTGCCTGGGTAGCTCAATTGGTTAAGTATCTGCCATTGGCTCAGGTCAGGATCCTAGGGTTGTGGGATTAAGCTCCATATCAGGCTCCCTGCTCACCAGGGAGTCTGCTTCTCCTTCTGTCCCTCCCCTGCTCCGCTGCCCCCCTCTCTCTCTCAGAAATAAAATCTTTAAAAAAAAAAAACCTAGGGGGAGCCTGGGTGGCTCAGTTGGTTAAGTGACTGCCTTTGGCTCAGCTCATGATCCCGGAGACCCGGGATCGAGCCCCACATTGGGCTGCCTGCTCGGCAGGAAGCCTGCTTCTCCCTCTCTCACTCCCCCTGCTTGTGTTCTCTCTCTAGCTCTGTTTCTCTCTGTCAAATAAATAAATAAATAATCTTAAAAAAAAAAAACCTAGAAAAGAGTGACCCATCACTCTAAAATCTGTATTTTTATTGAAGCATAATTATCATACAATGTTATATTAACTTCAGGTATACAGTATAATGATTCAATAATTCTCTACATTATTCAGTGCTCATCAAGATAAGAATACTCTGATCCTTATTAACTATTTCATCCCTTCCCACACCCACCTCGTCTCTGGTAACAACCACTTTGTTCTCTGTATTTAAGAGAATGGTTTTTTGTCTGTCTCTTTTCTTTGTTTATTTTTGTTTCTTAAATTACACATATAGGAAAGTCATACAGTATTTTTCTTTCTCTGACTGACTTAGTTCACTTAGCATAATACCCTTCATTTCCATCCATGTCATTGCAAATGGCAACAGTTCATTCTTTTGATGGCAGAGTAATATTCCACTGTATATACTTTTAACATTTCTTATGGTGCAGTTCTGCTGACAATGAGCTCTTTCTGGTTTTGTCTGAAACAGTCTTTATTTTTCCTTCATTTTGGGAAGGTATTTTGTTGCACATAATTCTAGAATGACAGTTGTATTTTTTGTTCTTTAAGAAATTGCTCTGCTGTCTTCTCACTTGCACAGTTCATGACAAGAATTTTGATGCCATATTTATATTTGCTCCATCTGTGTAAAGCCTTTTTTCTTCTGCCTACTCATAAGCTGTCTCTTCATTACTTCTCTATCAGATATTTGTTTATGATATGACCTGTGTGGTTTTCTTCATCTATCTTCTTCTTGGAGTTCACTGAGGTTTTGGAACTATCGTTTTACAGTTTTCAATAAAGTTAGAAAAGTTTTGGCCATTATTTCTTTTATTATTATTTTTGTTTCCCAAACTCTTCCTTCTGAATCTTTAATAACACATGCACTAAAATACTTAATATTGTCCCACAGGTCAATTTTGCACTATTCTTTTTTTACAGATTTTTTCCTTGTAATTTAATTTGTATATTTTTCATTGCTGTGTCTTCAATTTGAAAGAAGTTTCCTATGATGGTGACTTTGATATTCTTCAAGGCTTTTGGGTATATTTTTCCTTTCAAATATTATATTTTTCATCTCTAGAAATTCATTTGAGTCTTTTTCATATCTGTTTCTTACTTCTTAATATTTTTTTCTTTACCTTCTTGAATATATAGAGTGTGTTTATAATAACTGTTTTTCCATCTTTTTCTGTGACTTCTGTCATCTGGGTCATTTCTGGATCTATTTTTATTGATTAACACTTCTAGTCCTTCTGGGCCCTGTTTCCCAGCTTATTTGCATTCCAGGTAATTTTTAATTTGGTTGCAGGCATTGTGAACTTTACCTGTTGGGATTTTTGTTATATTCCTTTAAATATTGTTGGATTTTAATTTAGGGATGTAGCTAACTTCAATAGAGTTGCTTTTTTCCTTTGAGACTTGCTTGCAATCTTTTTAGAAGAATTTCAGAAAAGCCTCTATTTGAGTATAATTTTATTTTGCCACTACAGCAATACACTTCTGAGAATTCTACCCAATGTCCTATATATTAGGAAATATTTCCACTTTGGCTGGTAGCAATGTGGATTATTTCCAGTCTTATGAGAGTTCCAGATATTGCCTTGTCTACTCCTTTCTGATCATTTCTTACTTTCATGTATTTTACTCACAAATATGTGCATAACAGTGCTCAGCTAGAACCTCAAAAGGATCCATGCTTATATTTGGATTCTAGGTCTGTCTTGCTCCCTCATATTTGCTATTTTGCCCCACAAATTCTAGGTGACCTGAAGTCCTCAAACTCTCTCTCCCCCAGCTTCACATGGCTTTTAAACACTGTTGAGGTTTCTCTTAACACACCACCCCTTGAATCAATGCCATGAGTTAAGGAAGTTTTAAGAGTTCCATACTTTGTTTTCCTCTCTTAAGGATCAGTATTCTGGGATACCTTATGGGCACTGCCTGAAAACAAATATTTCATCCATTTTGTCTGGTTTTAGACTTGTTTAATGTGAGCAAGTAAATCTGATCCCATTATTTCATCATAGTGAAAAAAGGAAGTCTATACTGTTTCTTTTTCTGTATAAGTTACTGAATGGTTTAAATAAGTTCAACCTTTTAATAAAAGGAATAAAAGTTACAGCATAGGAAATAAAGACAGTGGTATTGTAATAGTGTTATATAGTGACAGATGGTATCTACACTTGTGAGAATAAATAGCTTAACATACAAACTTGTTGAATTACCATACTGCATACCTAAAACTAATGTAACATTATGTGTCAACTACAATTTTTTAAAGTATAATATTAAATTTTAAGCCTTTTAGGTTCTTATCAATATACAATAAATTTTCAAATAAGATCTGCTAGAAAAATAAGTGTATTTTGAAGCTTATTGTTATTGCATATTTAAATCTTAATATGTAATCAAATTGTTCACAAGACTGGTTTTCTGTTAGAGCCAAAGGTATTCTTAAGTTCAATTGTATTTTCCATTTCCAGTGGAAACTGAGTTATTAAAATTCCAAAGATATTTTCAATAATTCCCTTTTCCTATACAGCAAGCAGAATTGGACATAATGCTGACTTCTAAAAAAGAACTCCTCTATATAGGATGGCATTTTTTAAATTCCCATATCTACTGTGGACTCTTCAAAGTTTTCATCTTTGTTTTTTCATTAATTTTATGACATAAAGTCAAGGAGAAGAAGAGCAATGACTGCCTATGCTGGGTCTCTCTACTGTTGGTTCTTCATAAATAAGGGATAAAAGAATTTTCTATTCATCTCAGGGCTTAAGAGTAAGAGAAGTTAAATGTCATCAAAAGTCAGCTGAAAAAGAGATGTTTTTGTGAAGACAGGTTTATTTCCAAATAAAACTATACATCTGCTTGGGCTTCTCAGTCAATCTCTACTGCAAATACAGACACAGCAATGTAATTTCCAGTTTCTACCAACAGAATGTAAAATAGAAGCTACTTGTGGTATCCAATTCAAAAGAGGTAATCATGCTTGCTTATTTCACCATGTTTTGTTTGTTTTCATTTTTGAGGCTTTTTTTTTTAAGCAAGCACGAAACATTGTCTTTGTCCAGAAGACTGGAACGAATCCACTGAGTATCCAAAAAGTTGAAAAAAAAAGAAATGAACCGAGGTAGACCCAAGATGATTGATTCCTGGATTTTAAATCCCCACAGCTCAATCTAGGTCAGCTAAGCCTTAATCTTTCATTTACAGAGTAAGTACTTTTGAAATGCATGTACTAAGAAAAGATTGTCTGGCAAAGAATGGCATGTTCAGCGGTTGGGTAATATGCTATAATGACATTTTGATTGTGTACTACACAAAACTGTTATGTCATTATGAAAACACTAGGCAACATTTGTCAAATCTAAGAGAAGGAGAAATTTCAAAGTTGCACCTATAATTAGTGCAGTGTGAATTTTAAAATACTTTCATTTTTATTCCCAGACCAGATTTTGAAAGTGGTCAGAGTGACTCTTCCAAGATTTTGGATTAAATTAGAAGGCACAAACATTTTTTTCTTCATCTTTAAATGACAGGAAAGGGAAACAACTTCTCAATTAGGAGAGACCTTAGGTATTGACTGGTGACAATGGTTACAAAACTGTTAGCTGCTACACCCAATTATTAAGTCCCTTGATATAAGTATTAACTAAAATTACAGGAGACCCATGGCATTTGAGTAATTGGCATTTTCCAATTTAAACTATTAGCAAAACAAAACAAAATAAAACTTTAAAAATTCCTAAAAGGCTATGAACCT
Source organism: Spilogale gracilis (assembly GCA_004023965.1). Classification (NCBI taxonomy): domain Eukaryota; kingdom Metazoa; phylum Chordata; class Mammalia; order Carnivora; family Mephitidae; genus Spilogale; species Spilogale gracilis. The sequence goes on from PITA01001078.1 coordinate 110,240, forward strand.
AAGGTATATTTTCCTGAGTTATAATTTGAATCATGTGGACTTAGAGGCTGCTGTAGTAGTGAGACTTGGTGTCCACCCAAAGTTTCTGTACCTCATTCCAGTATACTGATTTCAAGGTTTCATTCATGTCCCTTCTTCATTAGTCTTGTGAAATGAATAAAGTATTGTATCTGTGGAAAATCCCAACGAATACCAAGAGCTAACCCTGTTGATGGAAACAAAAAGACAATAGAGTGGTCTAAAAAGCAACAGTTCCTTAGCCAGAAAATTAAATTATAGATAAATTAGAACACACAAATGAAATGGGATGGTTGTATGATGTTCACCATATATTACGTACATTAAGTACTAAAGAAAAAATAAAGAAAAACTAAGGAAACTACTTTAGCAATTACTTCTTCCAGCACAAAAAAAAGATCATTAAATGAGATAAAACTTTAAAAGGAAACTTATAGTGTGAGGTTATACATAGGCCACACATAATTCGAAATGGAAATGTAATTGAGGAAAAAGCCAGAAGCCTATATAAGCACCCTATAAAGTAACAGGTGGCATAGGGCTTATATGTTTCAGAGATGTAAAGAATCAGAGACTATTCCTTTACGTCTAGATTAGCTGACATGAAAATAAAATGTTTTTGCTTACACGAATCCCTTCAGTGCTTAACCCAGGAACCACCAACATCAGCCAGAGTTACTATCTTAATTTTGCAGATTCAGGTATGTTCCTGGTTAATGTTTCTTCAGAAATGTAGTGTGGGGTATATTTTATTAGCATTTATTGTTAAAGCATTTGTAAATTACTTCAGTGCTTTATTTATGGCAACATTATGCAACTGAGGAGGTTCCTTATATTTTTCAGTTATATGTTGCTGTTTTTTTAAGGAGGTGATTATAAGGTAGAGTGGTATTTTCAGAGTTTTATTTACTAAATATAATGGGATAAGTTGTGTAGAAATAGCTAGGTTTTGTGTCACACTTAAAATTTAAAAATAATTTTAAATAAAACTGGTAATTAAGATTTGAATATATTTGTAGCTATGATATACATTCTATATTCAACGGCCTAACTTCATATGCAGAATTTAAAAATAATATACATGAAGATTTCATTTCTATGATTAAATTCATAAAGAGTTTTGAAGAAATATGACAAGAATCAAACTAAAGACAATTCCACTCAAATACAATCACTTTTACAGAAAGTCAGGGGAAAAAGATACTATCTCAGTCCCAATATCTAAGATGGATTAACATCTAGAGAGCTACTCAGAATGACGTTAAATAATAGCTTGTTGATGAAGATTAGTAACACATGTAGCAGATGTAGCCCAGATGTCAACGGCATCCACTCATGTCTTAAGATCTTTATTTGACTACTCCCTCATTCCATGTCCTTTAGATGAGTAATACCTTTCCAAACCTATGGTCTTTCTGAGCAGCTGCTTCCACAGAATGAACTCAGTTTGGGATTACCTGAATATTCTGAGTGCTCTGTACCTGTCTATGCTACTTCAACCAAGATGGGAAATCCAGGACATTCTGTAAATTTTTTTTTAAGATTTTATTTACTTGAGGGAGAAAGAGAGAGAGAGAATGAGCAGAGCGGAAGGGCAGAAGGAGAGAGATAGAGAAGTAGGTTCCCTGCTGAGCAGGGAGCCCCATACGGGGCTCATCCCCAGGACACAGAGATCATGACCTGAACCAAAGGCAGACACTTAACCAACTGAGCCACCCAGGTACTCCAACATTCTGTAATTTCTAAAAAGTCTAAAAAAAAGCCACTCATTCAAAATATGGGTCTGTCCTCATGGGAAAATTTCCTCAAGAAAGGGAAAAATTTATATTACAACACTACAGATAACTTAAATAGAAAATTAGACATGACTGTTTGTTTGTTTTTTAAGGCTCCATCCACCTATTTCTCAGAAAGTATCCCAATCAAAGCTTGTCTCTTTACTCATCCATAGGAAATTTGGAAATTGGGGAAGAGTTCAGCTGACTGATTCTGACTTGGACTGTAGTTTCAAACAGACAGTAACTGGGGCTGCAACCAGTGGGGACTGGCCATACATTTCTCTGTGTTCAAGTCAGGGCTTCCTCATGCAGTCTTTCTACATAGACCAGTCTGTACTTCCTCACAGCATGAGAAGGGCTTCACTCTGAGTGTGGGAGGCATCGGGATAGAATCTGCACCAACTTTTATGACTAGCCTCAAAAGTCACAGAAAGACACTTCCGTATAGTCACAAGTCCATCTAAGCTCAAGATGAAGTAATACAGTCTCCATTCTCAAAGTCACAATGTAAAACCAAAGCATAGGATAGGAGATATTTGTGGCCATCTTTGGAAAACCCAATATGCCACATACATTTAATTATTTACTCTAAGTTTTTACTCAATTCTTAACATACAGTATCAAATATAATGAAGTAATATATATAAATGCATTTATCTAACATTTTATTAGTATTATGAGTTAAGTTCCTTTAGTCACTAATGGAATATTTAAAGATCTATAAAACAAACAAAAGTGTATGTATTGTACAAAATTAATGGCGTCATTACCCTGTCTAAAGGGTAGGACTTTTCAGCTTCTAGAGCTTTAATTAAAATCATGTTAATGCCACTAAGCATACAGAACCTTGAATTAAATCTACTGGAAGAGGATAATGGCCTAAATTCCACTGTAAGCTCTGTGTCCTGAGGAAGATGTTTACCTTTCTGATGTTTAACCTTATCAAGGTTTGAGTCTTGACAAAACATGCTTTTTAAATAAGTTTATGTTTTCTCTTTTTTTTGACTGCATATAGGCATCAATCATTATCTCTTTTATGGATGAGGCAATAAAACTCAAGGAGATAAACTATCTGTCCAAAATTGAAAATCAGTATCCAAAGGTAAGACCAAAACTGAGCTCCAAGTTCACCACTCTCAACCATACAACCTACTTGATCAATACAACAAATACCAACAGGTGAATGCATTATATTATGTTATATCTAGAATAAAATTAGAGTAGCTGCAAAACTAAATATAAAATTCTATCTCCTTTATTGATAAAGTCACTAATTACTACATTTCAACCACACTAAAATAAATCAATCCAGGCCTGTTTTGGTCACCTGAATTTGCCAGGATTTGTGTCTGAAACATGCCAGCAGACCCCTCTAGAAAGTTATATCTGTCTCTGTACATGCCAAACTGGACTGACACAGTCCACCCTACTGCACTTTTGGCATATTCCAATGGGTGTTCTCCCTACACATTTAATCTGTTCATTCCCCATTAGCCTTATGATATATGCATATTTGTTTACAGAATATAATAATTGCAGTTATTATGTTATTATATTAGATTGTGCCAACACCATAATGTAAAAATGTGCTCAAATGCCAAAAAGGTAACAACTTTGTATGCATTTGGCAATCTTTGCATACAATAGCCTTCTTAAGTCAAGAATGATAAAGAAATTCTTTGAATATGATTTAACAGTTGCATACTACTTTTTTCCTTCTCACTTTAAAACATAATAAAAATAAATAAATTTAAAAAGACAACTTTTGAGTCCACTGTCAGCTATGCACTTCACTCTAAGGGTAGAGTTATGTACATTATAGCTCTTTCTTGAAACAAAAATTCACAAGGGCTATTCACTATATTTAAGGAGGAAAAAAGTCGTAATCAAATCAACATTGACTCAAAGAAAAACAGAAAACTTGGATAGACTATCAACGATGGAGAAGGCTGCAAAATGTATTAACTAGTCATTTTCACAAAAGACTTCAAAGACACAAAGTTCTACAGTGACCTCTTAAGAAATGTAAGAAACATTAAATGTTTTATTATAAAACTCTCTTGGGCTTTCTCTGTATATAAGTATAACTTCAAATAATAAATTGGTTTTTCCTTTTTAAAAAGGGTAGTCTAGATAATCATTACAACTATGGTTACTGGAGTCAGACACACCTGTATTTTGCATGCCAGCTCTACCATGTATGAGATGTGTAACTCTGGTTAATTTGACCTCTCCAAGTCACAGTTTCCTCATCAGCAAAATGAATAATAGTAATAATGAATTGAATAAAATAATTCACACAAATTTCTAATAGCACCTGACACATGGCGTCAGTAGATATCAAGTACTTTTCTTGCTCATAACAATATTCATAAACATAATTGTCGCCTTATTGGATATTCTGAACAATTCTAAAAGATATAAAATGGAATAAAAGATATAATTAAAAGAGAAAAGATTAAGTGGCTATTATTATTGACCAGTATATAATTTATGTAACTAGAATTCCAAAAGAACTGAAAATGTCTTAGAATTAAGAAAGATTAGAAAAGTGGCCAGGTATAAGACAAACAAATAAAAATAACAGCTTTCCTTAATAAGCTAAAATAGTTATTGTAAAAACATCTCATTCATAAATGCAACAAAAATTTCCCTAGAAGAATAAATGGAAGAATATATATATATAACAAATTTGGAAGGAAGAATAAAGGGAAATTGATCTTAATATAAGGATGAAAATAAAGTTGTTTTAACAACTGACAGAAACCAATGTTACCAGAAAATCTCAACCTAGAAATACACACTTTCAAGCACACTTACAAGTTTAATATGTGACAAAACAAACATTAAAAATCAGTAATGAACGGACAGAGCACCAATACTTGTTAGGAAAGCTGTTTCAGAAATAATCAAGTGAGGTCTTCATCTGTGTGATGACCGCAAGCCTCTCAGTTGACTCTGCAGCTCAAAATATTTCCCCTTCTCTTGATTCTTTGATATGGAATTTGATCCACAGAGAATGAGCTCCTAGAAGCCAGGGTTTATCCAATATGCCCTTGTTTCAGGGTAACCTGAAGTACCACATCAAAACTAGAAAAATAGGGACACCTGGGTGGCTCAGTTGGTTAAGCGACTGCCTTCGGCTCAGGTCATGATCCCGGAGACCGGGTATCGAGTCCCACATCAGGCTCTCTGCTCGACGGGAAGCCTGCTTCTCCCTCTCTCACTCCCCTTGCTTGTGTTCCCTCTCTGGCTGTGTTTTTCTGTCAAATAAATAAAACCTTTAAAAAAAAAAAAAAACCAAACTAGAAAAATAGGTTCCCTTTAGTGGAATTTGGATTGGAAGTATAGAGTTAGGTCTTCCTCTGGATGGTTCGATGGTTCCCACTAGGAGAAGCAGAGAAAACACATGAGAAAGATGAGGAAATGCAAGGAGAGCACAGGCCAGAGAAGAAAAGCAGCAGAATCCAAATGGCATGCCTACCCTGGATCCCTGTCTCTCCCTGAAGTGTGACTGTATCCCAAACATGGGTTCTGTAAAACACTCTGTATTAATAAGAAGCAATCTAACTTTTGAAAGCTCCAGAATTCTTGTGACTTGCACTCAAAATATTCATAAATAAAATTGTGTTTTTACCAAAATAAATTCCAGAAGAAATATACACCAAAATTTAGAGTGAACCATAAGGCAATTGTAAAAATATTCATCTTGGGAAGGTAAAGAACATTCTAAATGTAAAAACAACAACAATGACAGCAACAACAAAAACATAGTTAGTATTTCATATATATGCAGTATTAATATGATTATAATCAAATAATGAACACGGAAAATACTTGCAACAAATATGGCACAACCATACAAAAGATTTATATTTTTGATGTAAAAAGAGCTGTAAAACATGGAGCCATATACTAACATCCTAAATTAAAATCAGGCAAATTAGAGATGAACAGACAAATGAGAGAATATAAAAGATTAAACACAAGATCATTAAACACATGAAAAATATTCTGTAAATGAAAAGGAATGTTTTCAGATGTGAAATGCATATTACTGTGTCAATATTGATACACAGAAATAAGTACTCCATGGCTTGTACTGCTATCAGAAAGTAATGACTACATCCACATGGATGGAACTAGAGGGTATTGTGCTAAGTGAAATAAGTCAATCAGAGAAAGACAATTATCATATGGTTTCACTCATACATGGACTATAAGAAGCAGTGCAGAGGGTCATAGTAGAAGGGAGGGAAAACTGAATGGGAAGTCATCAGAGAAAAGAAAAACCATGAAAGACCTTTTTTTTTTTAGCATGTAATGTGTTATTCGTTTCAGGGGTACAGGTCTGTGATTCATCAGTCTTATACAATTTACAGTGCTCACCATAGCACATACGCTCCCTAACATCCATCACCCAGCTACCCCATCCCTCTCACCACTCTCCCCTCCAGCAACCCTCAGTTTGTTTCCTGAGATTAAGAGTCTCTTACGATTTGTCTCCCTCCCCAGTCCCATCTTGTTTCATTTTTTCCTTTCCTTCCCCCCATGACCCCCTACTCTGCCTCTCAAAGTTCTCATATCAGAGAGATCATATGATAGTCTTTCTCTGATTGACTTATTTTGCTTAGCATAATACCTCCTCGTTCCATCCATATCATTGCAAATGGCAATATTTCATATTTTGATGGCTATATAATATTCTATTGTGTATGTGTATGTGTGTATATACGTGTATGTATACACACATATACTTATATACACCACATCTTCTTTATCCATTCATCTGTTGATGGGACATCCAGGCTCTTTCCATACTTTGGCTATTGTGGACATTGCTGCTATAAACATTGGGGTACATGTGCCCCTGGGATCACTACATTTGTATCTTTAGGGTTAATACTCAGTAGTGCAATTGCTGGGTTGTAAGGTAGTTCTATTTTCAACTTTTTGAGGAAGCTCCATACAGTTTTCCAGAGGGACTGCACCAGCTTGCATTTCCATCAACAGTGTAGGAGGGTTCCCTTCCCCACATCCTTACAAACATCTGTCATTTCCTAACTTGTTAATTTTAGCCATTCTGATTGGTGTCAGGTGGTACCTCATTGAGGTTTTGATTTGTATTTCCCTGATGCTGAGTGATGCTGAGCACTTTTTCATGTGTCTGTTGGACATTTGGATATCTTCTTTGCAGAAATGTCTGTTCATCTGGGGCACCTGGGTGGCTCAGTGGGATAAGCGACTGCCTTCAGCTCAGGTCATGACCCCAGAGACCCAGGATTGGGCTCCCTGCTCGGCGGGAAGCCTGCTTCTCCCTCTCTCACTGCCCCCTGCTTGTGTTCCCTCTCTCGCAGTGTTTCTCTCTGTCAAATAAATAAATAAAATCTTTTTTTTTAAAAAAAGGAAAGAAAGAAAGGAAGGAAGGAAGGAAGGAACGAAGGAACGAAGGAAGGAACGAAGGAAGGAACGAAGGAAGGAAGGAAGGAAGGAAGATGTCTATTCATCTCTTCTGCCCATTTCTTGGTTGGATTCTTTGTTCTTTGGGTGTTGAGTTTGTTAAGTTCTTTATGGATTTTGGATAGTAGCCCTTTATCAGATATGTCATTTGAAAATATCTTCTCCCATTCTGTCAGTTGTCTTTTGGTTGTATTGACTGTTTCCTTTGCTGTGCAAAAGCTTTTATCTTGATGTAGTCCAAACAGTTCAGTTTTGCCTTTGTTTCCCTTGCCTTTGGAAACATGTCTAGCCAGAAGTTGCGGTGGCCAGTGTTGAAGAAGTTGCTGCCTGTGGGATTTTGATGGATTCCTGTCTCACATTGAGGTATTTCATCCATTTTGAGTCTGTTTTGCTGTGTGGTGTAAGGAAATGGGTCCAGTTTCATTCTTCTGCATGTGGCTGTACAATTTTCCCAACACTGTTTGAAGAGACTGTCTTTTTTCTACTTGCTTTGTCAAAGATTAGATGGCCATAGAGTTGAGGGTCCATTTCTGCGCTCTCTATTATGTTCCACTGATCTATGTGTTTTTATGCCAGTACCATACTGTCTGATGATTACAGCTTTGTAATAGAGCTTGAAGTCCAGAATTGTGAAGTCACCAGCTTTGGTTTTCTTTTTCAACATTCCTCTGGCTATTTGGGGGTTTTTTCTGGTTCCATACAAATTTTAGGATTATTTGTTCCATTTCTTTGAAAAAAAAGTTGATGGTATTTTGATAGGGATTGCATTAAATGTGTAGATTGCTGTAGGTAGCATAGATATTTTCACAGTATTTTTTCTTCCAATCCATGACCATGGAACATTTTTCCATTTCTTTGTGTCTTCCTCAATCTCTTTCATAAGTCTTCTATAAATTTTTCTGAGTACAGATTCTTTGCCTCTTTGGTTAGATTTATTCCTATGTACCTTGTGATTTGGGGGACAATTGTAAGTGGGATTGACTCCTTAATTTCTCTTTCTTCTGTCTTGTTGTTGGTGTATAAAAATGCAACTGATTTCTGTGCATTGATTTTATATCCTGCAACTTTACTGAATTCCCGTATGAGTTTTAGCAGTTTTGAGGGGCATGCTAGTTAACCTCTTTATTACCTAACTGTAAGCATCATGAAATATTTGAACTTTAGTATCTACAACAGCAAAGTGGGAATAATTACATCTGCTCTGCACCCCTCACATGACTATTATGAAAAGCAAATAGCATAAGTCAAAGCATTTTTAATAAAGTGCTAGAAATGCTGATAGCTACTAGTGCCTGGCACAGAGAAGGCTATTAACAAATGTAAATTTTCTGCCCACTTTTCTTACACCCTATCTTTTCCCTCATTTGTAAGGTGTGCAATGGAATAAATATGCACGGTGAAGGGGAGAGTTGATATCCAAGAATCCTTCCCCACCTTCCAGTTTGCATTTTTCCATGAAAGCCAAATCTCTCACACAGAGTAGGGCAGTGGATTATGCACTACAAAGAGCCAAACCAGTAGCTTCACAGATTCAACACTTACTACCTGGGGCAAGCTAGGCAGGTGTCGCAGGACAAAGTACTGCTCCACCTGTATGCTCAGAGGGTAGTTATGCTTACATAAAGGACCACTGGGACTTTAGAGCCTCCAACGTACTTCTGTACAGCTTGTTCCCCTAAGAAAACTGGGAACCTTAAACACACATGGAATTCATATGGACTCATAGTGGAGGTTTAATGCTACCTTCTGTACTCCCATAGGTTGCCAAATATCCAAGTTTAACTCAATAAAAAGTGGGCCAAGAAATGATAAACTACTTCAGAAAGGCATAGGATGTTCTAAATTTAAAAACTGTGACTTCCCTTTTTTGTCACACAGCTCAGATGATCCCACTCCTCACCACCTGATCTCTGCCCCTTCCTTCTCCTGCAGTCCCTAGGGAAGTACATGCAGAATATGAGTTCACCAGTGCCCACACTTCCCTTGCTCTGGCCTTGACCCTGTGGCAATTCTCTAAGACTCAAGACAAGAGCCTGTTTCTTTATCCAAATTACTACAGCCTGCTTAAAATGTTGGGCAGCTGAGAATGTAGCCTGTCCCCACAGGGTAGGAATGTATTAACCACCCTATAAAAGTTATTTTTAAATTTTTATTTAAGGAACAGCAGCTGGAGAATAAAGAAAAGAAAGGCAAAACACAATTCCTTTATACCCGGGCTGCTATCCCTCTCACACCAATCTCCCATGGCTCTCTGTGGGAATTGCATCCATGAAAATGCTTTAAGTCTGACCTCCAAAACTGGAAACTGGTGAAACTAAAAATAAAACAAATAGGAAATGCAAAAAACCTTTTTTGATCAGATTCTTGTAGTTGCACTGCTTAATTATATTAAGCAAGTTTAACAAGAGGCTTGGCATTCTTCTCTTGGATTTGAAGGGAATTACCAAAAAATTAAAGAGATATTAAAATACCATCATATATATGAGCTTGGCATTTGGAAATTGTTTCCAATCAACAAACTGTAGTTGTTAATAACGGAAGGTTTTCTAGAAACTCCTATCCTACGGATAAGAGAATAATCGCTTGAGAAAAAGGGAAAAGAAATTTAGCAAACCATAAAGCCATGAAATAAGTGAATATTAATGCATCCACATTTCATTAATCTCTAAATTGTGAGGAAAATAATTCTGCCTCTCAGTGCTTTTTTACTAACACTGTATGTGCAATATATGATTGCTGGGTTTGGTTTTTTTTAAGTATAAGGAAGTACATTTTTATTTTTATTTTATTTATTTTTTTAAAGATTTATTTACTTATTTGACAGAGAGAGAGAGAGATCACAAGTAGGCAGAGAGGCAGGCAGAGAGTGATGAGGGAGTAGACTCCCTGCTGAGCAGAGAGCCCAATGCGGGCCTCAATCCCAGGGCCCTGAGATCATGACCTGAGCTGCAGCAGAGGCTTTAACCCACTGAGCCACCCAGGCGCCCTGTGTTAGTTTTTTTTAGTGGTGGCAAATTGAATCTAGAGCACTGTTAGTCTTGGCAAGGAGATACATCTCGTCTTGAGTCAAAGGTGTTGTAGTTGGTGGAGATACACAAATTTCTTGAGAGGGAGAGGATCATACTAAGAAACGTTATGTCAGAAAGTATCCATCTCCTGAGCAGGGTTCCAGGAGTGATTCCTATTAATGCTTGACACCCTAGAAGTAGGAGACTTAGCTAAGGATCCCCAAGTACTAGAGAAATCCCTGGGAAAATGAGTGATCATGGGGCCAACAGAGCACATGGAGACAGAACAAGGGTGAAAGACCAAGACAACTTTGAGTCCACAGAATGAAGCCTTAAAAGATCCATGATTAGAGGATACAAATGTAGAAGGCAAAAACACTGAGATTAAGATGATTTAGAGTTCAAAGAGAGTTTTGGTTGGGCCCTCCCTTGCTGGAGGGTTCAGAGTGTTAGCACAGTGGGAAGGTCTACAGTGGATGGTGACATTCTTCTCATCTGAGACTTCAGGGAGAAGCTAACCAACATCAAGGGATTAAGGAGAAAGCCAGCTAATAAACTGGAGTAAAAGATGGCCCAAACTTGGATACCAAAAGCAAATACTGAATTCAGAGGAATGAGCCAGTATTTAGAGAGCCAATGAAGTAACACCTTAGTGGATAAGAAGCATTCCTGGGGACATGCTTGGAGGAGGATCAGTTATAGCACAGCAGGAACAGAGGCCTACCAAAGGGGCAAAGTAGACTCAACAAAAACTTTTCTGTGCTCTAAAGAGGCTGAGTGGAATGAAGGTAAAGGGTTTAGGTAGGGAAAAAGCTGTAAGATCACAATGCTAGAAAGCTCACTGATAGAGACCTTATGAAGTCTCCAAAGATGCGAAGGCATAGCAGAGAGACTATTTAGTAGATGTAACAAAAATGGATGTGAAAGAGTAAGCTTCTGGGATGCCTGGCTGGCTCAGTCAGAGTAGTATGTGACTCCTGATCTCCAGGTCATGAGTTTAAGCCCCACATGGGGCAGGAGTCCACTTAGAAAATAAATAAATAAACTTAAAATGTTAAAGGTACTGCTTCAATAAATAGTCTTATTAAAATAAAGAGCTAGCTTGTAAATTTGAAAAAAGAAAAGAAAAAGAACGGTCACAGTAGAATAAATTTTATATAACAATGTTTCTCTATAGTTACTGATACATATCTATAAAATAATTAAGAAATAATGTTTACTGTCAATTGCATAAAGGCGGCTTACCTAGGTGGCTCAATCAGTTCAGCATCATACTCTTGGATCCAGCTCAGATCATGATCTTAATGTCGTGAGAGGGAACACTGCATTGAGCTCCACACTGGGCATGGAGTCTGCTTAGGATTCTTTCCCTCGCTCTGTCCCTCCTTACCACTCCTCAATAAATAAATAAATAAATAAATAAATAAATAAATAAACAAATAAATAAATAAATAAATAAATAAATGGAATATTTTGATAGACTGTATTAACTATAATGTATTATCAAAACTAATTTCACCTATTTGATTTTACATGTTATGTGTCAATTTCAATTTATTTTCTTTGAGCTCCAAATTTACTCTCCACTACCTGCTGTGTAAGAGTGGACTGGATTCTTTTTCTTTAGGATTTTATTTATTTATTTATTTGAGAGAGAGAGCTCAAGCAGGGAGAAAAGGGAGAAGCAGGCTTCCTGCTGATCAGGGAGCCTAAAGCGGGACTTGATCCCTGGGATCAGGACCTGAGCTGAAGGCAGATGCTTAATCATCTGAGCCACCCACGTGCCTCTTTAAGTATCTGGTAAGAATAGTTTATATAACCTATTAAGTATGCACTGAGCTGTCTTAATGGTGACATGATAGACATAGAGAAACTCTGCAATTCGATCAGTGTAATTATAAGATAAATTAAAAGAAGTTCTTTGTTCAACAAATAGCGGAATGTGAGGTCCATCATTATAAGGTGTGACAGAGTCTGATGCTGCTCAGACATAGCTCAAAATCTATTTTAGGAAACAATCTAGTTTAGGAAAAAAGAGAGTTAAAACATAACAGTTCGTGGCAAGGCTATTAAAAATGTAGATACCTAGGGCGCCTGGGTGGCTCAGTGGGTTGAAGCTTCTGCCTTCAGCTCAGGTCATGATCCCACGGTCCACGGATCGAGGCCTACATTGGGCTCTCTGCTCAGCTGGGGAGCCTGTTTCCTCCGCTCTCTCTGCCTGCCTCTCTGCCTACTTGTGATCTCGCTTTCTGTCAAATAAATAAATAAAATCTTTAAAAAAAAATGTAGATACCTAATTACTAACCACTTTTTCAGGTCATTTTAGCACATTTACCACAGAGATAAGATCTGTGAATGATACGCCTTAAGAAAATCCCATGCTCTTTCCTTTGAAAAGAGAATAAAAGGACAAACTTCTCCGCATACCATGTTTTCCCCCCATACGTACTAAATGCGATTGGGGCAGGGCAATCAAGATCACTCCAGGCTCATTCAAAAGTAATTACTGTCGCCGTGAGAAAAGGATGAATGACTTACAGTCTGTGCCATGGTCTGGTTGAGAACACATCTAGATATGGAAATAATAGCAGTCATTACTTCCACTTAAAACTGCACCATAGGTTCTGGTAAATTTATGGTACACCTAGATTTGTAGTCCTCATAGCTTTGTAATTGGTCAAAAATAGCAAGAGATTATTTTTTTTAAAAATCATCTCAGCCAAAGTGAAATGAAAATTATATCAGTGATACGGATAATTTGGCCACAGTTTAGGCACTCTATTGCTTTTAAAATGAATGGGAGAAAATGAATATTTGAAAAAGAGATAACTATCACCACACAATCTCACCATTGGATCTAAAGCCTACCAGCATGGAGTCAAAAAAATGGGGACGATTTAATTAGTTCAAGGGTTCTACTTTATATCTTAGGACTCCAATAATTCAATTTAGTTTCACTCACAATCTCATATGTTATTTTTTAAATTGCTGAAATTAAAAATAGTGGAAAGCTGGTGGAAACTCTTGTGGATGAAACGTGTATTTTTTATTAAGCTACTTTATTCCTGGCAACTGTTTCGTGGTATGGTGGTGATAGCATTCCTTAAATGCCAACCTTCTGCTGGTACTGACATTGGCACTTTTATAAGTATCTAAGAACTCTAAACCTAACCCATGTGAAATTCCCACCTCATGGCTGATAGATTGCATAATATCAGGGCAGGCTGAATACAATACTAGAACCTCATAATGAATATGCATATTTAGAGGTAGATTATTGCTGTACATGCCTAATAAAAGTTTAGTGGAGAAATTTGTTTAAACATTCCATCAATGGCACTCTGTCTCAATGTCTTCTAGATTAGTTTAATGTTTGCTAGCTAGATACTTAAATTAGTCTCTTTTGTGAATATCCTTATTGTCCCAATTTCTCTCCTTTCTTAACCTTTCTTCATAATGTGACTGGGAATCAGGTGTACAGCTCACTTTTCTCCCCTGCAAACAAACAGAAATTTGTAAATTTTTCACATGGCATGAACAGATTAAGACCAGGAGTGTAGTTTTTGGTTCATTCATCTAGTCAATCTTTTCTTCTAATTGTGGCCACGTCTTGAGCAGGAAGCTATGTTTCTGCTAGAGTCTGAAGATTCTCTGGATATGCCTAAATGAGCAGACCTCTAATGCCAATGCATAATCTCCAAACATAACTCATGTTTGCCCACCCCCTTCAAGGTTTAACCCCAGGTACAAGAACTTTTGCATTTAATTTCCTCTCCCAACTTCCTATCTGTTCTGTTCTATGACATTTAACAACCTGGATGTGTTGATATAAGCTTAAGGGATTTTGAAAATTATTTAACTCTCTTAATAGTATATTCTGCTACACATTCAAAAAAAAAAAAAAAAAGCATCAGTACTGTCCTTCACCATCCCTTCAGTCAAGATAGTATCTGCTTTCTTTCTGAAAAGAGGAAAACCACTCAAAGAGAAGAAAGTCACAAGAAAATAGGACTGCATAACATGCACCTAAAAAATATATCTAATTGGGATGCCTGGGTGGCTCAGTTGGTTAAGCAACTGCCTTCGGCTCAGGTCATGATCCCGGAGATCCGGATCGAGCCCCGCATTGGGCTGCCTGCTCGGCGGGAAGCCTGCTTCTCCCTCTTCTCACTCCCCTTGCTTGTGTTCCCTCTCTTGCTGTGTTTCTCTCTGCCAGATAAATAAATAAAATCTTTAAAATATATATATTAATTGAATCTCCAATAAACAGAGAGATACTCTTTGTACTATCTACCTTCTCAGTACTGAGAAACTTCCCAAATTCAAAGAGAATTCTCAGTATTGAGAAACTTCCCAAATCCAAAGAGAAAAACCTTGAAAATGTTCTGCCAAAGATGATCTATCACTTCTGAGGGTAGAAATGTGATGAGTGGCTCTAGAATATCACAGCACATCCCTTAAAACTGTTTCAAGGGAAACACTACATAATAATGACCAAGAGTTTATGATTATAGTTAATGATAGCACAAAGCATGAAAGACAATGTGCAGTCTCTACAGAGTCCCTGTCAATATTCTCAAAAATCACTTTCCCTAGTAGCATATGTGGAGCCCGTTACTAAGGCTAATTCCATGGCCACATCCTAGAACTACTGTATCAGAACATTTTATTTTTATTTTATTTATTTATTTGAGAGTGACATAGCTAGCAAGAGAGAGAGCAAGCACATGAGTGGGGAGGAGAGGGAGATTGGGCTCGATTCCAAGACCCTAAGATCATGACCTGAGCCGAAGACAGATGCTTAACCAACTGAGCCACCCAGGCACCCTTGGATCAGAACATTCTAGAATAGAAGCTGGTATTATCCATTTTAACAAGTTTTAGTGATGATTCTAATATACATCTGTTAGTATCTCATGAAGGGTTAGAGACATTCTCCCTTTCCTGGAAAAGTAATGAAGCCTAAACTCTACTTCAGTGGGCCTATGTTGATCAAATTTTTGGTAGCTTGCTTGTCAGACATTAGAGTACAGGGATACATATGTTGGATTCTGAATAAAGATACAAATAATATTATATTGCAAAACTTACTATATTATGTCCCAAAATCTCTGGTTTATTATTATCCCTTCACAGGTAGCAAATCTGTCATCACTAATGAGTCATCACTTACTGAATTATATTTCATTAATCATGAAGACTCTCCTTGAAGTTATTGATAACTAAAGTCTTTATGAATACAGTTTATCAAATTCATATAATGACTGAGTGGCAAGTATTTTCTTTCATGTTAGCAGGCAATAGAAGGTTTCAGCAACTTTACCTTAATTTTTGAAGGTAATTTCAACTATTGGGTTTTTTAAATTTTTACCTTTCAGGTATAAGGAACAATGTTATATTAGTTTCAGGTGCACAACATAGTGATTTGACAATCTATACAATATGCAAAGCTCACCATGATGAGTGTAGTTACCATTTGTCACTATACAATGTTACTGCAGTATTAGTGACTATATTCTACACACTATATTTTTCTAAACCTTATTACTTTTTGATGCATCTGCCCACACTCACACACACAATTCACCTATACACTTCTTATCCCTCTTCTTCAGCCTTCCTCCAATATCTTTTTAAAGTATTCTAAGATCCAGTTTATCTACTTTTGTTAATTTACTTACTTTTTGTTTTAATTATTTACTTTTATTTATTTTACTTTTGAAAAGCCACATATCAACATGTCTCCCCAGAATTCAGTTTTAAGTTTATGTGCTGTTAGAAAGAAATATTTACCCCTCACTATTCAAATTTCCCTAAGACAAGATTTCCACTGAACATTTCCAGTCTCTCTCTAATCTCTGGGAGAGCAGCAGAGGATGGAAGGATGTATGTGACTAATAAGATGTGGAACAAGAAACTGACCATGAGTAACTCAGACTCCTCACCTTTCTTCCTTTTGAAAATCTGTCTACAATGAGTATGCATTCTGGTTTGCTCTTCCAAGCCACACATTTTACAAGACAAGAACTCCCATGTAGGAAAGTCTGTGGCTGTTTAAGGCTGTCTGTAACTTGGTGGGTAAGCCCAGTTCTGAGGATCAACATTAGGTATTTCATCATTGTCACATCCTGCAATGTATCATTTATCTGCATTAAGCTCATATTGTGATATCCATCTGTCTAAATGGTTTGTCTATCTCTAAATTAGTTTTAAACTCAGAAGGAAAACAAGAGTAACATTTATTGTACTCCTTCAAACCCCAAACCTATTACATAATTTAAGTAAATATATGTCTAATTTGTAACATACAGCCATTCTCCTTGGGTTTTCTTCCTATTCCTCTTTATCAACCTTCGAAGTAGACTCCATATTTACATTTAAGAAAAGCTATGCAGGAGTCTGCAAATAGTAGCCAACATATCCTAGTGTAAAAGCCACATAATAAATTGGAAGGTTAAATGAGACAGCAACATGACAGCATCTTTTAAATCTTAGTCTCGGATTATTAGTAATATCATTAAGGGAGAATTTTCATTTCCCAGTTCTCTTGTTTCTCTGTGAAGAAGATTCTATTAGAATAAAGTACTTTCCTCTGTCTGAAGGATGAAGTTATAAGGGAAAACCTGAGAATACATGGCCCAGCCCTTCTGAATCCTGTCTTTGAGACATGCTTACCTCAGAGAACATGCGTATTGAATGTTCCCTGATAAGGAGTTTTGGGGTAGTGGCCTATGTCTTTCCACAATCTTGTGCATATGCAGGTAATTCTGCTGAAGACTGGGTACAGGAATGTGAAGCTTGTTATTTCTACCAACCTGAGCTATATTCTCCAGATAGTTTTGTCAGTAATTCAGGACACATTTTAATCTTCAGTTTTCTCAACTCCTGTGCCAATCGGTCGTTTTCAAATCAAATGGGGAAGAAGGGGGGGGGTGTTATTTATTAGGTGTCCCCAAGCATCAACAATAATATACTATGCATTTGAGCAGGTCTTTATTTTTTTCATTCCTATAGTGTCAGCACCTAAAATAGTGCTTATTGCACATTAGGCACTCAATAAATATTTGCTGGATTTGTTGAAAGAATTGGAATTTTATCATTTTCATACCTAAGGCAGTGACAGTGATATATGCCTTCAGTTTTTCAAAAAAAGAGTCAGAAAATATGAGGAACAGAAGTTCTCCTGGAGAAATGTATATACCCTTTGCAACTAAAAGCTTTTTAACATTTACATTAACCATGGCCTTCATGGTAATTAGAATGCTCTCCTTATTTCTGAATTCTTTCCATTGGTTTGTCTTAACCCTCCTTGCCTGCTGCAACCTGACTTCCTCTGCCTTCTGGTCTATGTGTCATAAAACATTTGGTTTCCCTCTATTCAACAGACCAAGGAGTGCTGGCTAGAATCTGTTAATTCCAATTCCAAATACCCTAGATGAAGATTTCACTGGACCTGATTAGGCCACTCACCCACCCTAATCAGCTATATGAGTATCGGGTCAAGGGAAAAGAGAGAAATAAAGAAAAGTCATGTTGATGGCTTTACGCACAGGGAGTCTTGCTTCACATGAATAGGAAAAATGTATATATATATTTGTAGTTTGCCCCCCAGCAATTTCATATCCATAATACATTTAGATCAACAGAGATATAACACCATGGATAGTAAGAAAGATTATCTTATTTAGGAAGACATGTAAAACACATTTCAATGCCAACCAAATATTATCTGATGTTATTTTAATTTCTTTTTATTTTTATAATTTCTATTCATTTTATATACTTTTAAATTTTATCAATAGATATGAATTACTTTTATACTAAAGGCAAATATATTAAAATAAATATGTCAAAAACTAAATAATAAATTATCAAAGATTACTAAATAAATTAACCTCTATTGTTTCATCAATAAATGTTCTGAAAATGTACATGCAAATTTTAAACTAAATCAACTTAAATAACAAAGTATGTACACATTCAGTAAAATAGTAAATTTAGTATACACAAAGGATTGATATATATTATAGAATTAGAATATTAATTTGTTAACATTCAACTTTGCTCTCCTACAGTAGTAAGATAATCCTTAATTCATGACAATAATTACTAAAGCATGATAAAAAAAATTTAGTTAATAAAGCATTTTACAGAAGAGAAAGTCAAGTATCGCATGGTTTCACTTACTTGCGGTGCATGAGGGGTAAACTGGAGGACAGTGGGAGAAGGAAAGTAAATGGGAACTAGGGTAATCTAGGGAGGGAAACGAAACAACAGAGACTTTGGACACAGAAACAAACTGAGGGACTTAGAGGGAGGGGGGTGGAGGGATGGGAGAGCCTGGTGGTGGGTACTGGGGACACCTAAAGCATGGAGCACTGGGTGTGGGGAATGGGGAATGAATCTTGGAACACTGGAAAAAAAAAATTTTAGTAACAATAAAAAAATAAATAAATAAATAAAAAAGGCCAAATATTTTTCTAGGGTTGTAACAATTACTATGCCTAAAAAATTAATGTGATAATTATTTTAGGCTTATTTTTATCTCTATTTTTTAAACAAAACACAATATTTTCTTTAAAATCATTGAAAGAGTCTTAAAAGACAGTAAGGCAGTAAGTATAGACTGTTATATGGAAAATATGTACATGGTACTGTAGCAAGTTTTGTGCATTTTTAATGAATTTCCATTAAAGCCCAAATTAATTATTCTATAACAGGATATTAGTACACAGACTGAGGCCAGAAGTCAGCTAAAATAAGACCAATTCAAAAAATGAGAAACTAGGCAGGATCTCTAGCTCCGGATTATTTCAGTTGTTTAAAATTATTTTCTGTAGTTGGCTGCTCCCATGTTGGGGGCATAAATATTTATAATTGTTAGGTCTTCTTGATGTATAGACCCTTTAAGAATGATGTAGTGTCCTTCTGTGTCTCTGACTACAGTCTTTAGATTAAAATCCAATTTGTCTGATATGAGAATCGCTAACCTGGCTTTGTTTTGGGGTCCATTGGCATGAAAGATGGTCTTCCATCCCCTCACTTTCAATCTGGAAGTGTCTTTAGATTCAAGATGAGTCTCTTGTAAACAGCATATGGATGGGTCCTGTCGTTTTATCCAGTCTGCAACCCCACATTGAGAGTGATTATTGATAGATACTTTTGTACTGACATCATGTTGCCTATGGAGTTCATGTTTCTATAAGTTACTTCTGTAAATTTCTGTTTTGTGTCAATCTTGGGTTCGTTTCTCCTCTACAGAACCGCTCTTAGCATTTCTTGTAGTGCTGGCTTGGTGGTTGCGTAATCTTTTAGACCTTGGCGGTCTTGGAAGCTCTTTATTTCTCCTTCCATTTTGAAAGTCAACCTTGCTGGGTACATTATCCTTGGTTGCATATTTTTGTTATGTAACTTCCTGAATATGTCTTGCCAGCCCTTTCTGGCTTGCCAGGTTTCTGTGGAAAGGTCTGACGTTATTCTGATGGTCCTCCCTCTACAGGTAAGGAATCGCTTTCTCCTAGCTGCCCTTAAGACATATTCTTTGGTTTTATGATTCGAGAATTTTACTATTATGTACCTGGAGGTTTTCCTGGCCTCACTGATCTTGGGGGGTGTCCTCTCTGCTTCTAGGACATGAATATTTGTTTCATTCCCCAGATTTGGGAAATTTTCACCCATGATTTGTTCAACAATATCTTCTAGGCTTCTCTCTCTCTCAACTCCTTCGGGGATTCCAATAATTCTGATATTGGAGCGTTTCATGGCATCATTCATTTCCCTTATTCTGTTTTCTTGGGATTTTAGCTGTTTGCTCCAAGACTTCTCTTGCTCCTCCTTCTTAATCCATCTGTCTTTTAAATCACTGATACGATCTTCAGCTTCACTTACTCTGGCTGTTAGCATATTTAAATTAGATGTCATCTATAGCCTTTCTAACCTCAGCTTTCACTTCTGTTACTATGGCTTCCACTTTGAGACTAATGTTCTTTTCTAAATTGACTATTGCTTGGACTATTGCTGCCCTGAATTCCGTATCTGTCATATTGTTTATGTTCATTTCCAGTAATTCTGTGACTGAGGTTGCAGTCTCGGGGTTCTTCTTCTGTTGGATGTTCCTTCTCCGAGTCATTGTGGCGAGGAGTGGCTGAGGGGGTGTATGGCTAAATATATTTTCATAATCTTTATTCACTGATTTCAAAAATATAAAATGTTATTTCATATATCCATATCAGCAAATGCAACTTCATACTGCTTGATCTGCTTGATCGAAAGAATCATAACTGAATTGCATTCAATGAATCTACCATTTTGATACTATTATAATTATGGTGGTTTCCCTCTTGAAAAAAACAGAGATTCTGCTTCTTGGTTGTCCATGTAACTCTAAGTTACCCCTAGAACCTGTGCTTGCACCCGGAATGCCTACGCCACATAGGTTTGATAAGGCTCCCACTCTACAGGGAAAGATTACATTTTGCCAGATATAATGTGCATTCACGAGTAAAGAATTGTACAATTAGGTCTTGGAGTCAGCAGGGATCACAGCTATGTTTGAACAGTTTTTAGATCATCTAAGGACTGTGAATGTCTCAGAAAAGCACTTCAGGGGATCCTTAGGTGGCTCAGTCAATTAATGACCAATTTTCGATTTCACCTCAGGTCTTGATCTCACCATTGTGGGACGGAGCGCCGAGCTGGGCTCCATGCTCAGTGTAGAGTCTGCTTGAGATTCTCTCTCTGGCTCTACCTCTGCTTCTGCCCCTGTTCATAATCTCTCTCTCTTAAAGTAAATAAAAATCTTTAAAAAAAGAAAAAAAGGAAAAAAGAAAAGCACTTCAGTTGTTCTTACTAAAGTAAACCTAAGAAAACCTCTCTGTAGGACAATTGGAATTAGTGATAGTAATGAGAGATAGTCAGAAGAAAGGCAGGCAAGGACAAGGGGCCCCCCCATCCTAATAGGAAACAACCCTTAAAAGGAAAAAGACCCATCCTGTTATTCTAGGCTTTACTCAGTTTCTCAGCTCTAAGTCTTCCCACTGGGAAGACTTACAATTTGTACGTGACAGAAAGGAAGGGAGTGGCCTTGATTGTCCCTATTCAGGTCCCTAGGGCCAGCTCAACAGCCAGGAGGATATTTAAAGAAAGAGCTTGATCTGGTGGCCTGCTGCTGGCCCACATGCCTTACGGCAGTGGCAGCCCCAACCTTTCTGGTCCCTAACCCTAGGACGCACCACCCTGGAAAGAGCCCTCCACCTTTTCCCACATGAACTACCTGATAGGTAGATGAGCGCATGGACAAAAACCTGATTGGGTGACAGGCACATGAAGGGTTAATCAGATTAAAACAGCCCACATCAAAGAGCCCAACCCATAAACTTCCCTAGATTTAAACTGCCAAACTGGCAACACTCTCAGGTCCACTTCCTCTCTGGGAGCTTTGTACTATTGCTCAATAAACTTTGCTTGCTACCCACCAATCTGGTCTACCTCTTCATTCTCTGAAGCAGTGTGACAAGAACCATGGGCACTGAAGGAGAAGAAATCCTGCAACAGTAGGAACAAGGCAGGCAGGCTCTGACCACACAGCACCCACGAAGGTGTAGCACATAGAGAACAGAGGGGATTCCCCACCCCGTCCTTCAATCCTCATCACAGTGTGTACCCTAGTGTTCAAATACAGCATTCCCAAGAAATGGGACAGAGCTTGGACCTGGATGAAATCATGTGTGTGCACTCTGAAATATGTCACGGTTTTATGGTTCTATTTGTTATGCCTGTGCTAGACTGTCAGTATTCCTTCAAATTAGAAACCAAAGTAAAATTATGAATTTATCTAATGGAAAGATATATTCAGTTGTGTTTTTCAAACTCTACTGCAACCATTTGTTTTGCATGCCATATTCTGTCTTCTGCCCCAGAAGACTTTTTTTTTTTTCTGATGCTAGAGAATAGGGGCCAGTAGTGCAGTGGCCCTTATACCTTTATACCTCATTAGTTGAGGGACTACTACCTAAAAGTGCCAAAAGCAGTCACTCTGATATCTAGATGACAAGAAAAACTAAAGAAGTTACATAAGGACACATGAAGCTAAAGGAAGGGATTACATAGATGTTGAATTCAGATTTCTATTCCCTAGTCAAAATGACAGACTGATGGCAGAAGCCCAGGAATCCCTGGCCTTAAGCCCAGAGCTGAGCTTGTTAAAGGGTCCAACAGTGACCTTGAACACAGATCTAAAATCATGTGGGTTTGGGAATGGGAAAACACCAAGGCCTTTTTTTCTTTCTTTCTTTTTTTTCCACAAACTCCTAGAAGCACAGTTTGAGCCTCTCTCCTTCTGAGCTCCAAGAACTTAGACAGATGTGATCCTACACAATTTCTTTCAAGGAGTCTATCAAAGAGACAGCATTATTTGATATAGCAGTTTTGAAGAAAGAGAAAAAATAGGCTATTGCATATAAAAATATGCTATTGCATACATCAGTTTTATAAAAATTAAAAAATAATAAGATGGAAATGCTTGAAATATAAAACCTTTCTATTAAGTTTTATGCCTGCTATGCTTAAAATTACACATTAATCCAATTTGCAGAGTTGGTAATCTGATAAAAATAAACAAAGCTCATATTTAGATATGAACTAAATTCCTCCATCTGTCAGAAAGCAACTACCACTTAAGCTGCTTTTTCACTGAAATGTGTCTATTTCAGGTCTTGCAACCACTAATGTGCTTGAATCATAAAATGGAAAAGCCTAAAATTTCATGTAAGATAACCTTTCCTTGGTATCCAAAATACTCTGCAATGTGATCCTCTTTTTAGTTTAAAAATCAAACTTTGGTTTACATCAAAAGCAGTTATGAATAATGAAATTGCTGTATGGTAAGCTTGGAAATGGATCAGAGCAGAAGTGGGGGAAGTGGATGGAAGGGCACCCTGACTACACAACTTCAATCTTGTTTCCCCAGT